>CM038680.1:664378146-664785646 GCA_021605205.1 Aegilops longissima | reverse complement strand
ATTGAGTAGTCACTTTTTTTAAGTAGTGAATCTAGTACTTCAACTGTTCCTTCGTCAATTTTAATGATTAACAAGATCCAATGGTAACTGCATGCACACACATTTGCATGTCTTAATTAAGCGGGCATGTGCATAACACTCGTCAACTACCCTAAACCCTATACACTTAATTATTAACATCTAGCTAGCTAGTAAGTAAAAACAGAATTTGTAGTACAAGACAGTGTGACTCACAGGAAGTTGTAAGGAAGTAGTATATCTTCATTGGTATTGAGGCGCTTCAAGAACTCTATCATGTTTTTCTCTACATCTGCTTTATACCATGGATATGTCCATGTTTGTTCATTAACGGTATTTGGGTCAATGAACCCAATGCCATAGCGTCCACCTTTTTTCATTTCATACATTCATCCTGCATAATACCACAGAAAAGAATATAGTGAGGATAATTATAGGTAATGATCGATCAATGAGCACTACAGCTAGCTTGAGACTTAAATTACAGGAAGAAATCACTTACATACAATAGCAACTGGCGAGAGATTTGTCGAGTGCGTCTTGATTGAATAACTGAAATAGTTCTGAATACTCAACGGTCAGAGCTAGCTTATGGAAGTAATACTCTTCCTTGACTTTCACCATGAAGGACTCTCGATTGAAACTCTTGGTAATTTTCATGTACCAATCATGCAATTCATACATTCTCGTTGGGAGGTTCTTGACCTCCTCAGGCTTGACCAAAGGTTGGCCGCAGACATATTTCTGTTTTATGTCCTCCTCTCTAAGCAGAGGCATGGGCTCAATCTCGAGGAGTTGTCCAACAGTGATACCAAGCATTTCAGCCTGCCTTCTATGCTCGTCGGTCATTACCAGCTGCGCCGGTACTCTCATGTGTTGGTATAACAAGCGGGGGGATCGATTGCGCTGCCTGTTCTCCTAGCTGGGGAACGGTTTTCCCGCATTTTTGGCTAGCTGCTTGGCTCGAGCTCGAGCTCGACTCCTTTTGTCATGCTCGATGTGCCTTCCTGATTTGGCGCTCATAGTATGAGTCAACAAGCTTGGGAGCTGATGCTTTAGCCATACGAATAAAGTGGTCAATCTTATCCTCAGGCACTTTCTCCCTTGGTGGCGGTGGCGGTTTCGGTCAAAAATGTGCGTCCACTTGGGCCTTCACTATGGCTTCGTTTTGCTCCTTGGTCATGTCGTAAGGTCTCCGCAGAAGAGGCCCGAGGCTTGGTGAAGGAAATATGCCCTAGAGGCAATAATAAAGTTATTATTTATTTCCTTATTTCATGATAAATATTTATTATTCATGCTAGAATTGTATTAACCGGAAACATGATACATGTGTGAATACATACACAAACATATAGTCACTAGTATGCCTCTACTTGACTAGCTCATTAATCAAAGATGGTTATGTTTCCTAACCATAGACATGTGTTGTTATTTGATTAATGGGATCACATCATTAGGAGAATGATGTGATTGACATGACCCATTCCGTTAGCCTAGCACTTGATCGCTTAGTATATTGCTATTGCTTTCTTCATGACCTATACATGTTCCTCGTAACTATGAGATTATGTAACTCCTGTTTACGGAGGAACACTTTGGTGCTACCAAACGTCACAACTTAACTGGGTGATTATAAAGGAGTACTACAGTGTCTCCAAAAGTACATGTTGGGTTGGCGATTTGAGATTAGGTTTTGTCACTCCGATTGCTCGGAGAGGTATCTCTGGGCCCTCTCGGTAATGCACATCACATAAGCCTTGCAAGCATTGCAACTGATAAGTTAGTTGTGAGATGATGTATTACGGAACGAGTAAAGAGACTTGCCGGTAACGATATTGAACTAGGTATTGGATACCGACGATCAAATCTCGGACAAGTAACATACCGATGACAAAGGGAACAACGTATATCGTTATGCGGTTTGACCGATAAAGATCTTCGTAGAATATGTAGGAACCAATATGGGCATCCAGGTTCCACTATTGGTTATTGACCGAGAATAGTTCTAGGTCATGTCTACATAGTTCTCGAACCCGTAGGGTCCGCACGCTTAACGTTACGATGACAGTTTTATTATGAGTTTATAAGTTTTGATGTACCGAAGTTTGTTCGGAGTCCCGGATGTGATCACGGACATGACGAGGAGTCTCGAAATAGTCGGGACATAAAGATTGATATATTGGAAGCCTATATTTGGATATCGGAATGGTTTCGGCTGAAATCGATTTTATCGAACACCGGGGTTACCGGAACCTCCCGGGGATAATGGGCCTTAGTGGGCCATGAGGGAGAAGAGGAGGGCGGCCAGGGCAGGCGCGCCCTCCCCTAGTCCGAATAGGACAAGAAGGGGGGCGGCGCCTCTTCCTTCTCCAACAAGGCAGAGGGGAGTCCTACTCCGGTGGGAGTAGGACTCCTCCAGCGCACCCTTGGGGCCGGCCGCACCTCCCCTCCCTCCTTTATATACGGGGCAGGGGGTACCCCATGAGACACAAGTTGATCTACGGATCGTTCCTTAGCCGTGCGGTGCCCCTCCACCATATTCCACCTCGGTCATATCGTCATGAGTTTAGGCGAAGCCTCGCGCCGGCAGAGCATCATCATCGCCACCACGCCGTCAGGTTGATAGAACTCATCCCGACACTTTGCTGGATCGGAGTCCGGGATCGCCATCGAGCTGAACGTGTGCTGAACTCGGAGGTGCCGACGCTCGGTACTTGGATCGGTCGGATCGTGAAGACGCACGACTACATCAACCTTGTTGTCATAACGCTTCGCCACGGTCTCACGAGGGTACGTGGACAATACTCTCCCTCTCGTTGCTATGCCATCACCATGATCTTGCGTGTGCGTAGGATTTTTTTTGAAATTACTATGTTCCCCAACAGTGGTATCAGAGCCAGGTTTTATGCGTAGATGTCATATGGACGAGTAGAACACAAGTGAGTTGTGGGCGATATAAGTCATACCGCTTACCAAAGATGTCATACTTTGGTTCAGCGGTATTGTGAGATGAAGCGGCCGGACCGACATTACGATACGCTTACGCGAGACTGGTTTCACCGCTGCGAGCACTCGTGCTTAAAGGTGATCGGCGGGTGTCTGTCTCTCTCACTTTAGTTGAACCGAGTGTGGCTACGCCCGGTCCTTGCGAAGGTTAAAACAGCACTAACTTGACGAACTATCGCTGTGGTTTTAATGCGAGGTAAGAACGGTTCTTGCTCAGCCCGTAGCAGCCACGTAAAATTTGCAACAACAAAGTAGAGGACGCCTAACTTGTTTTTGCAGGGCATGTTGTGATGTGATATGGTCAAGACGTGATGCTATATTTTATTGTATGAGATGATCATGTTTTGTAGCGAAGTTATCGGCAATCGGCAGGAGCCATATGGTTGTCGCTTATTGTATGAAATGCAACGCATACTGTAATGCTTTACTTTATCACTAAGCGGTAGCGATAGTCGAGAAGCATAAGATTGGCGAGACGACAACGATGCTACGATGGAGATCAAGGTGTCGCTACCGATGACGATGGTGATCACGACGGTGCTTTGGAGATGGAGATCACAAGCGAAGATGATGATGGCCATATCATATCACTTATATTGATTGCATGTGATGTTTATCCTTTATGCATCTTATCTTGCTTTGATTGACTGTAGCATTTTAAGATGATCTCTCACTAAAATTATCAAGAAGTGTTCTCCCGAGTATGCACCGCTATGAAAGTTCTTCGTCCGAGACACCACGTGATGATCGGGTGTGATAGGCTCTACGTTCAAATACAACGGGTGCAAAACAGTTGCACACGCGAATACTCAGGTTAAACTTGACGAGCCTAGCATATACAGATATGGCCTCGAACACGGAGACCGAAGGTCGAGCGTGAATCATATAGTAGATATGATCAACATATTGATGTTCACCGTTGAAACTACTCCATCTCACGTGACGATCGGACATGGTGTAATTGATATGGATCACGAATCACTTAGAAGATTAGAGGATGTCTATCTAAGTGGGAGTTTTAAGTAATATGATTAATTGAACTTTAATTTATCATGAACTTAGTCCCGGTAGTATTTTGCAAATTATGTTGTAGATCAATAGCTCGCGTTGTTGCTTCCCTATGTTTTTATATGTGTTCCTAGAGAAAATTGTATTGAAAATGTTAGTAGCAATGATGCGGATTGGATCCGTGATCCGAGGTTTATCCTCATTGCTGCATGTAAGAATTATGTCCTTAATGCACCGCTAGGTGATAGACCTATTGCAGGAGCAAATGCAGACATTATGAACGTTTGGCTAGCTCAATATGATGACTACTTGATAGTTTAGTGCACCATACTTAACGGCTTAGAATCGGGACTTCAAAGACGTTTTGAACGTCATGGACCATATGAGATGTTCCAGAGTTGAAGTTAATATTTCCAGCAAATACCGGAGTTGAGAGATATGAAGTCTCCAACAAGTTCTATAGCTAAAAGATGGAGGAGAATCGCTCAACTAGTGAGCATGTGCTCAGATTGTCTGGGTACTTCAATCGCTTGAATCAAGTGGGAGTTAATCTTCCAGATAAGATAGTGATTGACAGAATTCTCTAGTCACCATCACTAAGTTACTAGAACTTCATGATGAACTATAGTATGCAAGGGATGACGAAAACGATTCCCGAGCTCTTCGTGATGTTGAAATCGACGAAGGTAGAAATCAAGAAAGAGCATCAAGTGTTGATGATTGACAAGACCACTAGTTTCAAGAAAAGGGCAAAGGAGAGAAAGGAAACTTCAAGTAGAATGGCAAACAAGTTGTCACTCCCTGAAGAAGCCCAAAGCTGGACCAAAGCACTAAACCGAAAGTGCTTCTACTGCAAAGGAAATGATCACTAGGAGCGAAATGACCTGAATATTTGGTAGATAAGAAGGGTGGCAAAGTGAACAAGGGTATATTTGATATACAGGTGTTTGATGTGTGCCTTACTAGTGTTTATAGTAGCCCCGAGTATTTGATACTTGTTCGGTTGCTAAGATTAGTAACTCAAACAGGAGTTACATAATAAACAGAGACTAGTTGAGGGAAGTGACGATGAGTGTTGGAAATAGTTCCAAGATTGATATGATCATCATCACACACTCCCTATATTTTCGAGATTAGTGTTAAAAGCCAAATAAATGTTATTTAGCGCTTATGCGTTGAGCACGAATATGATTTGATCATGTTTATTGCAAAACGGTCATTCATTTAAAGTTAAAGAATAATTGTTATTCTGTTTACATGAATAAAACCTTCGATGGTTATACACCCAATGAAAATAGTTTGTTGGATCTCGATCGTAGTGATACACATATTCATAATATTGATGCCAAAAGATGCAAAGTTAATAATGATAGTGCAACTTATTTGTGTCACTGCCGTTTGGGTCATATCGGTGTAAACGCATGAAGAAACTCCATAAAGATGGATTTTCGAATCACTTGGTTATGAATCATTTGATGCTTGTGAACCGTGCTTTTTGGGCAAGATGACTAAAACTCCGTTCTCGGAACAATGGAACGAAGCATCGACTTGTTGGAAATAATACATACCAATGTATGCGATCCAATGAGTGTTGATGCCCGTGGCAAGTATCATTATTTTCGACCTTCACAGATGATTTGAGCAGATATGCGATATCTTCTTGATGAAACATAAGTCTGAAATAGTTGAAAAGTTCAAAGAATTTCAGAGTGAAGTGGAAAATCATCGTAACAAGAAAATAAAGTTTCGCAATCTGATCGTGGAGATGAATATTTGAGTTACGAGTTTGGTATTCAATTAAAACAAAGTGGAATAGTTTCACAGCTCACGCCACATGGAACACCACAACATAATGGTGTGTCCGAACGTCAGAATCGCACTTTATTGGATATGGTGCAATCTATGATGTATCTTACCGATTTACCACTATCGCTTTGGGGTTATGCATTAGAGACAGCTGCATTCACGTTTAATAGGGCACCATCTAAACCGCTGAGATGACACCGTATGAACTATGGTTTAGCAAGAAACCTAAGCTGTCGTTTCTTAAAGCTTGGAGTTGCGATGCTTATATGAAAAGGTTTCAACCTGATAAGCTCGAACCCAAATCGGAAAAGTGCGTCTTCATAGAATACCCAAAGGTAACTATTGGGTACACCTTCTATCACAGTTCCGAAGGCAAGTTATTCGTTGCTAAGATGGATCCTTTCTAGAGAAGAAGTTTCTCTCGAAAGAAGTGAGTGGGAGGAAAGTAAGAGCTTGATAAGGTAATTTATACCTTCTCCCGAATTGGAAAGTAGTTCATCACAGAAATCAGTTCCAGTGATTGCTACACCAATTAGTGAGGAAGCTAATGATGATGATCATGAAACTTCAGATCAAGTTACTACAAAACCTCGTAGGTCTTCCAAAGTACAGTCCGCAGCAGAGTGGTATGGTAATCCTGTTCTGGAAGTCATGTTACTAGACCATGATGAACCTACGAACTATGAGGAAGCGATGATGAGCCCAGATTCCGCGAAATGGCTTGAGGCCATAAAATCTGAGATAGGATCCATATATGAGAACAAAGTGTGGACTTTGGTTGACTTGCTCGATGATCGCAAGTCAAGTTAAATAAATGGATCTTCAAGAGGAAGACAGATCTTGATAGTAGTGTTACTATCTACAAAGCTCGACTTGTCACAAAAGGTTTTCGACAAATTCAAAGTGTTGACTACAATGAGATTTTCTCAACTGTAGCGATGCTTAAGTCTGTCCGAATCATGTTAGCAATTGCCACATTTTATGAAATCGGCAAATGGATGTCAAAACTACATTCTTTAATGGATTTATTAAAGAAGAGTTGTATATGATGCAACCGGAAGGTTTTTCAATCCTAAAGGAGCTAACAAAATGTGCAATCTTCAGCGATCCATCTATGGACTGGTGCAAGCATCTCGAGTTGGAATAAACGCTTTGATAGTGTGATCAAGCATATGGTTTTATCAGACTTTTGGAGAAGCCTGTATTTACAAGAAAGTGAGTGGGAGCACTACAACATTTTCGATAAGTATATGTGAATGACATATTGTTGATCGGAAATAATGTAGAATTATTCTGAAAAGCATAAAGGAGTATTTGAAAGGAGTTTTTCAAAGAAGGACCTCGGTGAAGCTGCTTACATATTGAGCATCAAGATCTATAGAGATAGATCAAGACGCTTGATAAGTTTTTCAATAAGTACATACCTTGTCAAGATTTTGAAGTAGTTCAAAATGGAACAGTCAAAGAAAAGTTCTTGCCTGTGTTGCAAACGTGTGAAATTGAGTAAGACTCAAATCCCGACCACGGCAGAAAATAGAAAAGAGAATGAAAGTCATTCCCTATGCCTCACCATAGGTTCTATAAAGTATGCTATGCTATGTACCGAACTATTGTATACCTTGCTCTGAATTTGGCAAGGAGTACAATAGTGATCTAGGAGTAGATCATGGACATTGGTCAAGAACATCCTTAGTGAGGACTAAGGAAATATTTCTCGATTATGGAGGTGATAAAAGAGCCCGTCGTAAAGAGTTACATCGGTGCAAGCTTTCTACACTGATCTAGATGACTCTAAGTCTCAATCTGGATACATATTGAAAGTGGGAGCAATTAGCTAGAGTAGCTCCGTGCAGAGCATTGTAGACATAGAATATTTGCAAAATACATACGGCTCGAATGTGAGCAGACCGTTGACTAAGCTTCTCTCACGAGCAAAACATGATCATACCTTAGTACTCTTTGGGTGTTAATCACATAGCGATGTGAACTATATTATTGACTGTAGTAAACCCTTTGGGTGTTGGTCACATGAAGATGTGAACTATGGGTGTTAATCACACACAGATGTGAATATTAGTGTTGAATCACATGATGATGTGAACTAGATTATTGACTCTAGTGCAAGTGGGAGACTGAAGGAAATATGCCCTAGAGGCAATAATAAAGTTATTATTTAATTCCTTATTTAATGATAAATGTTTATTATTCATGCTAGAATTGTATTAACCGGAAACATGATACATGTGTGAATACATAGACAAACATATAGTCACTAGTATGCCTCTACTTGACTAGCTCATTAATCAAAGATGGTTATGTTTCCTAACCATAGACATGTGTTGTTATTTGATTAATGGGATCACATCATTAGGAGAATGATGTGATTGACATGACCCATTCCGTTAGCCTAGCACTTGATCGTTTAGTATATTGCTATTGCTTTCTTCATGACCTATACATGTTCCTGTAACTATGAGATTATGCAACTCCTGTTTACCGGAGGAACACTTTGGTGCTACCAAACGTCACAACGAATCGGGTGATTATAAAGGAGTACTACACGTGTCTCCAAAAGTACATGTTGGGTTGGCGATTTTGAGATTAGGTTTTGTCACTCCGATTGTCGGAGAGGTATCTCTGGGCCCTCTCGGTAATGCACATCACATAAGCCTTGCAAGCATTGCAACTAATAAGTTAGTTGTGAGATGATGTATTACGGAACGAGTAAAGAGACTTGCCGGTAATGAGATTGAACTAGGTATTGGATACCGACGATCAAATCTCGGACAAGTAACATACCGATGACAAAGGGAACAACGTATATCGTTATGCGGTTTGACCGATAAAGATCTTCGTAGAATATGTAGGAACCAATATGGGCATCCAGGTTCCGCTATTGGTTATTGACCGAGAATAGTTCTAGGTCATGTCTACATAGTTCTCGAACCCGTAGGGTCTGCACGCTTAACGTTACGATGACAGTTTTATTATGAGTTTATAAGTTTTGATGTACCGAAGTTTGTTCGGAGTCCCGGATGTGATCACGGACATGACGAGGAGTCTCTAAATGGCCGAGACATAAAGATTGATATATTGAAGCCTATATTTGGATATCGGAATGGTTCGGGTGAAATCGGGATTTTACGGAACACCGGGTTACGGAACCCTCCCGGGGATAATGGGCCTTAGTGGGCCATGAGGGAGAAGAGGAGGGCGGCCAGGGCAGGCAGGCGCGGCCCCTCCCCTAGTCCGAATAGGACAAGGAAGGGGGGCGGCGCCTTTCCTCTTTCCTCCCCTTTCCTTCTCCAACAAGGCAGAGGGGAGTCCTACTCGGTGGGAGTAGGACTCCTCAGTGCACCCCTTGGGGCGGCCGCACCTCCCCTCCCTCCTTTATATACGGGGCAGGGGGCACCCCATGAGACACAAGTTGATCTACGGATCGTTCCTTAGCCGTGTGCGGTGCCCCCCTCCAGCATATTCCACCTCGGTCATATCGTCGCGGAGTTTAGGCGAAGCCCTGCGCCGGTAGAGCATCATCATCGTCACCACGCCGTCGTGCTGACGAAACTCATCCCCGACACTTTGCTGGATCGGAGTCCGGGGATCGTCATCGAGCTGAACGTGTGCTGAACTCGGAGGTGCCGTACGTTCGGTACTTGGATCGGTCGGATCGTGAAGACGTACGACTACATCAACTGCGTTTTCATAACGCTTCGCCACGGTCACGAGGGTACGTGGACAATACTCTCCCCTCTCGTTGCTATGCCATCACCATGATCTTGCGTGTGCGTAGGAATTTTTTTGAAATTACTACGTTCCCCAACACTTGGACCATATTGAAATCGCTTGCCTCCGCTTGTACCTCCTGTACTACCTAGACTTGTAGCACTACACACCATAGCTGCGGCGGCTCTCTTCCGCGATTGCTAAGGTAGCAGAGACGGCTGACGCGGTGTCGGACTTGGAGGAGGAGTGGCACGCGTTGGTGGACTTGGAGGAGTAGGAGTGGCCTCACGCGTTGGCTGAGTTGAAGTAGGAGGAGTGGCCTAAAGCTGTGCCGGACTAGTGGGAGCGGGAGTCGTCTGCTCCTCGTCACCTCCTGGGATGTCAAGCTCTAGCTGACGTGGTGTCGGTGGCCTTCGAAAGATGATGCAATCCTTTCTCCATAGGATGATACAATGTATGGCCTCTCCTAGTGTGTGCTCCTCGTCACCTCCAGGAATGTCAAGCTGTAGCCCCAAATATTGGTCCACCACCTCATCAACCACGACACGAGCATAGCCGGCTGGAATCGTCCTGCAATGGAAGGTTGCTCCGGGGGGATTTATATAAGCAACGGCGTCCGCCGCCTTCACGGATATGTTCTTTATTTTGAAGTGTAGATCACAGTTAGTGTTCTCCATGATGTCATCGACATGGTATCTATCCAGCAATGCGTCGCCCGGGGCGGAACCCACGCTGCTTCTCGGCATGGATGGGATGGTGCTATCCAATGCTGGATCATCCGCTAGCTGCTGCTGCTGCTGCTGAGACCCCCTTTCCTGGCTAAGTGAGTCGATCTGCTGCTGCTGCCGCTAGAATTTGAGTGCCAAGTACGCGTGCGCTGATTCTAGGCCTTGAAGGCGTTCTGCTTCCTTCTTCCTCTGCTCGTCCTCCAGCTTCTTCTTCTTATCCTCCTCCATCTTCCTTCTCGCACGGCTTCTGTAGTCGGCGTTCCAGTAAGAAAAGTCCTCATACCACGGAACAACGCCCTTGCCTCGTTTTCTTCCCGGGTGTTAAGGATTTCCCAGGGCGCGCGTAAGCTCGTCGTTCTCTCTATTGGGCGTGAACATCCCCTTTCGAGCTTCTTCTATTGCTTGAACTAACTTAACATCGTCTCCTTTAAGACATGCCTTCTTCAAAACCTGGCTTGTCTTCGGGTCCAACGCCCCCCATGCGCATATAACCAAGTTCTGCACCTGGGGGGCCAGCTCAATGTAACTGGAGTGACCTGTGCAGCCAACATCTCTTGCTCAGACTTATCCCACTTAGGCATTGCCACCGCGTAGCCACCTGGCCCCAACCTATGGAATTGCTCCTTTTTTGCGGCATTGGCCTTGTTTTTTCTGGACCGTTCCTTAGATAATTCTGATTCCTTGAATTTCACGAAAGCGGGCCAGTGTTCTCTTTGCTTTTCAAGTGTTCCCTTGAATTCTGGAGTCTTCTTTTCCTCCTTTGACATAGTTATTCCATACAGTTTTCTTGTGGTTGTTGAATGCAATTGCCATCTTCCTAAGAGCATCGTCCTTGACTTTCTCCACATCTGCAGCTGTGAAATGATCTGGTAGGGTGAAATGTTCCATGAGATTTTCCCAAAGCATAGGTTTTGCTCTATCATCGACAAAAGTAAGATCTAGACGTTTCTTTGTTGGCTCTTTCCTTTCTTGAAGGGAGATCAGGAGTTGGTCCTTCACAAGAACTCCGCACTGACGAACGAACTTGTTCGCAATGTTCTTAGGCGCTATTGGTTCGCCATTAGTTTTGATGGCATTGATGTTGTACTTTACGCCCTCCTTAAACTTTTTGCCCGGGCCTTGCACTCTGCCTGTAGAAGATTTGCTCGATCCGGAGGGCTGAAAGAAGAAAGATCGATTCGTTAATATATCTTCAAATCATTTAAAACATGTGATGATCACCAGATGCCTGCTTATATAAATATACCTCGCCGGTCTCTGTTATTTCAAGGTCAACATTTTCTTCGCCATCATAATCATAGTCGTCGTCCATGACTTCATCAATTCGGTCGTCGCGATCGAATATCATATCATCACCCTCCCCGGTATTGTTCAGATATTGGGAGTCGTCATCTTCTTCATTTCGATCATCTGGCGCGAGAGGGGAGCGTATGATCTCGAACAGGGGCTCTTCTCCCTCTCTGCCGGTATTGTCCGCCAGAGCTTTTATTTAACTAATCCAGAAGAAATATGAAACAATTTAGTATTCAAATTACAATGCATGCATGCAATCAATAAGGAAATCCTGAATCATAGTACATAATATGCATCGTCTCGAATAATATATAATCTCGAATACATCGTCTTGAATATTATATATCGAATACGTCACTAGCTAGCTAGCTAATAAAGATCGAATACAACAGAATAATCTAGGCCACTCGCGGTTCCTGAGGCGCGGGCGGTGGACACCCAAAGAGAAGGAACCATCACAGGATCATAGCTCCGGTCATCTCCCCAAAGACCCTGCCGGTATTGGAGAACACGGCGTCCATAGCAGCCATGTAGCGACGGACGTGCTCGCCCTCCTCCACGACATGGTGATGCACCACCTCCGTGGGGCAGCTCCTCCGCACCAAAAGTGGCCCACGGGAACGCCACAAAAGGAGCTCAGGGTCGATGACGGGACCCGGGTTCCTCACCAAGCGGCGGGCCCCTGAAGGTAGCACCTCCCAGTGCCAGCCGGTGGAGCCTAGTCCCGGACATGGGTCATCTGAAGCAGGATGTCATCGCGAACGGGTCAACGGCAAGGATGCAGGCCGGGGATCGTCGAGAACAAATACTATACGCTGCAAAAGTAACATTTTTTAAATGATTGGATTGTGATTTCTTATATGCAAATTCTAAATTTCTATAACTAAAATTATAAGAAACTAAAAACTAACATTTCTATAACAATTTGAACTTAATCTAATTCATCTAGCTAAAACTAACATTTCTAAAATTTCTAACATTTCTATAACATTTCTAACAATTCTATATACTATTTGACATTAATCTAATCTAATTAATTAATTCATCTAAAAAATTTGTATAAAAAACAGGAAAAACGAAAAAAAACTAAAAACTAAAAACAGAGTAGTGTGTGTGTGCGCGCGCGTGTGCACCTACAGTGCCGGCAGCGCGGCGGCTTCGATTGGAGGGTGGAGAGGGGCCGAGGAGAGGGGCTCACAGCGTGGGCGAGGTGACGGCGACGATGACGGCGAGGTGAGGGGACGGCGAGGCAGAGGGGCCGGCGACGGGGACGGGCCGGCGACGGGGGCAGCGACAAGGGGCGGCGGCGACGGTGCAAAGGAGAAGAAGCAGAGGGAGAGATGAGAAACTGAATTTTTTTTGAAGTGTTTCTTATATAGCACCCCCCCTTTAGTACCGGTTGAAGCCACCAACCGGTACTAAAGGGCTGGTTTGGCCAAGCGAAGCGGCGGGAAGCGCACCCCCTTTAGTACCGGGTGGTGGCTACAACCGGTACTAAAGACCCCCCCCTTTAGTACCGGTTGGAGCCACGACCCGGTACTAAAGGGGGTGCGCTGGCGCAGGTGCGGTGCGTGCAAGTTTAGTCCCACCTTGCTAGCCGAGGGGCGCCCGCACCTATTTAAAAGCCCCGGCACGGTAGCTCTGTTGAACCCCTCTCTATAGCAGGCTTATAGGCCTAACTCTGCCGCTCTAGCCATGTGGGCCTATTGGGCCTTGCGGGCCTACATCCTGGCCCAACTACCGGTTGGGTTTCTAGTCATATGCAGACCGCTGTGGCCCAGTAGGTGGGCCTTTTTATTTAGTTTTTGTCTGAATTTTTTTCTTTTTTTCTTTTCTACTTTATTTATTTTCATTTATTTATTTCTGGATATTTTTTTCTTTAGGTACAAAAAATTACAAACTTTCTGTTAGTGCCAGTAGTTTTCAAATTTGAATAGTTTAAATTTGAATTATTTGACGAACTAATTTGTAGACGAAGTGCATCCAGTTTTTGCCGTAAATGCATGAAAGAATTTGTTTGCACATAAAATTTCTTCGCGTTTCAAATGCCAAAACACATAAGTACCCTAACTATTACAAAGATTCCTTCCGGTTTGTTCGAAGCGGCACTTTCCAGATATATAAGTCCGGAAAGTCACTGGAGAAGAAAGTGATGACGGTGAAGCCTATCACATCCCAGAGTGGGATCTTTGGGTGTGAAACTTTTTCTTCGCGTGTGTCCCTTTGCGCCATAACCATGGACAATCTTCATCATTTAAATGGATGCTCGGATCAATATTCACTGTGAATGGAGCAATTTTATCAAACTTTTCATAATCTTCTGACATGTCTGTCTTGTCATCCACTCTCACGATGTTTCTTTTCCCTGAAAGAACTATGTGGCGCTTTGGCTCATCATATGATGCATTCGTTTCCTTATTTTTTCTTTTTCTCGGCCTGGTAGACATGTCTTTCACATAGAAAACCTGCGCCACATCATTGGCTAGGACGAATGTTTCATCTGCATATGCAGGATTGTTGAGATCCACCGTTGTCATTCCGTATTGCGGGTCTTCCGTTACCCCGCCTCGTGTCATATTGACCCATTTGCAGCGAAACAAAGGGACCTTCAAACCACGTCCATAGTCAAGTTCCCATATGTCTTCTGTGTAACCATAATATGTTTCCTTTCCCTTCTTGGTTGTTGCATCAAAGCGGACACCACTATTTTGGTTAGTGCTCTTCTTATCTTGGGCGATCGTGTAAAATGTATTCCCATTTATCTCGTACCCTTTGAAAGTCATTATATTCGAAGATGGTAACTGGGACAACAAGTACATGTCATCTTCAATATCGCCGTCATGCATGGCACGTGTCTGCAACCAACCGGCGAAAGTCCCTATTTGTTCACGTGTAATCCGATCGTCGCCGCCGACCGCCCGATGTTTGGGCGTAGAAAATTCTTTTGTTCCTCCATATCTGAGCCACCAAGGCAGAATTCGTAGAAGCTGTAGTGTGCTTTAGTGAGAGAATTCCGTCCATACATATTATTTGATCCCTCCTAGCGTGCCTTTTCCATCCGATCTGCCCTTATGCGCGATTCAGAACACCAATCGGCTTACCGTCAGAATAAAGTCAATACAAAACTCAATGACCTCCTCATTTCATGGCCCTTCGATATGCTTCCTTACATCCCTAGCACGGTTATGAACATATTTATTCAAGACTCCATGAACCTCTCAAAGGGAACATATTGTGTAGAAATACAGGACCCAAAAGCGTTAATCTCTTCAGCATAGGTGAACTAGGGCGTGTGTCATGATGTTGAAGAAGGATGGTGGGAACACCAACTCGAGCCCGACAAGACATTGCACCAAATAATTCGTAACCTTGGTATGATTTCTGGATCGATTACCTTCGAGAGATTGCATTGAGGAATGCACATAGCTTCACAATGGCTAATCGAGCGTTTTCGGTAAAGCCCCTCAATGCAACCGGAAGCGGTTGCATCATAATCATGTGGCAGTCATGAGACTTTAGGTTCTGGAACTTTTTCTCTGCCATATTTATTATTCTCTTTATATTAGATGAGAAACCAGATGGTACCTTCATACTGAGCAGGCATTCAAAGAAGATTTCCTTCTCTTCTTTGGTAAGAGCGTAGCTGGCATGACCCTAATGTATGTTGTCTTTTCCGTGCATACATTGCTGGTCCTCCCGTGCCTCCCGTGTATCTTTTGTCTTCCCATACACGCCCAAGAAGCCAAGCAGGGTCACGCAAAGATTCTTCGTCACATGCATCACGTCGATTGCAGAGCGGACCTCTAGGTCTTTCCAATAGGGCAGGTCCCAAAATATAGATTTCTTCTTCCACATGGGTGCGCGTCCGTAAGCGTCCTTCAAAATAGGTTGTCTGCCAGGACCATTTCCAAAGATTACCTTCAAATCCTTGACCATATCATGTACATCAGCACCAGTACGGTGGCGAGGCTTCGTCCGGTGATCCGCCTCACCTTTGAAATGCTTGCCTTTCTTTCTTACGGGATGCCTGCTCGGAAGAAATAGACGATGTCCCAGGTACACATTCTTCCTACAACTATCCAAATATATACTGTCGGTATCATCCAAACAGTGTGTGCATCCGCGGTATCCCTTGTGTGTCTGTCCTGAAAGGTTACTGAGAGCAGGCCAATCATTGATGGTCACGAACAACAATGCCTTTAGGTCAAATTCTTCCTATTTGTGCTGTAATAGTTCTTCAACTAATGGCCTTAGGTACACATCAATGTCGTTGCCGGGTTTCTTAGGGCCTTGGATGAGCACTGGCATCATAATGAACTTCCGCTTCATGCAAAACCAAGGAGGAAGGTTATACAAACATAGAGTCACATGCCAGGTGCTATGGTTGCTGCTCTGCTCCCCAAAAAGATTAATGCCATCTGCACTTAGACCAAACCATACGTTCCTTGGGTCACCTGCAAACTCCTCCCTGTACTTTCTCTCGATTTTTCTCCACTGCGACCCGTCAGCGGGTACTCTCAACTTTCCGTCTTTCTTACGGTCTTCTCCGTGCAATCGCATCGCCTTGGCATGCTCTTTGTTTTGGAACAAACGTTTCAACCGTGGTATTATAGGAGCATACCACATCACCTTGGGAGGAATCTTCTTCCTGGGGCGCTCGCCCTTGACATCACCAGGGTCATCGCGGCTGATCTTATAGCGCAATGCACCGCATACCGGGTGTCGGTGTCAAAACCAGCGGATCTCGGGTAGGGGGTCCCAAATTTTGCGTCTAAGGCTAATGGTAACAGGAGGCGGGGGACACAATGTTTACCCAGGTTTGGGCCCTCTCGATGGAGGTAATACCCTACTTCCTGCTTGATTGATCTTGATGATATGAGTATTACAAGAGTTGATCTACCACGAGATCGTAGAGGCTAAACCCTAGAAGCTAGCATATGATTATGATTGTTTTTGTCCTACGGACTAAACCCTCCGTTTTATATAGACACAGGAGGGGGCTAGGGTTACATAGAGTCGGTTACAGAGAAGGAGATCTACATATCCGAATTGCCAAGCTTGCCTTCCACGCAAAGGAGAGTCCCATCCGGACACGGGACGAAGTCTTCAATCTTGTATCTTCATAGTCCAACAGTCCGGCCAAAGTATATAGTCCGGCTGTCCGAAGACCCCCTAATCCAGGACTCCCTCAGTAGCCCCTGAACCAGGCTTCAATGACGATGAGTCCGGCGCGCAGATTGTCTTCGGCATTGCAAGGCGGGTTCTTCTCCAAATCCAGGGTACCTGTTGTAACGAGTAGTGTCCGACTTCCCATCACTACAAAAAAATACACTTCCGTGATGATACGTGTTTGTCACAGTAGGTCGCGTTTTTTGTCATACATGTACATCCATGACAAATTTATGACAGAATCAAGATAGTCATACCTGTGATGTTGTAGAAGTGTTCCATGACATTACCAAAATTATCATCACGGAAGTGTCCACTTCCATGACGATAAATCGCGCGTCACGAAGTGCTTTTCGTCAAGGGTGACCGACCGTGGCATCCACCGTAACGGAACGCTGTTAAGCTGTCGGGTCGGATTTTGGATCCGATAACCCGTTAATGACCACGACCAATGCTGATTTTCCGTGTAAAATTCTCATTGGCCGACGGATCCACGTGTCGACTCGCGTTGGCACATGTGTCACTCATCCAGCAGTCGAGATGGGCCTATGATATGTTGACACGTGGACCGCCCAAAAGTGGCCCACAAAGTTTAAATGGGCCGCCCAACCGAAGGCCCATATGATTTAGCGGACCATAATGGGCGGCCCACTAAAACCCACAAAATTTAGCGGACCATAATGGGCCGCCCACTAAAGGCCCACAAGATTTTGCGGACCACAATGGGCGGCCCAGCTAAAGGCCCACAAGATTCTCTGAGACCATAATGGGCCGACCCAGCTAAAGGCCCAACATTCTCTGTCAAATCGGCCCGTCAACAACCTGGTCTAAACTTGTCATCAATGCGGCCCATATGGCCCGTTAACAGTCAGCTAGGTAATTGGGCCGAATTACTGCCCGGTGTATTTCCGGCTTGTTAAAGGTCCGACTTCATTTGGGCCCATTTACAGGCCATCAAAACTTTCGGCCCATAAACGACCGTGAAGGATTTGAGTCATATTCGGCCATGTCTGTCATTCGGCCTGTTAGAGGCCCACTATAGATTTGGCCCACTTTCGGCCTGTTGTCATTTTCGGCCCGTTAACGCCGAACGTAAACCATGGGCCATATGTGGCCCAACGTCATATCGGGCCCATTAACGGCCCATATAAAAATGACGATAATCTAGCCCGACCGAAGTTCCGGCCTGTTAAAGGCCCGCGTATTAGGTCAGCGCATTTCTGACCCGTCCAATTTCGACTGTCAAATATCCGCATCGTAAATGGGCCACCATTTCGGCCTGCTAAGTCCAGTGGGTTATTTAGCACAATCAGGGCCCAATCTCACTTTTGGTCTATTAAAGGTCCATGTTTTTTATGGGCTCGACATATTTACACCTGTAAACGGCCTACTTTTACTGAGGGCCCAAATTATGTTTAGGCCTGTTAAAGGCCCACTATGGGCACATGCCTACCAGACAAATTTGAAAGCTTATGCTAATTTAAGCCCAGATATTTTTAGTGGGCTACATGCCAATTTCGGCCCGTAATTGTTTTTAGCCCAATTGGAATGGGCCCGACGAATGTTGGCATGTTGCGCTCCTACGAAGCTTTCATCCAAATACATTACTAAGATAAACCTACACTATACAAAAATAGCGTCATAATTACTGCAGCCTGTGGCAGCATCATAAATGTTGTAGCACAACAAAATAAATTCAATCATACAACAAAAGGCCGTTGGCATAAAGTTTACTGATCCTTCCGGATAAAAGCACCATCGGATGTATAGAAGCACGATCATTTGACCTGAGTGCTAATGTTTCAGTGTAGAATCTGATGGAGCAACACGATCTCCACCTTTTTTCCGGCATTGCTCTTCAAGAACGAAGCGAATGTCCGATAGTCGGTTTCAAAACCATTCATATCTTGACGGCATTTCTCAACCACTATTCTTGTTTCCGAAACAACGTCCATTAGGGATTGGACTTGTGTGCGGAGCACAGATATATTACTCTGTCTAGCGGGAAGATTTTGTTCAAGAGGCGATTTTGACGAGGTTACCTTGACAACCAACCTGAATTACGCAGGAAGGTGCTTTTTGCCTTCGTTAGTGGAGATCTTGACCTTGCTGCACAAGAGGTGACATTGTGCTGTAGTAGCCTCGTCACCTTCGGTGGTTGTGGCTATTCAATCATTTGTTCCATAGCTTCTGAAAGTTTGAACTTGTAGATTAGTGTACCAAATGAGTTACTAATGAGATAAAACAAACAAAGTAGGTTAAACGTTTATACACAACTTATTTTGGTGAACTACTGTAATACATTAGCATGTATTGTAGTGCCAACTACATAATAAAATCACTTTCGGAACATATGTCCATGTAGCATGCCTACTGTATTGTCTATTTCCTCACATTCGTTGACATCTAAGGATAAAGAGACATGGTTTAAAGTAGGATGAACATAGTATGACATCATTCATATCATGGGCAAACAGATATAAAACAAACAGGCTATTTTATCATTGTAAAGACGTGAACATAACAACTAGATTACAGATCAAGACCAAAAGAATATCCTTCATCTCTTTTAAACCATGTAAGGTGAAATGATACGTTAAGACAACTGTGTATAAAAGTGAATAGAGTAAATGACATTGGCTGCAAACCAAGTAGTTAAATGAAAACATCACAGTACCAATCAGTTCAAGGCAGGAGGAGTAAGGACTTACAATAGCGGCTTGAACTGGTGTGCTCATGCCCTTCATCTTGCTGGTGTGGCAATCCTTGAAGATTTGCACTGCATTCAGTTCAGGTTCTTTTTGGTCCGCACGGGCTTTCCGCTGTATTTGGAACAAGTTAATATAGATACGATAATATGGCACAAAAAAAAGAAGGAAGTAGTAGCTATTTACAAGAGCCTCACAGTGTGCAATATAGCTACGAGATCCTGTTGTCTGTTGGAATTTCACTTTAGAACGGTTGGTTTTGTTCTTCAAATAGTTAGCCTAGAAGAAGATACACTTGTAAGGCACATACATAAATACAAGTTCAATATGTGGTGCGATCAAATACATGTAGCCTACGATACTTTGGATCGGACCGGTGTTTAACGAGGGCTGTCCGATCTTCATCGTAATATATTCCCTTTGGAGATGTTTGGGCGATTTCATTGTTAGCCTTGCCTTCAAATGAGATTTTCTAAGGTGGTACCGATATCGTCAGCAGAGACTAAAAAACATGAGTGCATGCTTGTTTAGTTGCATCATCTTTCGGATCAACTTGAACCTCATCATTGAAAAAGAATGTGAGTCTTATTAGGAGGAAGCTAGAAAGTATGGGATGAGCAAGACAATATTACTAATTGCGATGAATAACATTACTTACAGATAAATGGTCAAGGAAGGTGTTAAACTGGGTATGGATCCACGTTGGGAGGATACGCGCATGACACCTAACGGCAACGGCTGCCTCTGATACTAACTTGGCTCACTCTGTAGCATCACGTGGCCTTTTTAAACCTGCCTCAAAATGGATCTCCATTCTTCCTCCTTTAGATTTTGTTAATCTGTCAAGCATTATCCCAGATGTTTGTTTCCGCTTGTGCCGTGGTGCTAGTTCAACAACGAATATGGAAAGTGTTAGTGTACATAAAACTGTGAGAGTACATATAAAGGAGCATGCAACTGCAACTTGACTCGGTCAGGTACCGTCTTGGTGTTGATGCTCATGAGGTTCATCTGATCTTGCCAAGTCCTGTTGTGTCAACAGTGCTTCGTAAGTAGTGTTAGGTGTGAAGGCAGCTTGGGAACGGCCGTTCGGAGCAAGCGAGCGAGTAACTGGTTGAGATCTTGGTACAGTTGAAGCGGATGCTGCAGCTGGTGGAGCAGTGATCTTGTGTTTGTAGATTTAGCGGTGGACTTGGACCTTCTCTTGCACTATAAGTACCAGCAGAATCTCGATGGCGAGCCTTTTCCGTTTCACTGACGAGTAACGACACTCCCTACTATATTATTTTCCTTGCTCTTTTTGACTTTGCCATGTCAAGCTGTACCCACAACACAAAAGAATAAAATCACTCTTGAACTCATTGATGCATGATCTGCACAAGCAATACTTTGATGTAAGACAACCGTATGAGGATGGAATATGTAAGAAAAACAGGACGACATGACATATTCACAGCTACAATGTGCAAACTAAGCAGAAGGATTTTTAAGAAAATAGAAGTAATGCAAGCTAGACACCATATGAAAGATGCAACCAATATTACTCTGCCAAGTTAAAAGTGTCTTGTCATAAGTGGCAATTCGAAAAATTAGAAGCAGTACAACGTAGAAATCAATGCAAGATGCAACCACTATCAAACTACCATGTTAAAAGCGTCCAATCATGAGTTACTGATGCGGGATACACAACAGCAGTACTTTGATGTAAGAACATGGTATGATAGATAGATGAAGTGTATTCTAGACACAGAAAGCCATGTCATATGCACATGTATAACGTATAAACTCAGCAGGTGCAATTTAATCAAAATAGAAGAAATACAGGCTAGACAACATATTCAACATGAAACCAATTATCACACTGTCAACTTAGAGCAAGCACCTGTGATGGTGGAGTGCGGGAGATGAACTCATCATGTAGACTTGGGACTTCAACTTCATTAGCAGTAGCAGTGGCAAATCTAGAGAGTCTCCGTTTGCGTCGGTGCGGAGTACCACCAACATTCCCTAACTTACTCTTTTCCTTCCTATTTTCTGATATTGCCTTATGAAGTCAAAACCACAAGAAGATGAATAAAATTAGCTCTGCATAACTGGTTGATGCATGATACAGACGAACACTAATTTGATGTAAGGCAAGCGCAGGAGGATGGAATATATACAAAAAAAGACAGCGTTTCATATTCACACGTACGATAGGAGGATGGAATATGTATGAAAAAATAGTAAGCGGAAGGCATTTCAACAAAATTAGAAGAAATGAAAGCTAGGCACCATATGAACATGCAACCAATATCACTCTATCAGGTAAAAAGTGTCTCGTTGTAAGTGCCATTTCAAGAAATTAGAGGCAGTACAAGCTAGAAGACAATGCAAGATGCAACCTACATCACAGTCCCAAGTTAAATGTGTCTTATGGGTAAGTGATTGTTGCAGGTATAAGTTGTAAGCTATGCAGATGCAATTCAACATAATCAGAAGCAATACAAACTAGACATCATACGGAAAACGCAACCACATATAACAGTTCCAAGTAAGAGCAAGCACATGTGATGGTGGAGTAGGGGAGATGTGCTCATCGTGTACACGTATGTTCTAGAAACAGGAACACGTGTCATATTCACAGGCATTATGTGTAAAGTAAGCAGATGCAATTCAAGTTAGAAGCAATACAAGCTAGACATCATACGCAACATGCAACCACATATAATAGTGTCAAGTTAGAGCAAGCACACTGTGATGGTGGAGTAGGGAGATGTGCTCATCATCTACACAACTCGTTGGTATCCAGCCTTGTGTTGTCTTGCGAATCTTGTTGGGAGGATGGCGGAGTAGAATCTGTAGATACCCCTGTTTGAGTTGCTCCGAAGGACCACCATCATCCACTGCCGGACTAATTTCCTTCAGTTGTAATGATTTTGCATTGTGAAGTCAAACCGATAAGAAAAAGGAATAAAATTCGCTCTTCAGAACTCATTCATGCATGATACTGACGAACACTACTCGGATGAAAGGCAAACACATGATGCGAGGATGGAATATGTATGAAAAATAGGATGGTGTGACATATTCACACCTATGATGTGGTAACTAAGCGAAGGCATTTCAACAAATTAGAAGCATCGCAAGCTAGACACCATATGAAAGATGCAACCAATATCACTCGCCAAGTTCAAACTGTATGGCGTTTCAACAAATTAGAAGTAGTATATGCTAGAAATCATATGCAAGACACAACCAATATCACAGTGGCGACTTAAAGGTGCCTTATCATAAGTGACTGATGCGGGATATGCAAGAATAGTAGTCTGATGTAGAAACAGGAACACATGTCATATTCACAGGCATTATGTGTAAAGTAAGCAGATGCAATTCAACAAAGTTAGAAGCAATACAAGCTAGACATCATACGCAACATGGAACCACATATAATAGTGCCAAGTTAGAGCAAGCACCTATGATTGTGGAGTAGGGGAGATGTGCTCATCATCTACACAGCTACGTTGACTGTCTAGCTTTGCGTTGTCTTGCGAATCTTGTTGGGAGGATGGCGGAGTAGAATCTGTAGAGAACCTCCGTTTTAGTTGCTCGGAAGGACCACCATCATCCAATGCCTTGCCAATTTCCTTCAGCTTTATTGATTTTGCATTGTGAGGTCATTCCGACAAGAAAAAGGAATATCATTCGCTCTTCAGAACTCATTCATGCATGATACCGACGGACACTACTCTGATGAAAGGCAAAGTCATGATACGAGGATGGAATATGTACGAAAAAATGGACGACTTGACATATTCACACCTATGATGTGGTAACTAAGCAGAACACACTTCAACAAATTAGAAACACTGCAAGACACCATATGGAAGGTGCAATCAATATCACTCTGCCAAGTTAAAACTGTCTCGTCATAGGTGGCGTTCATCAAACTAGAAGCAATACATGCTAGAAATAATATTCAAGACGCAAACCAATATCACACTGCCAACAAGGTGTCCCATCATAAGTGGTGATGCGGGATACACAAGAAGAGTAGTTTCATGTAAGAACATGGTGTGATAGAGATATAGTATGTACCAAAAACAGAAAGCGTGTCATATTCACATGTATCATGTGTAAGCTAAGCCGATGCAGTTTACACTAATTAGGAGCAATACGAGCTAGACACCATATGCAACATGCAACCAGATATCACACTTTGCCAAGTTAGAGCAAGCACCTTGGATGGTGGAGTAGGGGGCGGAGACTTGGACCATATAATGCACTATCATTACAAGGAGAATCGGTACAGATGCTCCGTTTACGTTGTCTGAGAGGACCACCATCATCGCCTTCCTTACTCTTTTCCTTCCTCTTTCTTGATTTTGCCTTGTCAAGTCAAACCCACAAGAAAAAGGAATAAAATTTGCTCTTGAACTTATTGATGCATGATCTTGTGAACACTACTTTCATGTAAGGCAGCCGCATGATAGGAGGATGGAATATGTATGAAAAACAGGACGGCGTGACATATTGACATGTATGATGTATAAAGTCTAAACTAAGAACAAGGTGCTTGAACTTGTTAGAATCGATGCAAGCTAGAAACCATATGAAAGATGAAACCAATATCACTCTGCCAAATTAAAAGGGTGCCCTAACAAATGTATTTGACCAAACTAGAAGCAATACATGGCAACAGGCTAGAAATAACATGCAATATGAAACGAATAAAGGTGACTCATCGTAAGTAATTGATGCAGGATACATAAGAGAGGTAGTTTCATGTAAGAACAATGTTAACACATAGATGTAGTGTGTACCAAAAATAGGAAGGCATGTCATATTCACAGGTATAGTGTGTAAACTAAGCAGATGCAATTTACCCTAATTAGAAGCATTACAAGCTAGACACCGTATGCAACATGCAACCACATATCACACTACGAAGTTGGAGCAAGCACCTGTGATGGTGGTGTAGGGGAAGTGCTGTCTTCAGGTACAGAGCAACGTTCAATATCTTCATTTAGGCTTGCTGTTTCTTGAGAATCATGTGGAGAGGATGAAATTGCATTCTTTATAAGAGTATTGCGTCTCATATTAACCCACACGCGTGACTGTCTCTTCATAAGCGATAGACAAAGGATACACAAGAACAGTAGTTTGATGTAAGAACATGGTGTGATAGGCAGATGTAGTATGTACCAAAAACAGGAAGGCGTGTCATATTCACATGTATAATGTGTAAGCTAAGGAGATGCAATTTAAAAAATTAGGAGCATTGATGAGGGATACACAAGAGAAGTAGTTTGATGTAAGAATATGGTTAATAGAAAGGCGAGTATGTACCAAAACAGGAAGGCATGTCATATTCACATGTATAATGTGTTAACTAAGCAGATGCAATTTACCTAATTAGAAGCATTACAAGGTAGACACCATATGCAACATGCAACCACATATCACATTGCCAAGTAAGAGCAAGCACTGCGATGGTGGTGTGGGGAATTGCGGTGATCAACTAGAGAGCTACGTTGACTATCTTCATTTAGCCTTGCTGTTTCTTGAGAATCATGTGGGAGGATGACCTTGCACTCTTTAAGCAGTAGGGCGTCTCATAGTAACCCACCGGTGTTGTCTCATCATAAGTGATTGATGAGGGATACAAAAGAGCATTAGTTTGATGTACGAACATGGTTAATAGACATATGTAGTATGTATCAAAAACAGGAAGGCATGTCATTATCAAAGGTATAATGTGTAAAGTAAGCAGATGCAATTTAACCAAATTGGAAGCAATACAAGCTAGACACCATATGCAACATGCAACCACATTTGATAGCGCGAAGTTAAAGCAAGCACCTAGGATGGTTGTGTGTGGCAATTGAGATCATCAACTGCAGAGCTACTTTTATCGTCTCCAAGCTCACGACATTGCACCCATTAGAGCGTTGAAACGCTTATCGCTTATCTTGAATTACTTTGGGCGACTTTGTCTTTTCTTTTCTGCATTCATCAACACCTGCGTCGAGTCTGAAATACCCATGCATAAAAAACAATAGTGTGAGTATGGGTGAAGTGTGTGCACAATTAGTATAGTGTAAAGGTAGCGAGATAGCAGGTCGGTGAGAAATAAATGACGGAGACATATGATAGCTCTACAACATGCATGGCACACTCAATTACTATAGGATTCTATGAAAATAACAGTCGACTGAAAGCAAATAGGTCAGTCCATTTTTTCTGCACCGTCCGATGTACAAAGAACGGGGAGATCGCCTTCATTTACCTCCAGCCAGTCAGTGTTGACGATCTTCCTCGAAACGCCAGCGACCACCGGCCCAGTATTCCTCCCCTGCCTACGCCCTCCCCTCGACCTCACCGCACCGCCGTGCTTGGCACCGCTCCCCGGCCATCCATTCAAGCCCCGCCGAAGCAGCTCCTGCACCCCACACCCCTATGATAGACATCGATGCACCGCTTCCCCGGGGAACAGGCGGACTAGGTGCTCCGCGCGCCTAAGCGGGTGCTGCTTCTTTAATTGCGGTTCGACTGACCCTGAATTGAAATCTAGGCGGGCTACTGACCTCTAGTAAAAGGGAGGAAACCTTGTGCATTTAGTATCACGAAGAAGATGCAGTAAGAAGCGCTCAACTAGTTTCTTTCGTGGGATGAATACGGTGTGAGCAGAGACATAAGATTTGCACGAATAAGGGAAGAGGAGTACCTCTTTCTGTTGGCAGTGCTGTGTCCTCCTTCTGTTTTTCCGACAATCTTGTTGTTCGCCGGAAACCAGAAGTTGTGGAGGACGGTGCAGCCTCGGACGAACTCATGGCCAAGTTGTTGAGTGTGGTGCGGTGGCCGTCTGTCAGCGGCGGGGAAGCAGATCCGAGGCGACGAACGACGGCGTAGCGGGAACAGCTCTGGTGCGGTGGAAGGTTGCGACAGTGGAGCCGAATAAAGGAGGCGCAGGCGGCGTGGTCGGAGTGGTTCTGCACGGCGGCGCGTCGGTGTCGAGATCGTGGAGGCATCTCTCGCCTCGGCTTCACTGCTAAGTCCTTGAGGCGCGCGGTTGCGGTTGACTTGGACAACGACATCGAGGTACCCGGCTCGGCGTGATGGAGGAGGCGGCGGTGGGTTGGCGCTATGGGGTGGAGGACGGAGGAGTTGGGGTTTCACGGCTGGTGGAGAGGGCATTTGCGCCCACGGAGTATGAATGGGGAAGCAGAGGAGGCGGGGAACTAAGGGGAACAATGTTTGGTTTGAGACGCGCTTGTTTGAAATTTGGGAAAGTTACAAACTTTGCCCTGTCGGTGTCAAAACGGTGGATCTCGGTAGGGGTCCCGAACTGTGCGTCTAGGCGGATGGTAACGGAGACAAGGGACACAATGTTTTTACCCAGGTGTCGGGCCCTCTCGATGGAGGTAAAACCCTCCTCCTGCTTGATTAATATTGATGATATGGGTAGTACAAGAGTAGATCTACCACGAGATCAGAGAGGCTAAACCCTAGAGGCTAGCCTATGGTATGATTGTTGTTCGTCCTACGGACTAAAACCCTCCGGTTTATATAGGGACCGGAGAGGGCTAGGGTTACACAGAGTCGGTTACAATGGGAGGAGATCTACATATCCGTATCGCCAAGCTTGCCTTCCACGCCAAGGAAAGTCCCATCCGGACACGGGACGAAGTCTTCAATCTTGTATCTTCATAGTCCAGGAGTCCGGCCAAAGGCTATAGTCCGGCTATCCGGACACCCCCTAATCCAGGACTCCCTCAGTAGCCCCCGAACCAGGCTTCAATGACGATGAGTCCGGCGTGCAGATTGTCTTCGGCATTGCAAGGCGGGTTCTTCTCCAAATTCTGTGTACCTGTTGAATAGTGTCCGGCTTCTCGTGAATATTGTGCTCCTTGGCTTCCATGCCCAATAATGGCCGTCTTCCATGTGTCAAACGAATGCGAAAAGCCAGGGTGTTTTACATTTACCCCTAGCTGCGCAAATGAGCTGCCTATAAAAGAGCGAGGATTCAGATCCGAATCACACCATCTTCCCTTCATGAAGCGTTCATCGGGCGCATCAAGTAATCCCCATTCCATCATGGCCAGTCGACGCAGCTCCTCCTCTCGCCCTCCCAGCCCTCAGCCTGGAGATTGGGAGAGATGTTCCGTCCCGCACAGTGAGCTAGTGACGCTCCAAACCAAGGGATTTCTTCCCCCAGCCTTCATGGTCCCGGTTCGAGCCGGACTCGCCACCTATAATGGCGGAAAGCAGGCGGAGAGCGTCCCCAATCCCTCCAAAGGAGAGTGGGTATGCCTTGTCCCTTATTTGATAAGAGGGCTCGGATTTCCAATTCATCCGTTTCTCCGGGGGCTCCTGGAGTTCTACGGCCTCCAGTTGCACAACCTTACGCCTGCCTCCATTTTGCATATTGCGTGCTTTGTAGCCCTTTGCGAGCTGTTTTTGGGCATCGAGGCTCATTTCGCGCTGTAGAAGAAGCTGTTCTGCCTTGTGCCCCATTCTCAGAAGGGGTCGATATATCAAGTGGGTGGAGCCGAACTATGGCGCATCGCCGGGACCGGATATCTATCCGGAACCCCAAGGAAGGCGTCCGAAGACTGGCCTTGTAATGGTTTTATATAGAAGATGTCCCCCTGCCGGACCCTGTTCGGATCGGCCTCCCCGAGTTCAATAATGCTCCCTTGAAGAAGCGCCTAAGTTGGCGTCCACGGAGCCCTCAGAGGGAAAATGACAAGGACTTCCTTTACCTGATGAGCCGGATAAGGTTGTTAGCTCATTCCGGACTGACCATGATCGGGGTCATGGCCACATGCATTATGCGGGGGGTGCAGCCGCTTCAGCATAGAGGCCACCCCATGTGGGATTTCAACGGGGAGGATGATGCCACCCGCGGCCGTAAGGGGCCGGGATCGGTTGCTGCTTTGACGAAGGCCTTGTACACATTGTACAAGGGAGAAGAGGAGGAGTTCCTCCGCGTCAATCCACAGGACGGATTTTCTATGTACAATCCTCCAAGCTGGGTAAGCGGACACTTCTTTTTGCCCATCCGTTCCATATTCCCATAGTTAAGTACCTTATCTTGTGATTTCGATGCAGGAATTGCGCCGGGCCGTGAAGGATATAAACAGCCCTCCTCCACAACCCGAGGATCCGGAACGGTCCCTCGATCCGGCCTCCCAAGAGGATCCGGACATATCCGTGGAGCTGATCGATGGGGTATTTTACCAACTGAGCATCGACAATGCCTTGGTCGCCATTACGGCCAATTACCCTGGAATACTTCCAGCCTCACAGGTAACTAAGACCGAAGTCCCAATACTTTGAAAATGGTCCATCCGTGCTTATTTTTGATCACCGTATACCAATGGTGTTTTGCAGGGGGAGCCCTTGAGGCGGAAGGCCGAGCCTGCGGTGGCTAGCCAACAAGGGGCAGCAAGGCCCAGCAGGTTGAAAAGAAGTACGGTCCGGATTGAGACGCCGCGAGCGGTATGGCGTGCCATCTTATTCCCAGTGTTTTATTCCGGAAGGCATACTAACCTTCGTGCTCTCTTCAGGAAAAGAGCTCCACGGACTATATCCAGAGAGGTTGCCAATCGAGCCTCCACCAGCCAGGCTCCAAAGCCAGGTCCAGAAGCGGAGGCAAACACGAGGCGTGCATCGGGCGCTCCTCCGACAGAGGATGCCGACAGACTGTCTTCCACCAATTCCGAGGTGGAGAGTGCCATGAATCACAGGCGTCGCCGGACAGTTCTTCGTGACGCATGTTTCTCCCAAGAGGCATTGGATGCCTTCTATTCAGGAGATGCGCAACTCCGTGCCGCTCAAAATGGTCTAGCAGAGCCACGGAGCAAAGTATGTGAAAGACATACTGGTGAGAAAATTTGATGGTTATATATGCCGGTAGCTCCGAGACTTGAAACAGTTAGAATAACTGATTTAAGGATCATTTGTTATCTGAGATCTTACAAAAAGAATACCCAACTGTCCCAGGAGGTGGAAGAGTGCAAAGCCCAACTTGAGGCCGCACTAGCCGCTGCAGGGGAGGCCAAGGAGACCCCCTCAGGTAATATACGCTTCGAAAGATAAGTATGTTGTGAAGTGCGGCGTGTGTGTAAATCTGACAATATCATTGCAGATGGCGCCGAAGTAGATCCGGACAAGCAACAACTATTGCACCGGTTAAAGGCCGGCGAGAGAAGAATAATCTCCAAGATGCCAACACCCGGCTGGGCGAGGAACTAAAGGATGTTCGTGCCCAGCTGTCGGACTCCGTGAAGGAGAATCGATGGCTTCGACACGGCATTTTTAGTAAGTGCTTGAATGAACTTTGAAAAAGAGTTCGGCGAGGAAGTCGACTAACAGAGTTATGTCGTAGGTATGCTCACAGTGTCGTCCTGCGGAGAAATGCCGGTTCTACGGGTGACCTTCTTCGAGCTCTTACAACTGCACGAACGAGTTCGGCAGGTGATGAAAGCGTCGCCAGGCCTTGTGGCCATCATCTCCCTGTCCGAAGGCCTTGGAGAGCTTGCAGAGAGGCTTAAGGAGGGAGCGGCGCTCCGATTATGGAAGATATCGGCTGCCGTCAAGCGCCGAGGAGGCTGGGCCATGGTGAAGACGCGGTACACGAAGGCTGACCCAAACCACATGACCGAGGTCGGACCTATGGGGGGCCGATGGGAAGGAGATCCCCGTGAGCTTAGTGTACGACCAAGTAGAGTTGGCCGCCAAATATTCCCAACAGGACTGTAAACTAGACAGCCTGTTGGATGGTATTGAAGAGGAATATGCCCAGTCAAATTGACTATGTAATTTAAGATGACATGTAAAATGCCTTCTAGCCGGATTGTAGATCATTTGTCATGGCGGACCTTTTCGCTTCAACCTCGGGACCCGACAGTCCGGAGTGTGTCCGAATACCCTCTCGGTTATGTAGTAACCGGGGCATGCATGGAGACCAGGCGTAGGGGTCATTAGTGCTTGAACAGACAAGTGCCCAACTAGTTATGTTATATTACATGGTTAGTAAGAAACATCTTCTAGGGAGAATAGTTCCGTTAGGGGTTCCTTTCCCTGGGAGGCATGCCCTAAAGTGCATGTCCTGACTGCGAAAAAAGCAGAAAAGCATCTGGGGGCAGATAAATAAACAAGTGAGAAATCATCTTTAGTTCACCGACCGAATATTCTCTTAAGAACGCTAGCCTTGGCTTCACCCAGTCTGAGGTACACATCCGGCTGACCAGCAAGTAAATCGCAGAGGTGCTCCTTTACCGCCTAGCCGAACAATCGGGAATGTAGGGGTAAGCACGAGCGAGCGAACCCAGCTTGGCCAAAACTTAAGTCATATCGATGCATATAATGGTGAATAAAAGGTACATGCGGAAGTGTGACACATGTGTAGGGCATGAAGCCCGTATAAATAATCTTCTGTTAAAGGAGCCCCCAGGTATAATGAGCGCGGATAGCGTGTCAAGTGTGTGCGAACAATGCGTGAATGAGCCTTTAAAGGCTATAAGAGAAAAGGAGGGAGAAGGAGAGAAATATAAGACAGCTAATGTGTAAAAAATAGATAGAGGAAGGAGACGAACTCAGAATCCGGCGCTAGGCGTAGAATCTTCGGAGACGGGCTGCGTTCCATGGGTTCGGCTCGAGTCGGTTATCCGATGCATCTCGCAGACGGTACGCTCCGCCGGTCAGGACTTGGTCGATAATAAAGGGACCTTCCCATTTGGGCTTGAGTTTGTCCTTTTTCTTGTCCGGCAGGCGTAGAACTAACTCGCCAACATTGTAAGTTTTGGCCTGTACTTCTCTGCTTTGGTATCTTCGGGCCTGCTGTTGATAGAATGTGGAACGGGCTTTTGCCACATCACGCTCCTCCTCCAAGGCGTCCAAACTATCCTGCCGATCGAGCTTCGCTTCTCTTTCTTCGTACATGCGCACACGAGGTGAGTCGTGAATTATGTCGCAGGGCAGAACTGCCTCTGCGCCGTATACCATAAAGAATGGTGTGAATCTGGTGGTGCGATTCGACGTGGTCCGCAGCCCCCAGAGTACGGAGTCGAGCTCCTCTACCCAGTGCATGTTAGATTCCTTGAGGGACCGCACTAACCTGGGTTTGATGCCACTCATGATTAGACCATTTGCTCGCTCGACTTGACCGTTAGTTTGAGGGTGATAGACTGAAGCATAGTCGAGCTTGATGCCCATGTTTTTGCACCAGAGTTTGACCTCGTCGGCCGTGAAGTTCGTGTCGTTATTAGTGATGATGCTGTGGGGGACGCCGTAACGGTGTACAACCCCTGATATGAAGTCTATCACCGGTCCGGATTCGACCGTCTTAACAGGCTTGGCCTCTATCCATTTGGTGAACTTATCCACCATGACCAGTAGGTATTTTTGCTTATTGGTTCCTCCTTTAAGGGGTCCAACCATGTCAAGCCCCCAGACCGCAAAGGGCCAGGTGATGGGTATAGTTTGGAGGGCGATGGGTGGCAAGTGGCTTTGATTAGCAAAGAGCGGCAACCGCGCATCATTGGACTAAGTCTGAGCATCTGCCGGGCCGTCGGCCAATAAAATCCTAGACGGAAGGCCTTGCTTACAAGGGCCGGGCTGCGACATAGTGCCCACGAGTCGGCATGAATTTCAGCCAGAAGATTCCGCCCTTCCTCTTCGGAGATACACCTTTGGAGGTCTCCGGTGATGCTTTTTTTATAAAGCTCTCCCTCATGGACTTTATAGGCTTTAGATGGCCGCACTATGCAGCGTGCCTCGTTTTGGTCCTCGGGAAGTGCCTGCCTGGTTAGGTAGGCTAGGAATGGTTCCGTCCACGGGGCAATGACTGCCATTATTACGTGGGCTGAAGATGTTACTTCGTTGGCAGAGCCTCCAATTGTGTCAGAATGTTCGGTGTCGGGCAGTGCTGTTGGGTCCGGGCTGTTATATCCGGACTCCCCTTCCGATAATACGGATGTCTTGAACAACCTCTCTAAGAAGATATTGGGGGGGCGGCATCGCGCTTTTGCATGTCGTGCCAAGGCGTCTGCTGCTGATTGTTTTCGAGCTATATGGTGAAATTGAGCCCTTGAACCGAGTTGACATTTTTAGGACGGCGTTGCGCTAAGCTGCCATTTTCGGATCCTTGGCATCAAAGTCTCCATTTATTTGGGATATCACGAGGTTCGAATCCCTGCGCACCTCTAGGCGTTGAATGCCCATGGATACTGCCATCCGAAGACCATGTAGAAGGGCCTCGTATTCGCTGCGTTGTTGGAGTCCGTATACATTATCACGGAATACGTATTGAATCAGTATCTCTGTTGGGGACGTAAACGGCGCCACCCTAGACCAGCCAACATTTTGGAGCCGTCGAAGTGCATGATCCGGTTGGAATATGTGCCGTACTCTTTAGGGAGTTCGGCTTGATCCATCGGCGAAGTCGGCCAAAACTTGCGACTTAATGGCTCGCCGTGGTTTATAGGTTATGTCGAACGGGAGGAGCTCAATGGCCCATTTGGCAATCCGGCCCGTCGCGTCGCGGTTGTTTATAATGTCGTTAAGAGGTACTTTGGAGGCTAATGTTATCGAACACTCTTGAAAGTAGTGTCGCAGCTTCCGGGATGCCATAAACACCGCGTACGCTATCTTTTGATAATGCGGATACCGTGACTTGCATGGAGTGAGGACAGTGGACACGTAGTAAACTGGTTTTTGAAGGGGGAACTTGTGTCCGTCCGTTTCTCGTTTGACAACGAGCACCGCGCTTACAACTTGATGAGTTGCCTTGATGTATAATAGCATTGGTTCGCCCATGTTGGGCGCGGCCAGGACCGGGTTTGTTGCCAATATGGCTTTTATTTCTTTGAGTCCGGCCGTGGCGTGCATCCAATCCACTCGAAGTGTTGATTGCCGGAGGAGCAATAAAGGGTAATGCCTTTTCTCCCAAGCGGGAGATAAAGCGGCTTAAGCCGCCACGCATCGATCAATTTTGTATTTGTTTGAGGTCCTTTGGGATATCCAATTGTGTGAGCTTCGGATTTTGGCTGGGTTTGCTTCAATTCCTCTACGGATACAATGAAGCCCAAGAGCTTTCCGGCTGATGCGCCCGGCGCATTTTCGGGTTAAGCTTGATGTCATATGTTGGAGATTATCGAATGTGAGCCTCAAGTCGTCTACTAGAGTTTCAACATGCTTGGTTTTGTGACCACATCATCTCGTATGCCTCCACTGTTTTGCCGATCTGGTTTGCGGACATATACGAATCATGTGCTGATATATTGCGTAGCGTTTTTGAGCTGAAGGGCATTGTGTTGAAGCGAGAATGGGCTGTATGGGGTGATAAATGCCGTTGCGGCTTGGTGAACTCTGCCATCTTAATTTGATGGTAGCCGGAGTATGCGTCGAGGAAACACAATGAATCGTGTCCTGCGGTAGCGTCGATAATTTGATCGATGCGGGGGAGGGGGAAGGGATCCTTTGGGCAAGCCTTGTTGAGGTCCTTGAAATCAACGCATAGGCGCCAGGATTTGTCCTTCTTTGGTACCATCACCAGGTTTGCTAGCCAATCCGGATGTTTTATATCTCTGATGAATCCGGCCTCCAATAGTTTGGCTAGCTCCTCTCCCATGGCTTGTCTCTTAGGTTCGGAGAAACACCGAAGAGCCTGTTTGACTGGCTTGAATCCTTTTAGGATGTTTAGGCTGTGCTCGGCCAACCGGCGTGGTATTCCTGGCATGTCTGAGGCGTGCGAGGCAAAAATCAAATTTTCGGCGTAGGAATTCTCGTGGTCTGGCGTCTACATCGGGGTTCAATTGTGCCCGATGGAGGCCGTTTTTGTAGGGTCCGTTGGGTGGACTTGGAATTTGACTATTTCGTCCGCTGGTTTAAAGGAGGTGGACTTGGATCTTTATCGAGTATCACATCATCCCATTCACCGTGGGCCTTGACGATCGGTTCTTGACGCTAGGGCTTGAGATAGTGCCTAAAGGGCTAGTCAGTTGTCTTATTTTTGGCGCAGAGTGCTATGTGCGGGTCACTAGCAAGAGTGATGATTCCGTTGGGCCCGAGGCATTTTGAGCTTCATGTACCCGTAATGGGGTATAGCTTGAAAAATTGTGAATGCCTCTCGCCCTAATAGGCGTGGTATCCGCTGCTGAGCAGGGGCCACTTGGAGCGTGACCTCCTCGGACTGTAATTCTCCGGCGTGCGAACACCACATCCAGCGTGATTTTTCCGATTGCAGCACGCTTCCGGCGGTATTATTCCTCTAAAGGTTATGCATCTCCATATCGTTTGGGATGTACGTCTCCGTGTCGTTTCTATCCGCGCAATCAAAAGCACACACCTCAGTTTTAGTACAACTGCATAAAATGATATGGCTATCCCTCGTTGCCGTCGTCTAACCTCCCGTCTTCAAGGTATCCCTACATTGGTAGTAACTAAGGTAGAATGACCAGCGCAATCTAAAAGAAGCTGATTCGTGCGTTTTACTTCCTGATTGCGGTGCGGGGACGAAAACAATTGCATCCTGGTCCGGAATGCACTTTCTACCAGTTCATCCATGGACCGAGGACTAGTAGCACGGCTGCCTGACGGTTTTAGACGGTGCGTAGACAAGAGGCATTGTGGTCTGCTTATTTCTGCAAATAGCGGTGCTTAAATTTAGTGGAATGCACAAGCATTTCAGCTGGTCGATACCTTTGCATGGTTCGAGTTCAACATTCGGTGAGACCATAATTATAACTGGTTTATACGGAATGAGAGAACCTAACTCTGAATGGTGGCAACAAGAAAAAACAGAGTGGACTCCGGAAATTTAAGCTGCCGGAGGCCCTTTTGCTCGAAGAAGCCTTGCTTGTTTTTTCCTGATTTGTAAACCTTCTCACAACTTTGTCTTTTCTGTGAACTAGTATATGTTTGTTATGTTCTATGAATCATTGAGATGTATAAAATTGCTTAACTTATGCTTTTCAAGATTTTTATGAAAGCGAGTTTAATTGTGAGTGTTCCACATGAGTATTTGGACTAGCGTGTGAGCGTTTGGAATTTATTACATTGTGGCCTCAATTAAGCTGCATGAACCTTTGTAACAAGATACATAGTAGTTGCTTATATGTCGGACAGCAGATTGTTGATTGTTAGCTGGTCGATAGCCTAGTGTTGAATCGAGCTGAGCCAATGTGCCGTGTTTTGCACAACTGCTTACAAGTGGGGTAGCACCAACAGTGTTTACAAGTACTTATGTATCGTCGGTATACGGTTCTCGAGCGAGGACTCTATTTCATCAAAACACACTTTGCTCGTATGATAAAGCTGTGACAACTTATGTCTTACCATGCCATATTCATGAAAAAACTAGTGAGGGCGCATCTGTTTGGCAACAATTACGATGGTTCTCACATGATTCACTGAGCACACAAAAGTTGCAGCAGTTCCCATAGGCAGATTCAAGCAGAGCACTAGCCCAGAGGGGTTGATAACGAGCAAGGTTAGGATAATTAGACACAATCAAACTACTATTAAACACTAGCTTGGGCAACTATTTCATGCCTCGATCTAATTTGGGTTGGACACAATGAGACCTTGCCATGAACATCATCGAGGGCGTCCCCGCAGCAGCTCAATCCTGTGAACCTTCATGAAGACAACCTTGTGGCCTTGCCTTTGATAAACTTGTTTGTGGAGGCATGCCACGTCATCTTCTGCGGAAGCTTGACAAAAACAGTATGCCTCACAAGCGAAGGAGTAGCTTTGAACTTCTTGTGCTTGATACACCTGGACAACAGCGTGACAACAGTGAGGTTGGAATACAACTCTTCATTGGTATAACCGCAAATGGCTTCCAGGATCCAACAACCCAAGAACTCTGTTTTCCCAGTGCGTATATTCAGGTTGTCCGCCTCATAGCGGTGACATGCACAACCACACAATCCTTATGCGCATCGGGGCTCTAATTGAAGCGAAACAAATTCTGAATTACTTTTCGATTATAAGAACCACAAGTTATTTAAACCACTATGTATAGCATGGCATCGAAGCTAATAAAATTTTGCATTATTAATCACCACATACTTCCTTTGCTAAAAAAATCAGCACATACTTAGATGAAAAACCACAATCGAGATCGGCAAAGAAGGAAATCACCTTGGGCAGCTTAGCGGGGGGGACACATCCTCGAAGGGGAAAACTGCTCTGCGGTGCCACAGGGGCTGTAACCTCAAGCAGGCGTTGACCATCTCGATAGTGGCCGTGGCGTATCTGGGGTCGGCTCGGTGGTTGCCTCCATCTTCTTGGAGCTCTACGTCTCGTGGGGATCAGCCTCCGCGTCTGCTCCAATATTGGCAGATCTTTGCTGGTTCTCCTTGGTCCATCATGGCCAGCGAATACTAGGAGACCCGAAAAGGAAAACACAATCGCAATGACAATGAAACAAAAAGAGAGTGAGGATCGGTTACTACTTTGCAAAAGTTCTTTTTTTTCTGGCGAAAATATACCAACATCACGGATCCGCTTACCTTCCCTTCGTTGGGAGAGAAGAACGATTGGCGAGATCACGAGTGTTGCCTTTCTTGAAGGCGGTGATGGAGAAGGGATTGGTGAGGTGAAATGATGGTTCGCTTCGTCCATCAAACTTAGGCTGCGGGAGGTGGGGTTTTGTGATCTGACGGCTCGTTCTTGCCGGCGCTTCTGACCGGGGTGACTCTCCGCCTGCATCTGCCTGCTAATTTGGTGGATGGCATTTGGGCCGCTTGCTGCATGGCCCGCATGTCGGTGAACAAAAGTATAACGACATTCAGATGAGGGAGCGTTTCAATGACCTAGGAGGAGCAGAAGCGGTAGAGTGTCTCCTTTGTACTAGTAGTAATTGTTTTTTGGGTAGCTGTAGAGTGTCTCCTTTGTACTAGTAGTAATTGTTTCTCTAGGCCCAAGACAAAACAGCCAATCCACACTAGTAAATAGTAAAATCAATTCAAAAGGCGCTACCCCGCTTGACACCCCCCCTCCCCACAAAAAAAACTTGGGTGCTCTTCTTCCTCCTCGCTCCCACCCACCTCACGTCAGCTCGCTCCTCGTACCCCAAATTCCTCACCTCACTCCTATAGAAAACCCCAGCTCCCTTCTTCCTCCTCCTCTGAGAAAACCCCAGCTCCCTTCTTTTTGCTACTTTTTACAACTAGGCTCGTCATTCGTTACTCTACTCAAATCCGTGAGTGACGCGACACCCTCGAGGAAAATGGGTGGGCTGACCCAGCGCCAAGAAGATGAGGCTCCTTGGCGTAATTCCGTTGTAGATCCCTTTTGGCCTTGAGAGAAGCGGCGACCCGCCCCACGGATCCGAGGAACCCGTAGAATCTCGGGTGGACCGCATCAGCGATCTCCGGATGCCGTCCTTGGGAGATCATCTCGCTTCTCCCACCAAGGATTTCTGCCGCACCAAGTCCTCTCAATTCGGTGGCGCCTCTATGGCGCGCGTGCCCTATAATCTCGATTGTCGTCAGCTATCTCTCTTCAATGATTTTGAAATCCCAGAGCCATCATCTCCTCCCACAGGGCTCCGTTCAAAGCCTCTGCATCCCGTCATGCTACCCGAGCAAGCATACCATGCCTGCCACAGTGGACACCTAGCTAAATCCCTGAATTCACAGAACTACAGCTGCTTGAGTTCTACTATTCCCTGGAAATCACATACCACATCTGAGCGCCATGAACTTGTGCCCTCGGCACCGATGTCCATCTCGCGGTTTCCTCCTCTCTCCACACCGCCACCTTTGCTTATTTGTGCTACCTTCCGACAATCTGGTACTAAACCTTCGACTCCCATTTCTCAAGAAACTTTCACTTGTGCGGGTTCGTATATCGGAGGCCTCATTGCACAGCATCATCCACTCCAGTTGCCCTGCGTTGGAGTGCTTGGTGCTGTTTTCACAGATTAGAATCAGTTGTCTCCAAATAAAATCGCCTAACCTTGTAAATTGGAATTTCTTTTGACGGAAGGCAGCTCATCATCAAGATGCCCCTTCACTTCAAGGTTGATCCTTGATTCTAGTTATTCACCGTTGCAAATAACCGTCCTCTCCGCGCCTAAACTGGAGACCTTGGGTGTAATACATGATCTCTGTGCTCATTTCAATATGGTGTTTGGCTCCACAGTTCTTCAGGTACTTTATATTATCATCTACACTTGTAACCATATGTTGCATTTTAAATTTCTGTGCATAATTTATATATCATCTTGGAGTACACATTTTATTATGTTCTATGCTCAATGAAGAGTTTCTCCATGGATGGCCTATCAATGGTGCTGGATTCTGTCATGATCTTATATATCCAAATGAATAGTTTGATCTGAACAAGATTATTGGCTTGCTGCAATGCTTTCCATGTCTGGAGAAGTTGTATATAAAGGTGATAATTTCACGCACATTGGAAGCCCACATATAGTGTACTAGAATTAACCGTTCAGCTGTTGCTCTTTCGACACTCTTCTTTTAGACCTTAACTGTTTTCAATTTTCATGTCTATTTAGGCAACAGGACGGGGTAAGAAAGTTATAACCAATCGGTGGATTCGTAAGCATCGGGATTTTCTCACTTCTCATGAGATTCGATTGAAGACAATAACGCTAGAACGATATGTAGCCAACCGTGCAAACACATGATTTTTCACATTCTTCCTGCTGAATGCGAGGTTACTATTGTCCATCAGGCTTAAGTTTATCAGCAACATGGTTTTGACAGATGGGTATGTCGAAGAGCAAGAAAAGGAGTTTCAGGTGGGCAAAAGAGCTTCTGAACGTGTCGGGCTTCTATTTACAACATATTGTGGTCATAATCCAGTAAATTTTACAATCCAGGATGTTCATTCTATGGACCTAACCAATCCATTTGACTGTGACTGCCGAAAACAGTGCTGGAGTTAGATGTTGTTGCCCTTTTCAATCTGGTTTTTTTTGTAAACCTGATGAACAATCAACCCTCATGCTTTTGTACAGTTTGTAAGCTGGAGTTAGATGTTCCTGCCCTTTTCAACTCGGCTGTGACTGTCATATTTTCTTTGAAACAAGGCAAATGGCTTGCCATTCGTTTAATTTAGAGTGAAATATTGTAACAAATCACAACCAAGGAAATAACATCATTCACGCCCGGCTGCTTGAGCTCTTGTGCATCACGAAGCCAAGTGACTAGCCCCCACCACCCCCACAGTCAACCTCGTACTCCCTACGCCCTTGGCCGGACGGGCGCATCTTCAACGGCTCTGTTCGTTCCGTCGAAGCCTCGCCGTCGTCCTCGCCTTGCGGCCTTGGTTCGCTTCGCCGTGTGCGGTGCGCGCCCTCTTGCGTTGTCAATGTCGTCAAAAGCGAGAGGAACAAGGAGATATTTGTCGTGGAGAGGATGACGGTAGGGACCCACCGGCGTCATGGCGATGCATGAAGCAAGTGCCTCTATAGTACAAGTCCAAAAATATGGTTCCTCCTAATGGTTGGACATCCGGGGCTCACGCCATCGTCAGCGTAGTCAATAAGCGAGAGAATTACACTCTGACGGTGACACGGGGACCCAACAAGTCGCGCAGTTTTTTAGGAACAAGCAGTTTTTACGAGACAATGAGGAACAAGCAGTTGTTATTTATACTAGTTTTAGCGACGGATCAGGGTAACAACGGGGCTATGGCCCGTCTAGCCAGGGTTTTATTTATGTTTACCACATCATGAGCCCAGTTGTGTTTTTTTCTTGCTGAAAATGGCTAGCCCAGTTCTATTTTTTAAGAGAAATACCCAAACAAGGCCTACTTGCTTTATCGGCCTTCTTTGGGCTGCAAATGTTTCAAGGCGAGGAGAGTTTCATTCGGTTTGCCTAGAAATGGCCTGTACATTTTAAAATACATCAAACCGGGAATTAGTTTCATTTTTTTTCATTACAAGATCTTAAATTCCATAGATTTTCATGCGTGGACAATTATTTTGATTTAATATTTATATAAATTAGTTTTCAAAATAGTTTGAATGTGAATCGATATTTCTGGATTAAAAACAGTTGACCGCACCAAAATATGCAAAATTTCGTATACTTTTTAACCGTGGCCACAATATGGGGTGTAATGCTAACAAAAAGAAGATGGGCTCAAAAAAAATCTTAAGAATTAGCAAATGGGCTGTACATTATTAGAAATAATGGCAGATGGGATGTATGCCGTTTTCCACAGATTTGAGGCTGACTTGTGCACCTACTACAGGTTGACGCGTATGCTTTTATAAAAAAAAGGTTGACGCACAGGCAACGCCCTGTCAACTTAGTCAACACACGAGAGCAGTGACTGTTGGATATCCATCCAACGGCTATCGTGCTTCTTCAATCTCTGCTCTTCATGCTCCAACCGCTCAAACAAGCGCCGGCGGGACTGCCTGCTCCCTCCTACCGCGGCCGGCTATGTTGCCGCGCAGGGCTCATGGCCCCACCGTACTCCCATCGCTGGCCTAGCCATCCCTCTACTCACCGACACATGCTGTTATTCTCCGGCGACGGCAGACGAACCAGTATTTTGCGAAATAAATCATTTCCCCCTGACTGCTAGGACCGATCGGACGGGCCACCGTATTTCGCGAAGAAAACGTTCCCCCCGCTGTCAGCTCGGACCCACCGGAAGTGCCTCCTTATTACGCACAAAAAAATGAATACTCCCCCGGCTAGCTGGGACCCACCTTGGTGGGAGGTTGTCTTGTGGGCCTACTAAGTTGACGGGGCCGAAGGGCTTTGTCAACTTAGTCAATATGAACAATTCTAGCTCCAGTGACCGTACGATGTCCATCCAACGGCCGTAGTGCTTCTTCAACCTCTGGTCTTCTGGCTCCAGCCGCCCAAAGCAGCGCTGGTTGTGCCGCATGCTCCTGCCTCCCGTGGCCGGCTGTGCTGCCGCGGAGGCCTCACCGCCCCCTACTATTCCCACCGCTGGCAGGCCTGCGGCAGCGGCAACCTCACACGCTGCCGAACCAGTGAACCCTCGCACTCCTCTCCGCGCGGGCTTCCACTGCCGCGTCTTCCCCGGCTCCGTGTCGTCCCCTTCCTAGGCCTCGTCTTCGTCCACCACCGTGGTGCTCTCCGCGTGGCGTGGTCAAGGAACGACTTCCATTCCGAAGAGTACTGTACGTGGAGAGGCTGACAGCTGGGTCCATGGCCACAGCCCGTTTTTTTTGTGATTTGCCAATTAATTCGCTTTGTCAGGCCTGTTGGGCTGCAAATCTTTCAAGACGAGGAGAGCTTTTCATTCGGCTGGCTGAGAAAATGGCCCATCAGTAATGAGAAATGGGCTGTATGTTTTTAAAACACATCAAACCGGCAATTAGTTTCAAATATTTTTTTTCATTTCAAGATTTTAAATTACATTAATTTTTATGCGTGGATAATTTTTTGGATTTTATATTGATATACATTTATTTTTAAAATCAGTTTGAATGTGAGTCGAAATTTCGGGATTAAAAACAGTTCGGACCGCATCGAAATATGCAAAATTTCGTATAATTTTTTAACCGTGGGCACAATATGGGCTGTAATGCTAACAAAAAGAATATGGGCTCCAAAAAAAACCTTAGAATTAGTAAATGGCTGTAAATTATTAGAAATAATGGCAGATGGGCTGTATGTTGTTTTCCACAGATTTGAGGTTTTCCTAAAAAAAAGGTTGACGCACAAGCAGTGACGGTTGGATGTCCATCCAACGGCCGTCGTCTTCTTCAATCTCTGCTCTTCTGCTCCGGCCGCTCAAACAAGCGCCCGGTGGGACTACCCGCTCCCACCTCCCGCGGCTGGCTATCTTTGCCTTGCAGCCTCACCGCCCCACCGTACTCCCATCGCTGGCCTAGCCATCCCTCTACTCACCCACACTGCTGTTATTCTCCGTGACGGCGGACGAACCGATAAACCCTCGTTCGATCGTACTCCCCTCCGCGTGGGAAACAATTGCTGAGTCTTCCCTGCCTCCGTGTCGTTCCCTTCCTAGGCCTCGCCGTCATCCACCGCCCTGGCGCTCTCGGCGCGGCCTGATCAACGTGGTCAACGACCGACATGCATCTGAAGTGGACTGTATGTGGAGAGGTCGGCAGCTGGGTCCTGACGCACGCAAAAAATGCTTCCTTATTACGCGCAAAATAATGATTCGTCCACGACATCGAGGGACCCACGAAAGGGCCTAAGTATTTCATGAAAAAACGTTACACGCCCGACGGCTCGGACCCACCAGCTATATCTTTGCACGCAAGGAAGTGCCTCCTTATTATGCACAAAAAAAAGAATACTCCCCCTGTTAGCTGGGACCCAATATAGTGGCAGGCTAACTTGTGGGCCTACTAAGTTGACGGGGACGGAGGGCTTTGTCAACTTAGTCAATATGCATGATTCTAGCTCCAGTGACCGTACGATGTCCATCCAACGGCCATAGTGCTTCTTCAACCTCTGGTCTTCTTGCTCCAGCCGCCCAAACCAGCGCCAGTCATGCCTCGTGCTCCTGCCTCCCGTGGCCGGCTGCGATGCGGTGGAGGCCTCACCGCCCCCTACAACTCCCACCGCTGGCCAGGCCATCCCTCTACTCACCAACACCCACTGTTATTCTGCAGCGACGGCAGCCTCACAGCACAGCGAACCAGTGAACCCTCGTACTCCTATACGCGTGGGCATCCACTTCCGCGTCTCCCCCGGCTCCGCGTCGTCCCCTTCCTAGGCCTCGCCGTCGTCCACCGCCCTGGTGCTCTCGGTGCGGCGTGGTCAAGGAACGGCTTCCATCGGACGTGGATTGTACGTGGAGAGGCTGACAGCTGGGTCCACGGCCGCAACAAGGAAGTGCCTCCTTATTACGCGCAAAATAATTATTCCTCCACCTTACAGCGGAGACCCACTGGACGGGCCACCATATTTCACGAAAAAAACGTTTCCCCCCTGACTGCTGGGACCCACCAGCTACACCTTCGCACGCAAGGAAATGCGTCCGGGCAAAAAAAACGATTCGCCCCCCTGACTGCTGGGACCCACCAGCTACATCTTCGCATGCAAGTAAGTGCGTCCGGGCAAAAAAAAAACGATTCGCCCCCCTGACTGCTGGAACCCACCAGCTACATCTTCGCACGCAAAGGAAGTGCATCCGGGCAAAATAAAAACAATTCGCCCCTCTGACTGCTGGGACCCACCAGCTACATTTTCGCACGCAAGGAACTGCCTGACAGTCGGGACCCACCTGGTCGAAGCGTAAGTAGCTTTGTCATTCTGGTCGCGAACTTGTATGTACATATATACTGGTCAATGTAGAGGCGCGCACGTGTCGTAGTAGAGGCGCGTACGTGTCGTAGTAGAGGCGCGCTTAGCATGTACACGTCGTACAGCGGCTAGGGTGCAAGAAAGAAAATCTGACCCGCGTATGTGTACATCTGGCGGGGTCTCGAACGCCTAATCGCGCATACGTCTGGCGAGGGCTCGTGTTCATGGGAGGCAGCGGAATGCGTCGTGTTCATGGGGAGGCAGCGGAATGCGTCGTGTTCATGGGGAGACAGCGGAATCGTCGTGTTCATGGGGAGGCAACGAGAATGCGTCGTGTTCATCGGGAGGCAGCGGAAGCGTGGGAGCCAACGGCTTGGGCGGAACAGGCGATGGATCACGAGGCACTGGTGTAGCGCAGAACGGAGGAAGCGGACCTCCTACGGTCGAAGCGGGGTCCTGTTGATCGGGAGGGTGTCGCGTGCCGCCAAAAGCGGACAAACGGACCTCCTACGGTCGAGCAGGGGTCTGTTGACGGGAGGGTGTGGCGTGCCGCAAAAGCGGACGAAACCGACCTCCTACGGTCGGCGGGGTCTGTTCATCGGGAGGGTGTGGTGTACCGCAAAGCAGGACTCCACGGGATACTGTTCATCTCCACCGTCGACCTCCTCCAGCCTCCACGGGCTACCGTCGACCTCCTCCAGCCTCCACGGGCTCCTGTTCATCCAGCCTCCACCGCGCGCCTCCACCGGCTACTGTTCAACCACCCCTCCACGGGCACCCCTCCATCGTCTACTGTTCATCCAGCCCTCCACACCAAGGGGTCCTGTTCAACCAGCCCTCCACGGCCACCCCTCCACACCACGGGTTCCTGTTCATCCAGAGGCAACGCCACCGCTCCCGTTCATCCAACCCCCCGCGCAACACTCACTGTTCATCCCAGGCGGCAGATCGATCGGCTTGATTAGCGCAGCAGCGAAGAATCGCTCCGCCGGGTTCGATTAACAGCCATCGATCGATCGCTCGGGTTCGATGAACGCGTAGCCAGCGGTCTGTAATCGCCGGGTTCGATTAGAGCCCAACGCCTCGCTTCGGCTTGATTAGAGCTAACGCCAGACACGCTGCAGCAGCGTCGTCTGAGAAAGCAGCGCATCGCTCCGCCCCGACCTCCCCCGTGAATCGGCAACTCCCGAAATTTTCCTCGCCTCGCTTCTACCACGGTTTTTCCGTCATGGACGGCCCAAAGAATGTCATGAAGCTGCGTCTCCGGCCGCCGGAGACGAAAAGCCCATTTTCATCATGATTTTTGTCATAGAAGTAGGAGCCCACCACATCTATGATGATACCGGGTTTTGTCACAATTATCGTCATAGAAGTGTTATATGTATGACAGAATTTTTTTTCGTTCAGCCCAAAATGTCACGGATGTGTCTTTTTTTGTAGTGCATTAATGTTGCACTCCTCGGCTTCCGTACCTTAATAATGGCAATCTCCACGTGTCGAGCGAATGCGAGAAGTTGGGGCATTTTTTACATCTGCCACCCTGACCATGTTAGTAAATCGTCTATTAAAGAGACGGGGATCCTCAGATACATATCACACCATCTTCCCCAAGCGAGGAATCACCAGAGCGCGCCCGAAAAACCATCCCATCATGACCGGCCACCGCAGCTCCTCCTCTCGCTCCCGTAGTGCAAAGCCAGGCAATTGGGTGAAGTGTATCGTATCCCACGGCCGATTGGTGGAGTTGCAGACCTAGGGGTTTCTCCCACCCGCATATATGGTCCCCGTCCAAGCCGGACTAGCCACTTACAATGGCGGGGAGCAAGCGGAGAGTATTCCCAACCCATCCAGGGGGAGCGGGCATGCCTTGTCCCTTACTTGCTGAGGGGCCTTGGATTTCCAATCCATCTGTTCCTCCGCGGGCTCCTGGAGTACTACGGCCTCCAGCTACATAACTTCACTCCTGCGTCCCTATTACACATCGCGGGCTATGTCGCCCTTTGCGAGCTTTTTCTGGGCTGCGAAGCTCATTTCGAGCTATGGAAGAGGCTATTCTGTTTCGTCGCCCACACTTAGGAGGGGCCGATATATCAAGTGGGCGGAGCCGAAATATGGCGTATCGCCGGAACCGGATACCTGTCCGGTACTCCGAAGAAGACATCCGAAGACTGGCGTTCGGAGTGGTTTTATATGGAGGACGTCCCCCTTCCGGACCCTATTCGGATGGGCCTTCCTGAGTTTGCTAATGCCCCGTTGAAGAAACGCCACAGCTAGCGCCCCCGGAGCCCCCTGGAGGAAGATAACAGAGAAGTCCTTTAACTGCTGGGCAGGATAAGAATGCTGGCCAAATCAGGACTGACAATAATCGAGGTTATGTCAATATGTATAATGCGGGGGGTGCAGCCACTTCAGTATCGGGGGAAACTCATGTGGCACTTCAATGGAGAAGACGATGCCACCCGCTCTGGCGAAAATACCGTCCGATTTGTACAAAGGAGACGAAGAGGAGTTCACCTGCATTAAGCCACGGGATGGATTTTCCATGTATAACCCCCCTAACTGGGTGAGCTGTTATCTTTTACTCAACTCTATTCATCCCCGTAGTCTTTTATTGTAAATATTTGCCTTGCTAGTTCATAGCAGGAACTGCGAAAAGCCGTGAGGGAGGTCCACAGCCCGCCTCCACAGCCATAGGACCCTGACCGGGCCATCGACCCCGGACTTGAAGAAGATCCGGACGTATTTGTGGAGCTCGTCGACATGACATTTTATCAGTTAAGCCGTGACGGTGCCTTGGTGGCCATCATAGCCGATTATCCCGGCCTACTCCCTGCATCACATGTAAGTAAAACCGGAGTCCTAACTTCCGAGAAGGATCCCTTCTTTGCACTTTACCCACCGCACATGTATTGCGTTTCCCAGGGAAGGCCATCGGGGCACCGTGCCGAACCCGCGGTGACTCGCCAACAAGGGGCACCGAAGCCAGGTAGGCTTAAAAGGAAGGCGGTCAGGACCGAGACGCCGTCACAAAGGTATGATTTAAAACCTGCTCCGTAATTGTCGCCTTTGAAATATAACAATGTCCCTTGTCCCCTGGCAGAAAGAGTGCTCGCCGGACTGTGACCGGAGATCCTGCCAGCCACGCCTCCACCAGCCGGACTCAAGAACCGCACTCGAGGGTGGAGGCCAACGTGGGGACAACGCGGACGGTCCTCCTACAGAGGATGCAGATAGAATATCCGCTACAAATTCCGAGGTGGAGAGCGCCATGAATCACAGGCGTCGTCGGGCCGTACTCCGCGACCCTAATTTCTCCGAAGAGGCGTTTAATGCCTTCAACTCGGGAGACGCGTACATCCGGGCTGCTTGAGGTGGGTGATACGTCTCCAACGTATCTATAATTTTTTATTGCTCCATGCTACTTTATCTACTGTTTTAGGCTTTATTGGGCTTTATTTTCCACTTTTATATTATTTTTGGGACTAACCTATTAACCGGAGGCCCACTTGTAATTGTCTGTTTTTTCCTATTTCAGTATTTTGAAGAAAAGGAATATCAAGCGGAGTCCAAATGGAATGAAACCTTCGGAACGTGATTTTCTCGCGAGCGTGATCGAGAACTTGGAGTGCAAGTCAAGAAGAAACCGGAGCCTCCACGAGATAGGGCGCCCCCTATAGGGCGCCCCTGTCTCGTGGGCCCCTCAGCTGACCACCGGCGTACTTTTTCTTCCTATATATACCTCGTGCCCGAAAACATCCGGGGGCACCACGAAACACAATTTCCACCGCCGTAACTGTTGGAGATATGCCCTAGAGGCAATCATGTATGATGATATTTCCTATGTGTTTATGAAAAAAGATAGTCCTTGGACATTATCAATGATGTGTATCAGCAAGTACGTGACTTGTTTGTGGGACTATGCATTGTATGATGACTGTCCTAAAGGTCCCTAGTCGAAAGGTCTATGTTGGACGCGCAGCCGACTAGACTAGTATATGACACGATCGATGGCTTGGTCTCACTAGCCATGGAGCATTGGATGCTAACGGATAATATGGACTTGGAAAGGTGCGGTCGATTCGATGTAGTCGGATCCGAGTCGAGATAAGGTCCGAGTCGGACAGACCCAACTATGAGACGCAGCGATATGTCATCTGTGAGTCTCTAGTACAACATACGTTCTGTGTCCTAAGACCTGAGCTGAAGCATGTACTCGGGATGGTGACAGACTTGCTTTGGGACGACCAAATGCTACTCCGTGACTGGGTAGTTACACAAGTATGTTTCGGGTTTGTCCAGTCCCATGCTGCGAGACATGGTTGAGCAAGATGGGATTTGCCCCTCCGATCAGGAGAGATATACTCTGGGCCCCTCGTGTGATCCGACCAGGATAAGCATGGCCATGCGACAAGGATTATGAGATAATCTAGTCTGTGGTCGTTATCACTTGAACGAGAAAGAGGTCGGGCTAGCACAAGGATGACAGTCTCGCCTTGAGCCCGACAACATATATCGTCGTCAAAGGGAAGCGAAGTGTGACACGTTATGCAGAGTTAGCCTAACCAGCTTCATAGTCGCTTGGTGGTCGGCACGCCTTGCTAGAGGCCGCTACCAACCGTGCAGGTCGGAGGTGATCTGAGCGTGACCAAGCCGGCTTGAACCTAAGGGGGTGGCGGCTTAGGGAAGGAACCTACGACGTCGGTTCGTAGGACACTGGTCGGATTTGATCCGAACTGGACTAGGAACGTGACGGAGTAGACTTTGGGATTTAGGGCCCGTGCGAGGACCAAGTGTTGAGCCCGCGACAGACGCAAAAGTGGAGGTGCGGCACACACAGGCGATTGATCGCTTCGGCGCTGCGACTAGGGTTTGCATGTGTTGCGAATAGCCACCTCCACTCGCCGCAGACTGTGTGATCGGACCTAGCAGTCCGCCGCACGGTGTTCCTCCTGCACGCGCGGATACCGTTAGAGGCGGTGCACTTGTGCCGCTCCGGCGAACTCGTACGTGGGATCGAACGACCGGCTGTTCGAGGGAGATCAGAACGAGGAGGAGACGATCCACGCGAGCGCGCTGCCCCAACTCTTCTTCCGCTGCACGACACTGTGCGTCTAGTGGTAACAAACTGTGATCCATCTCCCGTAGCACGTTCCTGGATCTTCTGCGCATAGGAAAATTTTAATTTGCAGTCTACGCACCCTACCGTAGAACCCAACAGTGGTATCAGAGCCTCTGCTATAGGATTTGGATTCAGATCTTATGCATATTAGATATGTGGAGGCGGCAGATGAGATCTGTTGTCGTTGATAAGATCGGCTATGTGCACAGTTGATGTGATCAAGCGCACATGGGGATCGTTGAGGCTATGTTTTCTGTCAATCGGGATCGATGAGGTCGTGACACGATCTACCCCTACCGGTCGGTCATCCGCCATCGGGGTTAATAGTGAAACATAAATCCGAATCGGATTCACGATGATCGATAAGATCGGTCAGATCAGAGAATTCGGCGTGATCGGAGTTCAGATGTGATCTGTGATTTTCGAAAACGTGTGCGTAGCGCCGTGTATTTCGTACCCGACACACAAACCGGTAGAATGTGATTCTATGCATAACTTCGTTTGGCAGGTTTGATGTGAATAGTATGGCTCATGTGTATGTGATGCATGTGTGTAATTTATACGTGGCCTGCGTGTCATGTTTCTCAGCCGGCAGGATCCAAGGTGCTGTCATTATATTGTATAACGACCTGCGTGTCGACTTGTGACTCTATGTAAAATTCATTACTAGTTGTAGTAGTTGGATAATAGAGATCAGGTTGGTGGCTTGGCGTCCCGGCGTGACAAACAAGATGGAGTTAAGTAGATGGTCATCGAGTCGGAGCCGACACGGAAGAACGTCCATGAAGGAGCCATACTATTTCACAATATGTGTTGTTTGTGATTGTTATGCTTCTTTGTTTCTATGCATGTTAGAATGGTAGAAAGATCCCTCATGAATATCAAGCTTAATTGCCATCCCCGATGTTGCACCTTCGCACGTCAAGTATGTCTAGTAGTGGGCTCATAAAATTGGGGTGCTTCTTTGGGTGTCCTTGAACTGAAGGGTTCGTGTCGGACATGGACATGCATTGCATCAGGTTAACTTGACAAGGCTATCAAAACGGTTTTGGGCCTTGTGGCAAAGAAGTTTGGGATCCGGGGTATGAGATACCTTCCCGACCGACAGGAGTCGTATAGAGATACGATTAGCAAGGAGTTGCTTACGGATAGGTATGTTGGCTAGATGATGCTAAAGCTCACTAGTCGCATCGCTAGTCGGATCTGAATCACCGAGAGTTTGCGGAGGATGCCAACCGGTGGGAGTATTTCTGTTTAGGCTAGAATTACTCTACATAAACACATTGCTTAGTGATTGCATATTTTCTGTAGATCAATGGCACCACCTGCTCAACCCAACTTTGCTTTGAAATCAATTCTGGAAAAAGATAAACTGAATGGAACAAACTTTACCACCTGGTATAGAAATTTGAGAATTGTTCTCAAGCACGATAAAAAGGAACATGTTCTAGAGGATCCACTTCCAGAGGAACCTGCCGATAATGCTAGTGCCATAGCTAAGAATGCCTACGAAACTTCGTTGATGAATCAACAAAGATCGGTGTCGATGTTTGGCTTGTATGGAGCCGATTTTCAACAACATTTGAAAATGTTGAGGCTTATGATATGATCGAGAGTCTCAAGAGCATGTTTGAGACTGAGCTAGGACCGAAAGGTACAACGTCTGGCGATCCTTGATGGATTGCAAGCTGAAGGAAGGTGATCCATCGGCGCACATGTGATCAAGATGATCGGATATGTGCAAGCTTTGGATCGTTTAGGCTTCCGCTCTTGGATGAGCTGGCTCTCGATGCTGTTCGGGTTCTCTTCCGCCAGCTATGGACGTTCATCTCGAACTATCATATGCATGGCATGGATAAGAAGCTCTTGAATTGCATGGGATGCTCAAAGTGAAAGAGCAGGATATTAAGAAAGGCGCATCAAGTGTTGATGGTGCGAGAAATCGCTAAGTTCAAGAAGAGTTGGTCCAAGAAAGAGGCTAAGGCAAAGGGCACGAGGCGGTAACCTCTGCCGCTGCTACCAAGTCTGGACGGACTCAAGACCGTTTGCTTTCACCGCAAGGAGACCGGTCCTTTGGAAGAGGAACTGTAGCAAGTGGCTTGCGAGCATGGCAAGAAGGCTGGAAATGCTTCTTGGGAAAAGGTACACTTGTTGCATATGTTATAGACATTTACCTTCTTGACATACCTTAGCTCTTGGGTATTTGATACGGATCAGTTGTTCATATTTGCAACTCGATGCGAGGGCTGGTAAGAACTAGGCGTGTGGCACAAGGGAGATTGACATCGTGGTCGGCAACAAAGCAAGAGTTGCTGCGTTGGAGGTCGGCATGATGCAGCTCCAGCTTCCTTCCGGATTCATCATGGAATTGAATAATTGTTATTACATTCCTGCACTTAGTCGGAACATTATTTCTGCCTCATGTTTGATGAGTCAAGGTTATGAATTCAATTTAAAGGACAATGGTTGTTCGATATTTTTGAATGGTATGTTCCATGGCTATGCACCCATTGTTGATGGGCTATTTATATTGAATCTAGAATAGGAACCGGTCTATAACGTGAATGTCAAGAGGCATAAGCCTAATGAGATAAATCCGACATACTTCCGGCATTGCCGGCTTGGACAGATTAGTCTGAAACGCATGAAGAAGCTCCATGATGATGGGCTCCTAACTTCCTCCGACTTCGGGTCGTTCAAGACATGTGAATCATGCTTGCTCGGCAAGATGACTAAGTCTCCTTTCGCAAAGAGTTGCGAGAGGCGTCCGAGCTGTTGGAGCTTATACAGTGATGTGTGTGGTCCAATGAGCACAACTGCAGAGGTGGCTATCGATGCCGTGACTTTTACCGGCGACTTGAGTAGATATGGATATATCTATTTGATGAGGCACAAGTCGGAGACTTTTGAAAAGTTCAAAGAGTTTCAGAACGAGGTTGAGAATTAGCTCGGCAAGACTATAAAGCTTCTCCGATCTGATCATGGAGGTGAATACATAAGCCAGGAGTTTGATGATCATCGAAAAGTCGAGGTATAGTACCTCAGCTCACACCTCAAGATGCATACGGAGAAAGCGGCGTGTCGGAGCGGAGGAATAGGACCTTGTTGGACATGGTCCGGTCTATGATGAGCAAATCGGATTTACCCTTGTCATTTTGGGGATACGCTCTAGAAACTGCAGCTTTCACACTTAATAGGGTACCATCAAGATCCGTAGACAAGACACCACATGAGATGTGGACCGGGAAGAGTCCCAGTTTGTCTTTTCTAAAGATTTGGGGTTGTGAAGCATTTGTTAAGCGACTTATGTCAGACAAGCTTACACCTAAGTCGGATAAATGCATATTCGTGGGATATCCGAGGGAAACCTTGGGATATAGCTTCTACAACCGGGAAGAGAACAAAGTGTTTGTTGCTCGGAACAGGGTTTTCCTTGAGAAAGAGTTTCTCAGTCGGGAGGCCAGTGGGAGGACGGTTGGACTCGAAGAAATTCGAGGACCACTCGGGGACGGCTCGGCTGGTGATGAGATCATACCGGAGTCAGTCAGGGAACCTGTAGTGGAAGCGGCACCGGAACCACGGAGGTCGGAAAGATTGCGCAGAGTGCGTGATGTATTGTTGCTAGAAAGCGACGAGCCGACCACATATGCGGAAGCGATGGTGAGCCCAGATTCCGAGGCATGGCTGGAGGCCATGAGATCCGAGTTAAATCCATGGATGAGAATCAAGTCTAGGACTTGGTTGATCCGTCACCTGGCGTAACTGCCATTGGTTGCAAATGGGTCTTTAAGAAGAAAACCGATGTGGATGGAAATGTTTAGATCCACATAGCTCGGCTTGTCGCTAAAGTGTAATGCCCCGGATTCGATGCGCCAGGTGTCCGCCAGTTATTCGCCGTCCTTGCCATGTCATTTGCTTGCGTGTTTCACTTTTCCATGTCATCATCTGCACTTTATATCATGTCATCATGTGCATCGCATTGGCATACGTGTTCGTTTCATGCATCCGAGCATTTTCCCCGTTGTCCGTTTTGCAATCCGGCACTCCTATATCTCCCGGCACCCCTTTTACCTCTTTTCGAGTGCGGGTGTTAAACGGTCTCGGAATGGACCGAGGTTTGTCAAGCGGCCTTGGTATAGCACCGGTAGACCGCCTGTCAAGTTTCGGGTCATTTCGAGGTCGTTTGATACTCCAACGGTTAACCGGGTAACCGCAAAAGCCTCTTTTGTGTTGCAGCCCAACACCCCTTCCAAAGTGGCCCAAAACCCAGCAAACTCCCCTCCATTCTCTCGGTCGTTCGATCATGATCGCGTGGCCGAAAACCGCTCCTCATTTGGAGTCTCCTAGCTCCCTCTACCTATATAAACACCTCCCCCTCCGAAATTCGCGGTGCAACCCTAGCCTTCTTCTTCCTCCGCGCGCCGGACGCGTCCGCCCCCGGCCGGACACATCCGCCCGCCGCCGCCCGATGAATCACCGCGCCACGTGGCCCACCGCTGTCCCTCCGCCGCCGCTGTTCGCATGAAGCCCATCCGAAGAACCCTTGACGGGCCGATCCCATAACCGGCTCCGCCCGCGTCTGCCGGTAGCGCGCGCCGGCCGGACGCCGCCCGCCAGCGGCGCGCCTCCGCCCGGCCCCGCGCCGCCCCTCGCCAGCGCCTCTCCAGCGCCTCCGGCCCGACTTCGCCGCGCCCGCCTCCATGGCAGCCGCCCGCCGCCCGGCGCCTCGGCGCCGCCGCCTCGGCCCGCCCGGCCGCTTAGCCCTCGCCTCACCGGCGTCCTCCGGCGCCGCCCGCCGCCCGCCGTCCTCGCGGATCCGGCGAGATCCGCCTCGCCTCGAAAACCGTGCAGACCCGAGGTTGACTTTTCCCCCTTCCCCGATTCTGCTAAGTCCCAGATCTGTGTCATTATCATGCCATGTTCGTTGCATCATATCACTCTTCATATTGCTCCGTTTCGTGCGTCTAATATGTCAAATTGTTCGCCTCGACGAGTACAACATTTCATCGCATTGCATCATTTTCATTTGAGCTCATCTTGATGCCAGAAATGCTGTTAGAAGAGGGCTATGTGATGTTAGTTTCAGATTTTTATCAGAACATGCACTTTTGGTATTTTTGCCATGATTGATGTGTGCACCCTATGAACTTGAGTCCTACATGTGTTTTGTAATATGCCATGCCATCGTTACAGGGGTGTATGCCATGTATTTTTGTGATCTCTGTGGTGACTAGCACAAGCATGCAAACTAGGCTTCATGATGTTGCTGATTTCAGCCCTGCTTTTCTTGATATTTTTATGCCATGTAAACTTGATGCTACCGAGAGATCCATGCTTATTTTGAGATACTTCAGTAAGGATGTTTTGAACATATGGTTATTCTCTATCCATCCATGCCCTTTTTTGCAATTATGGAGTGCCATAGCTTGAGTCAATCGAGCTCTACTTTTGCTATAAAATGTTTCCTGACAGATTGTTTACATGTCATTCAATTTTGCCAAGGTTGTTGTAGTTGATCCGTGTATATTATGATGTTGTTCTTGCCATGTATAGCTTCTATGCCTTGTCTTCTTACTGTGAGTTGCCTTGCCATTCCATGTATTGCTCTGTGGTGAGTGGTTCAAGCTCACCAACATGCCTACTTGTTATCTGTTTATGCCATGCTTCAGTTTTGCACAAAGTCTGAATCTGTTTATGTTTTTGCTATATTCACATGCTTGCAAATGTATCTTCTGGTCCTTTTTGGCTCATGGCCAGTAAGGGACTCTTGTTCTATGTATTTAGTAGATTCATGCCATGTCTTTATTTGCCATGATAAGTTCCTGTAGCATGTTGTTTCATAGCTCTAAACATGTTAACCTGATGTTATTTTTGCCATGTCCTATGAAATTCTGCTAAGTCTGTGAAACTGTTATTATTTGCAATCTTGCCATGTGTTTTTCAGCATGTTCTAGTGATTTCTGGAGATAGCTTAGTGTTCATGTTTTGTCGTGCTTTACCTGTACATCATGCCCATGCCTTTTGTTTTCTTGTTGGGGTCCTGTAGCATAGTGTTTTGATGCTTGCAATATGCCTACTTGCTGTCTTAGACAGATTGTTTCTATAACTTGTATTGTGTGTATGTGTTGCACCGTTGCTCCGTTTTGAGTGTGCTCTATATGAAACTTGCTTGATTTTGCATGTAGTTTCATATTATCATGTTGCATCCTTGTTTTGAGGTGTTTGCTTGATGTTTGTATGCATTTTGTATCAATGCCATGCTTATCTTGTTTTGCTCATATCTTCTAGGTCGTAGCTCCGAATCTAATGAACTTTATATGTAACTTGACTAGAATTTCGTGTAGATCATCGTGGTGCATCTTAACTTGCTGTTTAACAACTTGAACATAAGGTTTATTCAGATCTGGACCAATTTCGAAATTTGCATATGAGGACTTACCGGAATTGTTCTATGTTGTTTCCGGCCTCATTTAAACTTGTCTTGATGTGTTGCTCTTGTTTGCATCATCTCTTGCCATGAGTAGCTTCATGTAGATTTGTCATGCATCATACTTGTTGTGCATCATGCCATGTTCATGTGTGGTGTGTTTACTATGTTGTGTGCTTCTTCTTGTTAGTTCTGTTTGCGTTGCGGCGTGAGGATTCGTTCGTCTACGCTTGGTTCGGCTTCATCCGTTCGTCTTCTTCATGGACTCGTTCTTCTTCCTTGCGGGATTTCAGGCAAGATGACCGCTACCCTGGATCTCACTACTATCATTGCTATGCTAGCTGTTTTGTTCTATCGCTATGCTGCGCTACCTATCACTTGTTCCTCAAGCCTCCCAAATTGCCATGTCAGCCTCTAACCTTTTGCACCCTTCCTTGCAAACCGTTGTTTGGCTATGTTACCGCTTTTGCTCAGCCCCTCTTATAGCGTTGCTAGTTGCAGGTGAAGATGAAGTTTGTTCCTTGTTGGAACATGGAGATGTTGTTCCTTGTTGGAACATGTTTACTTGTTGGGATATCACAATATATCTTATTTAATTAATGCATCTATATACTTGGTAAAGGGTGGAAGGCTCGGCCTTATGCCTGGTGTTTTGTTCCACTCTTGCCGCCCTAGTTTCCGTCATATCGGTATTATGTTCCCGGATTTTGCGTCCCTAACGCGGTTGGGTGATTTATGGGACCCCCTTGACAGTTCGCTTTGAATAAGACTCCTCCAGCAAGGCCCAACATTGGTTTTACCATTTGCCTCACCTATGCCCTTTTTCCCTTGGGTTTCCGGAGCCCGAGGGTCATCTTTATTTTAGCCCTGGGCGGTTCTCCTCTCGAGTGTTGGTCCAAACCGAGCGATGTCCGGCGCCCTCGGCAAACCAGGGTCTATGCCAACCCGTCGTCTTGCTCATCCGGTGTGCCCTGAGAACGAGATATGTGCAGCTCCTATCGGGATTTGTCGGCACATTCGAGGCGGCTTTGCTGGTCTTGTTTTATTCTTGTCGAAATGTCTTGTAGCCGGATTCCGAGACTGATCGGGTCTTCCCGGAGAAGGAATATCCTTCGTTGATCGCGAGAGCTTATCATGGGCTAAGTTGGGACACCCTGCAGGTATAAACTTTCAAAGCCGTGCCCGCGGTTATGTGGCAGATGGGAATTTGTTAATATCCGGTTGTAGTAAACTTGAAGTAAACTCTTCTAAAATACACCAACCGTAATGCGTAACCGTGAGTGTCTCTTTTGGGGTTGATCGAGAGGAGAACACGGTTTCGGGTTATGTCTGACGTAAGTAGGAGTTCAGGATCACTTCTTGATCATTACTAGGTGACGACCGTTCCTTTGTTCCTCTTCTCGCTCTCATTTGCGTAAATTAGCCACCATATATGCTTAGTCGCTGCTGCAACCTCACCACTTTACCCCTTCCTTTCCCATTTAAGCTTTGCTAGTCTTGATACCCATGGTAATGGGATTGCTGAGTCCTCGTGGCTCACAGATTACTACACCACCAGTTGCAGGTACAGGTTTGCGATGATCATGACGCGAGAGAGATGTTTATTTGTGTTGGAGTTCTTCATCGCTTCTTGATCGAGGATAGGTTCGGTCGGCACTGGGCTAGCAGGTGGATATTGTTTGAGTTTCTGTTTATGTTTCATCCGTAGTCGGATGTTGATCTCTTGTATATGATGTTGATGTACTCTTGTGGCTTTTGGGCCTTGTGTATGTATCCCCACTATTATGTAATGTTGATGTAATGATATCCACCTTGCAAAAGCGTTTCAATATCGGGTCTATCCTTGGTGGGACCTTGAGTTCCTTTTGGATAGGGTCGCATATTGGGCGTGTTCAAGTTGGTATCGAGCCTCGACCGACCCTAGGAGCCCCCTTGATTGATCGTGTAGTTTGGCCGTTGTTGAGTCTAGAAGAAAACTGTTTTCGGAGTCTAGTTATATCGGAGAGTAGGAATTCTTTTTACTCCTCAACCCCTTCGTCTCTCTGGTGAGGAATCTTGACGTAGGTGTTTTGAATTACTCCTCTTCCCGTTCAATTTTTTCTTTAGGATCACGTGGTTAGTTTCGTGAGTTGTCCATCCTCTTTTGTCCGGTGCATTTCTCGTCAAGTCGACTCGAGCCTCTTCATCTTTGCCAAGTTCAATCCTCCGTTATCTTCTTTTCCCACCCGCCCACCCTTCTTCTTCTCGGAACCGGAGTCCGTAATTGAGCATCCATCCTACTCGTGTGGAATCTTTGCCTTTCTTTCCTCAATGATTTCAACCGTTGTTGTTTCTTCAAGATATTCGTCGTTTCCCCTCCCGAGTTGCCTTTGTTTTTTCCCGCCCACCCACCCTTTTTCTTCCCGGAGTTCGAGTTTCTTCCGACCATAAATTTCATTCGTACGGAGTCTCTTCAGTCTTCCCTCAATCATTTCAACCGGTGAATTCTCGTCTCGTTCGTCATTCTTCATCCCTTTCTTTTTCCGGTGCACTCAAATCAAGTTTTTCAGGTTGATCACATTCTTTTCGTTGGATCAAGTGTTTTCCTGCTCGTTCGCCTCTCGCTTGACTTATCCTTCCGGAGTGTTCAAGACATCTCGGGAGATTCGTCTGTGTTCTAATTAATTCGAGGTTGTCACTTCATTCAAATATTTCAATTGTTCGGTGCATCATCTATCTCTTCAACATCCCTTTCCAGCGGTTTTTCTCTTGATGGGCCCTAACCCACAGGTCTTTTCCGAGGATCTTACCTGACTCTTCCAATTCCCCCGGAGTTATTCTCAATTCTTTTCAAGTGTGACGTAAGAATGGATTCCATCAGTCACATGCCTTTTCCAAGGTCAATTTCAAATCATTTCATTGTTGGCTCAACCTCTTCACTTTTCATTCTTCCGGAGTATCTCAGTAATTTTGGTGGTGTTTCTCGTCGTCATTTGAAGACTGTAGAAGAGTTTTTCCTCTAAATATTGTCCGTTCTCCCGGAGATTCGCGGTGCTAGCTCGATGTTATCCTATCAAATTGTTTCAAGTCATGCAAATTCTTTTCATCCATCCGGAGTATTTCAGGAGTTGATTTCTGTTTCTTTTCACCGGAGGCCGTCATTCCAGAAGAATTCTTTGTCCTCACATTTCAGCTACCGTTATCCGATTATCCCGGTGCATCTGTCAAGTGTTCTTTAATCAGCTCATGATCTCTTTGTTCTTTTGCATCTGAATCCCCTCTAGCTTATTTGTTCTTCTATTTTTTCCGGCGATTCTTTCATCAGTCATTTCCAAATTCTTACGGTGGTTCGTTCAAGATTCTTTTTCCTTGATTATCACTTTAATTCATTCGTTCTTTCGAATCCTACCGGTGGTTCATGAAGACTTTCTGAAGTTTTGTGCCATACCCCCTTTAATCTTTTTCAAGAAGAATAAGTAGTATGCAAAATCCATTGCTTGTCATTAATTTAATTTGATGAAGGATAATCATACAATAAATCTTATTCTAATTTCATCCAAGTGATTAATCCCTTCCTTCGGAGTTTGTTCTTGAGGAATAAATTCTACTTCCAAGTGTTTTTCATCTTTTCTTTTCCGGAGTTGCAAGTTTTCCGCATTATCGTCGGAACCTCCATCTAAATCATCGCAATGCTCATCTTATAATTTCATCCTTCAATTTTATCTCGTCATCCTTTTGTTACTGGAGTTCTTCATGGTGGTTCTTCATGATTTAATTCATTCATCAAGTGTTCATCAAGATTTTCTTGGTGGAGCTCAAGTATCCTTCTTCTTGCGTTTCGTAGTGCAATTAATTCTCCGTATTTCTTTTGAAATGGAGGTTTGCATTTCTTCATTCTTCTTAGCTATCCAATCATTTCCATTTGTGGTCGGTTATCACCTTATATTCTTGAGATGTTTTCCATAAGTCCACAACAAGCTTATTCTTTCGTTGTTGATTTTCTCAACAACTTCAGTTTCAAACCTTCCTTCTAAATTCTTTTCATTCCATTCTTCAATTCTTCCGGAGGCTTTGCGTTATTTATCTCGTCAAGTGTCATCCCATCTTGTGAAGTTCATGTTCTATTCCTCCATGTTTTAACCGGTGTGCTGCCTAAATCCTTTCAGTCTTATTCGTTCCTTTTTCTCATTCTAACCACTCTGGTTAGAACGAGTGCTTTCATAGTCTATCTGATTCCGTGAGCTTTCAATTCTCGTCATTCCCGTCGTTCCTCTCTTCTTCTCGAGTGTTCTCGATTCCTTGCTTCTTCTTTGAGTTCTTGTTTCACCTCATCCTTTTCCCTTCCGTCTCGGTCCTAAGATCTCGGGACGAGATCTCTTGTTAGTGGAGGAGTGTTGTAACGCCCCGGATTCGATGCGCCAGGTGTCCGCCAGTTATTCGCCGTCCTTGCCATGTCATTTTCTTGCGTGTTGCACTTTGCCATGTCATCATCTGCATTTTATATCATGTCATCATGTGCATCACATTGGCATACCTGTTCGTTTCATGCATCCGAGCATTTTCCCCGTTGTCCGTTTTGCAATCCGGCACTCCTATATCTCCCGGCGCCCTTTTACCTCTTTTCGTGTGCGGGTGTTAAGCGGTCTCGGAATGGACGAGGTTTGTCAAGCGGCCTTGGTATAGCACCGTAGACCGCTGTCAAGTTTGGTCATTTGGAGGTCGTTTGATACTCAACAGTTAACGGGTAACCGCATAAAAGCCTCTTTGTGTTGCAGCCCAACACCCCTTCCAAAGTGGGCCAAAACCCAGCAAAATCCCCTGCATGCTCTCGGTCGTTCGATCACGATCGCGTGGCCGAAAACCGCTCCTCATTTGGAGTCTCCTAGCTCCCTCTACCTATATAAACACCTCCCCCTCCGAAATTCGCGGTGCAACTCTAGCCTTCTTCTTCCTCCGCGCGCCGGACGCGTCCTCCGCCTCCGCCCGACGAATCGCCCGCGCCACGTGGCCCGCCGCCCGTCCCTCGCCGCCGCGCGTTCATGGAGCCCATCCGGGGCAGCAAGGGCCGATCCGCCAACCGGCTCCTTGCGCGCCGCTTGCCGACGCCGCTTGCGGCGCGCCGCGCCTCCGCCCGGCCCGCGCGCTGCCCGTCGGCGCGCCGCCCCTCGCCTGGCGCCTCCCGGCGCCTCCGCCCGACTTCGCCGCGCCCGCCTCCGCGGCAGCCCCCCGCCGCCGCCCGGCGCCTCGGCGCCGCCGCCTCCGGCCCGCCACGCCGCCGCCGCGCCTCGCCTTGCCGGCGTCCTCCGGCGCCGCCCGCTGCCCGCCGTCCTCGCGGATCCGGCGAGATCCGCCTCGCCTCGAAAACCGTGCAGACCCGAGGTTGACTTTTCCCCCTTCCCCGATTCTGCCAAGTCCCAGATCTGTGTCATTATCATGCCATGTTCGTTGCATCATATCTCTCTGCATATTGCTCCATTTCTTGCGTCTAATATGTCAAATTGTTCGTCGACGAGTACAACATTTCATCTCATTGCATCATTTTCATTTGAGCTCATCTTGATGCCAGAAATGCTGTTAGAAGAGGGCTATGTGATGTTAGTTTCAGATTCTTATCAGAACATGCACTTTTGGTATTTTTGCCATGATTGATGTGTGCACCCTATGAACTTGAGTCCTACATGTGTTTTGTAATATGCCATGCCATCGTTACAGGGGTGTATGCCGTGTATTTTTGTGATCTCTGTGGTGACTAGCACAAGCATGCAAACTAGGCTTCATGATGTTGCTGATTTCAGCCCCTGTTTTGCTGATATTTTTATGCCATGTAAACTTGATGCTACCGAGAGATCCATGCTTATTTTGAGATACTTCAGTAAGGATGTTTTGAACATATGGTTATTCTCTATCCATCCATGCCCTTTTTTGCAATTATGGAATGCCATAGCTTGAGTCAATCGAGCTCTACTTTTGCTATAAAATGTTTCTTGGCATATTGTTTACATGTTATTCAATTTTGCCAAGGTTGTTGTAGTTGATCCGTGTATGCTATGATGTTGTTCTTGCCATGTATAGCTTCTATGCCTTGTCTACTTACTGTGAGTTGCCTTGCCATGCCATGTATTGCTCTGTGGTGAGTGGTTCAAGCTCACCAACATGCCTACTTGTTATCTGTTTATGCAATGCTCCAATTTTGCACTAAGTCTGAATCTGTTTATGTTTTTGCTATATTCACATGCTTGCAAATGTATCTTCTGGTCCTTTTTGGCTCATGGCCAGTAAGGGACTCTTGTTCTATGTATTTAGTAGATTCATGCCATGTCTTTATTTGCCATGATAAGTTCCTGTAGCATGTTGTTTCATAGCTCTAAACATGTTAACCTGATGTTATTTCTGCCATGTCCTGTGAAATTCTGCTAAGCCTGTGAAACTGTTATTATTTGCAATCTTGCCATGTGTTTTTCAGCATGTTCTAGTGATTTCTGGAGATAGCTCAGTGTTCATGTTTTGTCGTGCTTTACCTGTACATCATGCCCATGCCTTTTGTTTTCTTGTTGGGGTCCTGTAGCATAGTGTTTTGATGCTTGCAATATGCCTACTTGCTGTCTTAGACAGATTGTTGCTATAACTTGTATTGTGTGTATGTGTTGCACCGTTGCTCCGTTTTGAGTGTGCTCTATATGAAACTTGCTTGATTTTGCATGTAGTTTCATATTATCATGTTGCATCCTTGTTTTGAGGTGTTTGCTTTATGTTTGTATGCATTTTGTATCAATGCCATGCTTATCTTGTTTTGCTCATATCTTCTAGGTCGTAGCTCCGAATCTAATGAACTTTATATGTAACTTGACTAGAATTTCGTGTAGATCATCGTGGTGCATCTTAACTTGCTGTTTAACAACTTGAACATAAGGTTTATTCAGATCTGGACCAATTTCGAAATTTGCATATGAGGACTTACCGGAATTGTTCTATGTTGTTTCCGGCCTCATTTAAACTTGTCTTGATGTGTTGCTCTTGTTTGCATCATCTCTTGCCATGAGTAGCTTCATGTAGCTTTGACATGCATCATACTTGTTGTGCATCATGCCATGTTCATGTGTGGTGTGTTTACTATGTTGTGTGCTTCTTCTTGTTAGTTCCTGTTTCGTTGCGATCGTGAGGATTCGTTCGTCTACGCTTGGTTCGGCTTCATCCGTTCGTCTTCTTCATGGACTCGTTCTTCTTCCTTGCGGGATTTCAGGCAAGATGACCGCTACCCTGGATCTCACTACTATCATTGCTATGCTAGCTGTTTTGTTCTATCGCTATGCTGCGCTACCTATCACTTGTTCCTCAAGCCTCCCAAATTGCCATGTCAGCCTCTAACCTTTTGCACCCTTCCTTGCAAACCGTTGTTTGGCTATGTTACCGCTTTTGCTCAGCCCCTCTTGTAGCGTTGCTAGTTGCAGGTGAAGATGAAGTTTGTTCCTTGTTGGAACATGGAGATGTTGTTCCTTGTTGGAACATGTTTACTTGTTGGGATATCACAATATATCTTATTTAATTAATGCATCTATATACTTGGTAAAGGGTGGAAGGCTCGGCCTTATGCCTGGTGTTTTGTTCCACTCTTGCCGCCCTAGTTTCCGTCATATCGGTATCATGTTCCCGGATTTTGCGTCCCTAACGCGGTTGGGTGATTTATGGGACCCCCTTGACAATTCGCTTTGAATAAGACTCCTCCAGCAAGGCCCAACATTGGTTTTACCATTTGCCTCACCTATGCCCTTTTTCCCTTGGGTTTCCGGAGCCCGAGGGTCATCTTTATTTTAGCCCCTGGGCCAGTTCTCCTCTGAGTGCTGGTCCAAACCAAGCGATGTCCGGCGCCCCCTGGGCAACCAGGGTCTATGCCAACCCGTCGTCTTGCTCATCCGGTGTGCCCCGAGAACGAGATATGTGTAGCTCCTATCGGGATTTTTCGCACATTCGGCGGCTTTGCTGTTCTTGTTTTATTCTTGTCGAAATGTCTTGTAGCCGGATTCCGAGACTGATCGGGTCTTCCGGGAGAAGGAATATCCTTCGTTGATCGCGAGAGCTTATCTTGGGCTAAGTTGGGACACCCTGCGCAGGTATAAACTTTGAAAGCCGTGCTCGCGGTTATGTGGCAGATGGGAATTTGTTAATATCCGGTTGTAGTAAACTTGAAGTAAACTCTTCTAAAATACACCAACCGTAAATGCGTAACCATGAGTGTCTCTTTTGGGGTTGATCGAGAGGAGAACACGGTTTCGGGTTATGTCGGCGTAAGTAGGAGTTCAGGATCACTTCTTGATCATTACTAGTTGACGACCGTTCCTTTGTTCCTCTTCTCGCTCTCATTTGCGTAAGTTAGCCACCATATATGCTTAGTCGCTGCTGCAACCTCACCACTTTACCCCTTCCTTTCCCATTTAAGCTTTGCTAGTCTTGATACCCATGGTAATGGGATTCTTTGAGTCCTCGTGGCTCACAGATTACTACACCACCGATTGCAGGTACAGGTTTGCGATGATCATGACGCGAGAGCGATGTTTATTTGTGATGGAGTTCTTCATCTGCTTCTTCGATAAGGGGATAGGTTCCAGGTCGGCAGCCTGGGCTAGCAGGGTGGATATTGTTTGAGTTTCTGTTTATGTTTCATCCGTAGTCGGATGTTGATCTCTTGTATATGATGTTGATGTACTCTTGTGGCTTTTGGGCCTTGTGTATGTATCCCCACTATTATGTAATGTTGATGTAATGATATCCACCTTGCAAAAGCGTTTCAATATGCGGGTCTATCCTTGGTGGGACCTTGAGTTCCTTTTGGATAGGGTCGCATATTAGGCGTGTTTCAAGTTGGTATCGAGCCTCGACCAAACCCTAAGAGCCCCCTTGATTGATCGTGTAGTTTGGCCGTTGTTGAGTCTAGAAGAAAACTGTTTTGAGTCTAGTTATATTGAGAGTAGGAATTCTTTTTACTCCTCAGCCCTTAAATCGCTCGGTGAGGAATCTTGGCGAGGTGTTTTGAATTACTCCTCTTCCCGTTCAATTTTTTCTTTAGGATCACGTGGTTAGTTTCGTGAGTTGTCCATCCTCTTTTGTCCGGTGCATTTCTCGTCAAGTCGACTCGAGCCTCTTCATCTTTGCCAAGTTCAATCCTCCGTTGTCTTCTTTTCCCACCCGCCCACCCTTCTTCTTCTCGGAACCGGAGTCCGTAATTGAGCATCCATCCTACTTGTGTGGAATCTTTGCCTTTCTTTCCTCAATGATTTCAACCGTTGTTGTTTCTTCAAGATATTCGTCGTTTCCCCTCCCGAGTTGCCTTTGTTTTTCCGCCCACCCACCCTTTTTCTTCCCGGAGTTCGAGTTTCTTCCGACCATAAATTTCATTCATACGGAGTCTCTTCAGTCTTCCCTCAATCATTTCAACCGGTGAATTCTCGTCTCGTTCGTCATTCTTCATCCCTTTCTTTTTCCGGTGCACTCAAATCAAGTTTTTCAGGTTGATCACATTCTTTTCATTGGATCAAGTGTTTTCCATGCTCGTTCGCCTCTTGCCAGCTTATCCTTCCGGAGTGTTCAAGACATCTCAGGAGATTCGTCTGTGTTCTAATTAATTCGAGGTTGTCACTTCATTCAAATATTTCAATTGTTCCGGTGCATCATCTATCTCTTCAACATCCCTTTCCAACGGTTTTTTCTCTTCAGTGGGCCCTAACCCACAGGTCTTTTCCCAGGATCTTACCTGACTCTTCCAATTCCCCCGGAGTTATTCTCAATTCTTTTCAAGTGTGACGTAAGAATGGATTCCATCAGTCACATGCCTTTTCCAAGGTCAATTTCAAATCATTTCATTGTTTGCTCAACCTCTTCGCTTTTCATTCTTCCGGAGTATCTCAGTAATTTTGGTGGTGTTTCTCGTCGTCATTTGAAGACCGAAGAAGAGTTTATCCTCTAAATATTGTCCGTTCTCCCGGAGATTCGCGGTGCTAGCTCGATGTTATCCTATCAAATTGTTTCAAGTCATGCAAATTCTTTTCATCCATCCGGAGTATTTCAGAGTTGATTTCATTTCTTTTCACGGAGGCCGTCATTCGGAAGAATTCTTTGTCCTCACATTTCAGCTACCGTTATCCGATTATCCGGTGCATCTGTCAAGTGTTCTTTAATCAGCTCATGATCTCTTTGTTCTTTTGCATCTAAATCCTCTAGCTTATTTGTTCTTCTAATTTTTCCCGCGATTCTTTCATCAGTCATTTCCAAATTCTTACGGTGGTTCGTTCAAGATTCTTTTCCTTGATTATCACTTTAATTCATTCGTTCTTTGAATCCTACCGTGGTTCATGAAGACTTTCTCAAGTTTTGTGCCATACCCCCTTTAATCTTTTTCAAGAAGAATAAGTAGTATGCAAAATCCATTGCTTGTCATTAATTTAATTTGATGAAGGATAAGCATACAATAAATCTTATTCTAATTTCATCCAAGTGATTAATCCCTTCCTTCGGAGTTTGTTCTTGAGGAATAAATTCTACTTCCAAGTGTTTTTCATCTTTTCTTTTCCGGAGTTGCAAGTTTTCCGCATTATCGTCGGAACCTCCATCTAAATCATCGCAATGCTCATCTTATAATTTCATCCTTCAATTTTATCTCGTCATCCTTTTGTTACTGGAGTTCTTCATGGTGGTTCTTCATGATTTAATTCATTCATCAAGTGTTCATCAAGATTTTCTTGGTGGAGCTCAAGTATCCTTCTTCTTACGTTTCGTAGTGCAATTAGTTCTCCGTATTTCTTTTGAAATGGAGGTTTGCATTTCTTCGTTCTTCTCAGCTATCCAATCATTTCCATTTGTGGTCGGTTATCACATTATATTCTTGAGATGTTTTCCATAAGTCCACAACAAGCTTATTCTTTCGTTGTTGATTTTCTCAACAACTTCAGTTTCAAACCTTCCTTCTAAATTCTTTTCATTCCATTCTTCAATTCTTCCGGAGGCTTTGCATTACTTATCTCGTCAAGTGTCATCCCATCTTGTGAAGTTCATGTTCTATTCCTCCATGTTTTAACCGGTGTGCTGCCTAAATCCTTTCAGTCTTATTCGTTCCTTTTTCTCATTCTAACCACTCCGGTTAGAACGAGTGCTTTCATAGTCTATCTGATTCCGTGAGCTTTCAATTCTCGTCATTCCCGTCGTTCCTCTCTTCTTCTCGAGTGTTCTCGATTCCTTGCTTCTTCTTTGAGTTCTTGTTTCACCTCATCCTTTTCCCTTCCGTCTCGGTCCTAAGATGTCGGGACGAGATCTCTTGTTAGTGGAGGAGTGTTGTAACGCCTCGGATTCGATGCGCCAGGTGTCCGCCAGTTATTCGCCGTCCTTGCCATGTCATTTGTTTGCGTGTTGCACTTTGCCATGTCATCATCTGCATTTTATATCATGTCATCATGTGCATCGCATTGGCATACGTGTTCGTTTCATGCATCTGAGCATTTTCCCCGTTGTCCGTTTTGCAATCCGGCACTCCTATATCTCCCGGCGCCCCTTTTACCTCTTTTCGTGTGCGGGTGTTAAACGGTCTCGGAATGGACCGAGGTTTGTCAAGCGGCCTTGGTATAGCACCGGTAGACCGCCTGTCAAATTTCGGGTCATTTGGAGGTCGTTTGATACTCCAACGGTTAACCGGGTAACCGCAAAAGCCTCTTTTGTGTTGCAGCCCAACACCCCTTCCAAAGTGGCCCAAAACCCAGCAAACTCCCCTCCATGCTCTCGATCGTTCGATCACGATCGCGTGGCCGAAAACCGCTCCTCATTTGGAGTCTCCTAGCCCCCTCTACCTATATAAACACCTCCCCCTCCGAAATTCGCGGTGCAACCCTAGCCTTCTTCTTCCTGTACATCATGCCCATGCCTTTTTTTTTCTTGTTGGTGTCCTGTAGCATAGTGTTTTGATGCTTGCAATATGCCTACTTGCTGTCTTAGACAGATTGTTGCTATAACTTGTATTGTGTGTATGTGTTGCACCGTTGCTCCGTTTTGATTGTGCTCTATATGAAACTTGCTTGATTTTGCATGTAGTTTCATATTATCATGTTGCATCCTTGTTTTGAGGTGTTTGCTTGATGTTTGTATGCATTTTGTATCAATGCCATGCTTATCTTGTTTTGCTCATATCTTCTAGGCCGTAGCTCCGAATCTAATGAACTTTATATGTAACTTGACTAGAATTTCGTGTAGATCATCGTGGTGCATCTTAACTTGTTGTTTAACAACTTGAACATAAGGTTTATTCAGATCTGGACCAATTTCGAAATTTGCATATGAGGACTTACCGGAATTGTTCTATGTTGTTTCCGGCCTCATTTAAACTTGTCTTGATGTGTTGCTCTTGTTTGCATCATATCTTGCCATGAGTAGCTTCATGTAGCTTTGTCATGAATCATACTTGTTGTGCATCATGCCATGTTCATGTGTGGTGTGTTTACTATGTTGTGTGCTTCTTCTTGTTAGTTCCTTTTTCGTTGCGATCGTGAGGATTCGTTCGTCTACGCTTGGTTCGGCTTCATCCGTTCGTCTTCTTCATGGACTCGTTCTTCTTACTTGCGGGATTTCAGGCAAGATGACCGCTACCCTGTATCTCACTACTATCATTGCTATGCTAGCTGTTTCGTTCTATCGCTATGCTGCGCTACCTATCACTTGTTCCTCAAGCCTCCCAAATTTCCATGTCAGCCTCTAACCTTTTGCACCCTTCCTTGCAAACCGTTGTTTGGCTATGTTACCGCTTTTGCTCAGCCCCTCTTATAGCGTTGCTAGTTGCAGGTGAAGATGAAGTTTGTTCCTTGTTGGAACATGGAGATGTTGTTCCTTGTTGGAACATGTTTACTTGTTGGGATATCACAATATATCTTATTTAATTAATGCATCTATATACTTGGTAAAGGGTGGAAGGCTCGGCCTTATGCAGTGTTTTGTTCCACTCTGCCGCCCAGCCCGTAATTGCTGTTTTTGCCTATTTCAGATTTCAAGAAGAGGAATATCAAACGGAGTCCAAACGGAATGAAACCTTCGAACGTGATTTTGCTTGAACGTGATCCAGAGAACTTGGAGTGCAAGTCAAGAAGCAACCGGAGCCTCCACGAGATAGGAGGGCTCCCCCTATAGGGCGCGCCCCCTGTCTCGTGGGCCCCTCGGGCGGCCACCGACGTACTTTTTCTTCCTATATATACCTACGTACCCCGAAAACATCCGGGGGCACCACGAAACACAATTTCCACTGCCGTAACTGTTGGAGATATGCCCTAGAGGCAATCATGTATGATGATATTTCCTATGTGTTTATGAATAAATATAGTCCTTGGACATTATCAATGATGTGTATCAGCAAGTACGTGACTTGTTTGTGGGACTATGCGTTGTATGATTACTGTCCTAAAAGGTCCCTAGTCGAAAGGGCTGTGTGGACGCGCAGCCGACTAGACTAGCATGTGACACGGTCGATGGCTTGGTCTCACTAGCCATGGAGCATTGGATGCTAACCTGATAATATGGACTTGGAAAGGTCTGGTCGGATTCGACGTAGTCAGATCCGAGTCGAGATAAGGTCCGAGTCGGACAGACCCAACTATGAGACGCAGCGATATGTCATCTGTGAGTCTCTAGTACAACATCGTTCTATGTCCTAAGACACGAGTGAAGCATGTACTCGGGATGGTGACAGACTTGCTTTGGGCTGACCAAACGCTACTCCGTGGATCGGGTAGTTACAAAGGTAGGTTTGGGTTTGTCCGGTCCCATGCTGCGAGACATGGTCGAGCAAGATGGGATTGCCCCTCCGATCGGAGAGATATACTCTGGGCCCTCGTGTGATCCGACCGGGATAAGCATGGCCATGCGACAAGGATTATGAGATAATCCAGTTTGTGGTCGGTATCTTTGGAACGAGAAAGAGGTCGGGCTAGCACAAGGATGATGAGTCTCGCCTTGAGCCCGACAACATATATCGTCTTGGCAAAGGAGCGGAAGTGTGACACGTTGTGCAGGTTCGCCTAACCAGCTTCATAGTCGCTTGGTGGTCGGCACGCCTTGCTAGAGGCCGCTACCAACCGTGCAGGTCGGAGGTGATCTGAACTGTGACCAAGCCGGCTTGAACCTAAGGGGTCGCGCGCTTAAGGGAAGGAACCTATGACGTTGGTTCGTAGGACACTAGTCGGATTTGATCCGAACTGGACTAGGAATGGAGTAGACTTTGGGCTTTAGGGCCCGTGCGAGGCCCAACTATTGAGCCCGCGACGGACGCCTATATAAAGTGGAGGTGTGGCACACTCAGGCGGTTGATCGCTTCGGCGCTGCGACTAGGGTTTGCGTGTGTTGCGAATAGCCACCTCCACTCGCCGCCGACTGTGTGATCGGACCTAGCAGTCCGCCGCACGGTGTTCCTCCTGCACGCACAGATACCGTTAGAGGCGGTGCACTTGCGCCGCTCCGGTGAACTCGTACGCGGGATCGGACGACCGGCTGTTCGAGGGAGATCAGAACGAGGAGGAGACGATCCACGCGAGCGCGCTGCCCCAACTCTTCTTCCGCTGCACGACACTGCGCGTCTAGTGGTAACGAACTGTGATCCATCTCCCGTAGCATGTTCCTGGATGTTCTGCGCGTAGGAAAATTTTAATTTGCAGTCTACGCACCCTACCGTAGAACCCAACAGTAACCTTCTGTATCCGCAAGATCCCATCTTGGAGCCTTCGCCGTCACTCTGCGGAGGGGGAATCAAGCACGGGGGGCCTCTACATCAACATCCTTGCCCCTCCGATGAGTTGTGAGTAGTTTACCACAGACCTACGGGTCCATAGTTATTAGCTAGATGGCTTCTTATCTCTTTTTGGATCTCAATACAATGTTCTCCCCCTCTCTTGTGGAGATCTATTCGATGTAATCTCTTTTTGCGGTGTGTTTGTCGAGATCCGATGAATTGTGGGTTTATGATCAAGTTTATCTATAAATAATATTTGAATCTTCTCTGAATTCTTTTATGTATGATTGAGTTATCTTTGCAAGTCTCTTCGAATTAGCGGTTTAGTTTGGCCTACTAGATTGATCTTTATTGCCATGGGAGAAGTGTTTAGCTTTGGGTTCAATCTTGCGGTGTCCTTACCCAGTGACAGAAGGGGTTGCAAGGAACGTATTGTGTTGTTGCCATCGAGGATAACAAGATGGGGTTTATATCATATTGCATGAGTTTATCCCTCTATATCATGTCATCTTGCTTAATGCCTTACTCTGTTCTTATGAACTTAATACTCTAGATGCATCTTTGGATAGAGGTCGATGTGTGGAGTAATAGTAGTAGATGCGGCAGAGTCGGTCTACTTGTTATGGACGTGATGCCTATATACATGATCATGCCTAGATAATCTCATAACTATGCGCTTTTCTATCAATTGCTCGTGATAATTTGTTCACCCACCGTAATACTTATGCTATCTCGAGAGAAGCCTCTAGTGAAATCTATGGCCCCCGGGTCTATCTCTTATCATATTTGCTTTCAATCTAGTTTTATTTGCATCTTTACTTTTTGCATCTATACCAAAAATACCAAAAATATTATTTACTATCTTTATTATATCTCACTTTCGCAAGTGGCCGTGAAGGGATTGACAACCCCTTTATTGAGTTGGTTGCGAGTTCTCAGTTTGTTTGTGGAGGTGCGTGGGACTTTTGAGGAGCCTCCTACTAGATTGATATCTTGGTTCTCCAAACTGAGGGAAAAACTTACGCTACACTTTGCTGCATCACCCTCTCCTCTTCGAGGAAAACCAATGCAAGCTCAAGACGTAGCAAGAAGGATTTCTGGCGCCGTTGCCGGGGAGTCTACGCAAAAGTCAACATACCAAGTACCCATCACAATCCCTATCTCTCGCATTACATTATTTGCCATTTGCCTCTCGTTTTCCTCTCCCCTACTTCACCCTTGCCGTTTTATTCGCCCTCTCTTTTTCGTTCGCCTTGATGTCTTACTTGGCTCGTTTGCTTGTTTGGTTGAAATAGTTGGGTATTTTTTCCTAAACAGAGTAGCTAATATCTATGGATCCTCATCCGCTTGCCAATCTTTTTAAGAGATCCAATTATGATGAACCAATTCCTAGTGATTTGGATGCACTAGATTATCTTTATAAGGTTTTGCCTGAAATCCGTGAAGTGACTCACGATAGACCTTTGAATAAAAAGCATGATTGCAATGATTTTATTATAAATTCTTTTGATGTCAATTGTGCTAATAAGATGCAAAACCCTAAGCTTGGGGATGCTAGTTTTGCTATGTCTACCACTTGTTGCAATGATCATGATTGGGGTGATTCTTCTTATGATCTTGAAAATTTATTTAAGCCCCATGATGAATTTGAGATTGATAATATTGTTATAATAATATTGAAAGTGGGTTTGGAAAGGTCATGACTTTAGTTAATGATAATCCCACTATTTTGGAAGAGTATCAACTTTGCATGCATGTGGATCGTGTTGAGAATATAATTTGTGATAGCTATTTTGTTGAATTTGCCTATGATCCTACATGTAATTATTATGAGAGAGAAAATTTTCATGTTACTAAATTACCTCTCGTTATGTTGAGATTGTTATTGTTCCTTTCGCTTCCTTGCATATGCTAGTTTTTGCTTGCTACGATAATTTGTTTGCCTATAATATGCCTATGCATCGGAAGTATGTTATACGTAAGTGTGTTTGTCACATGTTTTATGATGCTCTCTTTGTGCCTCAATTCTTGTCTTTCTTGTGAGCATCATTGAATCTCAATGCCTAGCTAAAAAGGCTTTAAAGAAAAGCGCTTGTTGGGAGACAACCCAATATTTTTCCTTGCTTCTTAGTAATAAATAATAGATCTAGGCTCTATTTATATGTGGTTTTATCTTTTAATTAGTGTTTGTGCCAAGTTAAACCTATTGGATCTTCTTGGATGATAGTTATTTGATCTTGCTGTAATTTCCAGAAACTTTGCGCTGAGTGCCCGAATTGTTAAAAATCACCAGAACGTGATAAAATAGTGATTCCAACTGCTGATCAATAAACAAATTGTATAGGTCGTCTAAATTTGGTAGAATTGTTTGGCTTCCAGAAGTTTGTGTTAGTTACAGATTACTACAGACTGTTCTGTTTTTGACAGATTCTGTTTTTCGTGTGTTGTTTGCTTATTTTGATGAATCTATGACCAATAAATTAGTTTATAATCCATAGAGAAGTTGGAATACAGTAGATTTAACACCAATATAAATGAAGAATGAGTTCATTACAGTACCTTAAAGTAGTCTTTTGTTTTCTTTCTCTAATGGAGTTCACGAGATTTGTATTGAGTTTTGTGTTGTGAAGTTTTCAAGTTTTGGGTGAAGCTTTTATGGACTATGGAATAAAGGGTGGCAAGAGCCTAAGCTTGGGGATGCCCATGGCACCCCAATATATTCAAGAATAGCCAAAAGCCTAAGCTTGGGGATGCCCCGGGAAGGCATCCCTCTTTAAATCTTCGTTCATTGGTAACTTTACTTGGGGCTATATTTTTATTCACCACATGATAAGTGTTTTGCATGGAGCGTCTTGTATTATTTGAGTCTTTGCTTGTTAGTTTACCACAATCATCCTTGCTGTACACACCTTTTGAGAGAGCCATACATGAACTGGAATTTGATAGAATACTCTATGTGCTTCACTTATATCTTTTGAGCTTGATAGTTTTGCTCTTAGTGCTTCACTTATATCTTTTGAGCGTGATAATTTTTTCTCTAGTGCTTCACTTAGATCTTTTAGAGCACAGTGGTATATTTGTTTTAAATAGACTATTGATCTCTCATTCTTCACTTAGATTATTTTGAGAGTCGTTAGTAGCATGGTAATTTGCTTAATGTTAATATACTTGGTACTCAAGATATGTGAAACTTTCTTTTGAGTACGTTGAATACTAAGAAAAGTTTGATGCTTGATAATTGTTTTGAGATGTGAAGATGGTGGTATTAGAGTCATGCTAGTTGAGTAGTTGTGAATTTAAGGAATACTTGTTTTGAAGTTTGTGATTCCCGTAGCATGGACGTATGGTGAACCGTTATGTGATGAACTCGGAGCATGATTTATTTATTGATTGTCTCCCTTATGAGTGGCGGTCGGGGAATGACGATGGTATTTTCCTACCACTCTATCCCCTAGGAGCATGCGCGTAATACTTTGCTTTGATAACTTCTAGATTTTTGCAATAAGTATATGAGTTCTTTATGACTAATGTTGAGTCCATGGATTATACGCATTTTTTCCCATCCTTCCACCATTGCTAGCCTCTCTAATACCGCGCACTTTTCGCCGGTATCATACACCCACCATATATCTTCCTCAAAACATCCACCATACCTACCTATTATGGCATTTCCATAGCCATTCCGACATATATTGCCATGCAACTTTCCACCGTTCCGTTTATTATGACACGCTCCATCATTCTCATATTGCTAGCATGATCATATAGTTGACATTGTATTTGTGGCAAAGCCACCGTTCATAATTATGTCATACATGTCACTCATGTTTCATTGCATATCCCGGTAAACCGCCGGAGGCATTCATATAGAGTCATATTTTGTTCTAAGTATCGAGTTGTAATTCTTGAGTTGTAAGTAAATAAAAGTGTGATGATCATCATTATTAGAGCATTGTCCCAGTGAGGAAAGGATGATGGAGACTATGATTCCCCCATAAGTCGGGATGAGACTCCGGACGAAAAATAAAAAAAAGAGAAAAAAAGAGGCCAAAATAGAGAGGGGAAAAGGCCCAAAGAAAAAAAAGAAAAAGGAAAAATGAGAGAAAAAGAGAGAAGGGGCAATGTTACTATCCTTTTACTACACTTGTGCTTCAAAGTAGTACCAAGATCTTCAGATAGAGAGTCTCTCATTTTGTCACTTTCATATACTAGTGGGAATTTTCATTATAGAACTTGGCTTGTATATTCCAATGATGGGCATCCTCAAAATGCCCTAGGTCTTCGTGAGCAAGCAAGTTGGATGCACACCCACTTAGTTTCTTTTGTTGAGCTTTCATATACTTCTAGCTCTAGTGCATCCGTTGCATGACAATCCTTACTCACATTGATATCTATTGATGGGCATCTCCATAGCCCGTTGATACGCCTAGTTGATGTGAGACTATCTTCTCCCTTTTTGTCTTCTCCACAACCACCATTCTATTCCACATATAGTGATATATCCATGGCTCACGCTCATGTATTGCGTGAAGATTGAAAAAGTTTTGAAAATGTTAAAGTATGAAACAATTGCTTGGCTTGTCATCGGGTTGTGCATGATTTAATTATTACGTGTGGGAAGATGGAGCATAGCGGACTATATGATTTTGTAGGGATAACTTTCTTTGGCCATGTTATTTTGAGAAGACATGATTGCTTTGTTAGTATGCTTGAAGTATTATTATTTTTATGTCAATATGAACTTTTGTCTTGAATCTTTCGGATCTGAATATTCATACCACAATTAAGAAGATTTACGTTGAAATTATGCCAAAGTATCACTCCGCATCAAACGTTTTCTTTTTATCATTTACCTACTCAAGGACGAGCAGGAATTAAGCTTGGGGATGCCTGATACGTCTCCAATGTATCTATAATTTTTGATTGCTTCATGCTACTTTATCTACTGTTTTAGGCTTTATTGGGATTTATTTTCCACTTCTATATTATTTTTGGGACTAACCTATTAACCGGAGGCCCAACCCGTAATTGCTGTTTTTTTGCCTATTTCAATATTTCAAGAAAAGGAATATCAAGCGAGTCCAAGCGGAATGAAACCTTCGGGAGCGTGATTTTCTCGCGAGCGTGATCCGAGAACTTGGAGTGCAAGTCAAGAAGCAGCTGGAGCCTCCACGAGATAGGAGGGCGCCCCCCCCTATAGGGCCCGCCCCCTGTCTCGTGGGCCCCTCGGGCGGCCACCGACGTACTTTTTCTTCCTATATATACTTATGTACCCCGAAAACATCCGGGGGCACCACGAAACACAATTTCCACCACCGTAACCTTCTGTATCCGCGAGATCCCATCTTGGATCCTTCGCCGGCACTCTGCCGGAGGGGAAATCAAGCACGGGGGGCCTCTACATCAACATCCTTGCCCCTCCCATGAGTTGTGAGTAGTTTACCACAGACCTACGGGTCCATAGTTATTAGCTAGATGGCTTCTTCTCTCTTTTTGGATCTCAATACAATGTTCCCCCCCCCTCTCTTGTGGAGATCTATTTGATGTAATCTCTTTTTGCAGTGTGTTTGTCGAGATCCGATGAATTGTGGGTTTATGATCAAGTTTATCTATGAATAATATTTGAATCTTCTCTGAATTCTTTTATGTATGATTGAGTTATCTTTTCAAGTCTTTTCGAATTATCGTTTTAATTTGGCCTACTAGATTGATCTTTCTTGCCATGGGAGAAGTGTTTAGCTTTGGGTTCAATCTTGCGGTGTCCTTACCCAGTGACAGAAGGGGTTGCAAGGCACGTATTGTGTTGTTGCCATCGAGGATAACACGATGGGGTTTATATCATATTGCATGAGTTTATCCCTCTACATCATGTCATCTTGCTTAATGCGTTACTCTGTTCTTATGAACTTAATAGTCTAGATGCATGCTGGATAGCGGTCGATGTGTGAAGTAATAGTAGTAGATGCAGGCAGGAGTCGGTATACTTGTTATGGACGTGATGCCTATATACATGATCATGCCTAGATAATCTCATAACTATGCGCTTTTCTATCAATTGCTCGACAGTAATTTGTTCACGCACCATAATACTTATGCTATCTTGAGAGAAGCCTCTAGTGAAACCTATGGCCCCTGGGTCTATCTCTTGTCATATTTGCTTTCAATCTACTTTTATTTGCATCTTTACTTTTTGCATCTGTACCAAAAATACCAAAAATATTTTTATTAGATCTCACTTTCGCAAGTGGCAGTGAAGGGATTGACAACCCCTTTATTGCGTTGGTTGTGAGTTCTCAGTTTGTTTGTGTAGGTGCGTGGGACTTTTGAGGAGCCTCCTACTGGATTGATATCTTGGTTCTCAAAACTGAGGGAAAAACTTACGCTACACTTTGCTGCATCACCATCTCCTCTTCGAGGAAAACCAACGCAAGCTCAAGATGTAGCAGTGGGCTTGCTAGATCCTCAGACCAGTATTTAAAGGATATACAGGTAAGAAAAATCTGATAATTATGTATATCAGTAGCCCCTGAGACTTGAAATAGTTGGCACAACTGATTTAAGGATCATTGTATGCCTAGGTTCTTACAGAGAAGAATACCCATTTGTATCAAGAGTTGGAGGAGTGCAAAGCCCAGCTAAGGGCCGCAGTTGCCGAAATGGAGGAATCCAAGAAGGCCTCTTCTGGTACTACTTGTCTTGATCAACAAGAATGTAATAACGTGTACCAGTTAGTATTCGGAATGCTCGCAAATCTAACAACAGATTCTGCAGGCAATCCCGGACAGAATCAAGAGATAGTACCCGGGGAAGAGCAACATGCTCAACGACAGCTAGAAGCTGGCGAGCGCGTGCTTACACGGGTTATTCGAGAGAAAAATGATCTCCAGGATGCCCATACCCGGCTGGGCATTGAACTAAAAGATGTTCGGGCCCAGCTTGCTGACTCCGTGAAGGAGAATAAGAGGCTTCGACGCGGCATTTTTAGTAAGTGCTCAAACGAACCTTTATACAGTTCGGCAAAGAAACGGGTGTCGGTGTCAAAACCGGCGGATCTCGGGTAGGGGGTCCCGAACTGTGCATCTAGGCGGACGGTAACAGGAAACAAGGGACACGATGTTTTTACCCAGGTTCGGGCCCTCTCGATGGAGGTAAAACCCTACTCCTGCTTGATTAATATTGATGATATGGGTAGTACAAGAGTAGATCTACCACGAGATCAGAGAGGATAAACCCTAGAAGCTAGCCTATGGTATGATTGTTGTTCGTCCTACGGACTAAAACCCTCCGGTTTATATAGGCACCGAATCGGGTTAGGGTTACACAGAGTCGGTTACAATGGTAGGAGATCTACATATCCGTATGGCCAAGCTTGCCTTCCACGCCAAGGAAAGTCCCATCCGGACACGGGACGAAGTCTTCAATCTTGTATCTTCATAGTCCAGGAGTCCGGCCAAAGGTCAGAGTCCGGCCATCCGGACACCCCCTAATCCAGGACTCCCTCAGTAGCCCCTGAACCAGGCTTCAATGACGACGGGTCCGACGTGCATATTGTCTTCGGCATTGCAAGGCGGGTTCCTCCTCCGAATACTTCATAGAAGATTTTGAACACAAGGATAGTGTCCGGCTCTGCAAAATAAGTTCCACACAACACCGTAGAGAGAATAACATTTACACAAGTTCAATATGCTGACGTATCCCGCAGCGTGACATCACACCACGGCCAAGCCTTTATTCGAATTGTTTTTACTGCCCAACCTCAACGCGTTTAGCGAGGCGGTTTCGTTGGCACGTCTTGTCAAAGCAGAGATCGTGTCCCCTTATTCCGGGATTCTCATCAATACGGGCGTGGGTAACCCAACCGCGCCATTGATTACGGCGCTTGGGAGATAGGCGAGTTTTATCAAGCCGGTGGGGACGCATAGCTCTGTCCGTCCATATAAGGGGATAAGGATCCGCTTTTTCACACACTCCTTCTTCCTCCTTTGCTTATCCATTTCCGCGCACCCGAGCTCCAGCGCCCAAGTCCGCACATCCCACCTCAACCTTCTGCAACCATGTCCGGAGCGGGAGGCAAGTGGATGGCCTCCTCCGTCACGGAGGGGCACATCAAAAAGCTGTGGAAGGCCGGATACTTGTCCGGCGACATCGCGCATAGGTTCCCCAATGAGGGGCAACTCATCCCCACCCCCAGGCCCCATGAGAGGGTGGTGTTCCTCCACCACTTCCTCCATGGACTAGGGTTTCCACTTCACCCATTCGTCCGGGGGCTCATGTTCTACTACGGCCTAGATTTCCACGATCTGGCCCCGAATTTCATCCTCAACATCTCGGCGTTTATCGTCGTGTGCGAGGCCTTCCTCTGCATCCAGCCCCACTTTGGCTTATGGTGAAGACCTTCAATGTCAAGCCGAAGGTAGTGGGCGGCCGCCAGCGGAGTCGAGGCGCCACAGTGGGCGGGATGTCCAACGTCCTATGGCTCGAGGCTCCTTTGTGGAGACCATAAAGGGGTAACAATCGGGGTGGTTCTATATCACCGAGCAGCGCGACTCTCAATGGCGGCGGCCCCAATTCGATCTGGCTTCCCACACGGCTCACCTCATGGAAAGAGACGGGCTGACATGGGGTAATTCGGAAGAGCTGGCGGACTCCAAACCTGCGTCCGAAACCTGGTGGACAAGAATCTCAAGCTTGTCAACGTAATCCAGGTAACGCTCATCCGCCGAATTCTCCCATGCCAGCAACGGGACTTCAATTTGTGGGAGTTTGATCCGGCACAGCACCAAACCTTGAACCGGCTCTTGACACTACGTGCGAAGGCGCACGGAAGGTGCTGTTCAAGGCGCGAAGCTCCGCATCCGTGACGGAAGATCGCGGATTCAGCTCGCAGACATCAAGCCAGCGAGGTAAGTTATTTTACCCTTTACGGGACTCTTTTTCATAGTTTGACTCTGTGCGGGATCTAAACTACCTCACCTTTGACAGGACTGGTTGAGGGCGTCCGGACAGATCATTGTCCGGATCCTTGCCGAAGACCAGCGGACGCCCAATTGACGGGGCTGCTGGCTCCGGCACCTCACGTGGTGCCGGAAAAGAAGGCCAAGAAGAAGGTCACGGGAAATCGAAGGAATTCCCGGCGCCAGGTGTAATCGGACTCATCGTCCGATGACGCCGAGGCGGACTCCTCCCGCGAAGACGAGGAGGAAACAGAGGCCTCTCCCCCAGCAGGGGGAGAGAAGAAAAGGAAGGCCGCCCCACCGGGAGGCGGAGGGGTCAGAAGGAAGGACCCTTCCTCCGGACGACACCGCCAATGCTGACGATGGCGAAGAGGGGTGGGCTCCAAGGGCCAAGCCCCTGGCGAGATTGTAAGTGTTCGGACACCAGAATAACTCGTGGCGTTTCATTTGTCGCACATCATCCTATAACGCCGGATATAACCATGCAGCCCGTCCAAGGATGGGCTCGATGATTCGTTGGGCGGCTCCCTGGATTCGTCGGAGGTGAATAGAACCTCACTTCCGACCGCCTCGTCTCCTCCCGCCGCGGATGATGCGGGTGGAGTCCCAAAGGGCCCAGCCAGAGGAGGTGGCTATGGGCGCGCCAAGGCGACCTCCCGAATCCGGGCTCAAAGGGATAAAACCCGAAGGGCTTCAAGTCCGCCCTGCGCGGACTCCGTCTCGGAACAACCGGTGGTTCCGAGTCCGACAGCGACCCCTTCGTAAGAAGGGCAAGACTCTGACGCCGGTGACCTCCGTACAACCAGAGGCACGGTTGATTTGATGGGCGCTTAACGGCGCTTCCATCGACGAGGCACCGCCGCATTATGAGTGTGGTGATCGAGAGATTCGATCCGCCAGAGTGGGCTGGTAGCCTATGCCAGACCTTCTAACAGGCTTTGAGGTATGTATTTAAGATATAAAAATATTACCGCATAGGCGGTAGCCCGATGCTCGGTTTGGTGTTCGGAAATAAAAAGCGGGCGAGGATCTAAAAGATATACGAGGAGTCTAACATAAGTATGTCAATATGGGAATGCAGGCTGCGCTTGCTGACCTCTTCCTTGACTTGCGCAGAGGTTGGTGCATTGAGCGAAACCTCGAGCAGTCCGAGAACAAGCTCGGACTTGCCAAAAAGCAGCTCGAGGACAAGGAAGGTAAGTAATACCTTATGTGAGTATTTAAAAGATGTGTTTGCAAAAAATGACAGGAATAACATGAATATTACAGGGGCCACGAATGAGGTGGCGACCCTGAAGGAGGCGGTGTCCCGGGCCGAAAGAAATGCAGCCGCGGAGCGCACCGAGTGAGAAAAGAAGGAGGCGCTGGTGGCGGTGGTGCGGCAAGAGCTCCAGGCTCTCGTGGAAAAGCACGAGAGTTTGGAGCGTGACTCAAAGACTCGGGAGTCCGAGCTCGCCACGACCCTTGAGAGCGCCAAGGCCGCTAAGGCCGAAGCCCAAAAAGCCCTCCAGAAGATTGAGGCGATGAAGAAGATAGCGGCAGGTAAGGCATTCTATATGCAAAACAAGCATGAGAAAGTGAATTATCTGTTACTTACCCGAATCCGGAGCTCTCCAGGAGCATTCGCAGATCTGCCCCGCAGTGTGGTTGATGCTGCCGCATTCTACCGAGCCGAGGAGGGGAGCTCGACGGAGAAGGTGTTCTGGTCTCAGTATGCTGAGGCCGGACATCCGTTGCCCTTAAGCGACCCGTTGAAGCAACTGGTCGAGCTCCATAAGGTGGCCGAACAGGCCATGAGGGGCCTCATAGTTCGGTTGTGGCCGAAGGAAGCCATGCCTGGGAGCTACTTCGGGCTGGTGAGGCGGTGGTGGGCGCTTTGTCCATGGGTTGAAGTCATCAAGCGCTCCGTCTGCATCGAAGGTGCCCGAGGGCCCTTGCCCTTGTTAAGGTGCAGGGGGCAAGATGGGCGCTGAGAAGCTTGTGAAGGACGGACCACCACCGAAGAAGGAGCATCGCAAGCCTGAAATGTATTATGAGGCGTCTGAAGGGTGCCTGCCTTATAGCGAGATGAATGCTCCAAAGATATAATTTTTAGTAGACTCGCATTTGTTATCCTGTCGCTGAAAACTTGTTCATATCGCTAAGCAACACTTTTAATTTAAAATATTACCTTACATGCGGCCGTGTATTAAATTGAGAGATGGCGAGTCGTTGGCTTCAGCCCCCATGCCCAGTCTTTGGGGTGTTGGGATGAACTTGGCGCTCTTGTTCCCATTATTGGGTCCTTGAGGAGGCGCTCAGCATAGCGAACAAGGCAACCAGACGATAGTGCTTGAACACTCTCACTTAGCCATAGAATTCTATAATTTTAAATTTGGCAAAGCCCTGGTACCATAAGACCGAGTTGAGGCGCTATCACGCCTAGGCGGACAATGCCGACTCCTCGCTCTAAGTGGCATAAGTCTTTAGGGACTCAAAACATCTCGAACAGCGACCGGCTCTCGCCCTATCATGACGGTCAGTTTTAGCTTTCTCCACTGAGGTGCTTAACCCAGCTCAAGCGGGCACAATCGCGATGGTTCTCCCCAGCTACCTTAGCCGATATAGCGGGCGTAAGGTACCAAAACATGGAAGCCGGGCAAACCCAACTATTGACCCAAGACATGATTCGGAGCCGATGCATATAATGCTATAAGTTCGGGGTGCCGCACTTGTGAAAGTATTCGGACTTATCACACCATGTTATGGGGTACTTAAGCCCCTGGTGTATTGCCCGTACCAAAGTGTACGGTTGCTCAATGTCATAAATAAACATATATATAGAAAAAAGGGAAATCAATAATAGGCGAAGCTATATATTGTTTATTCAAAAGGGCTCTTTGTAAGAGCAGAATGATACAAATAGTCACGATAAGCAAGGACAGGACTTTTAACATGTCTCCCTCGAGGGGTAAGCAGCGGGATGTTGTGTAAAACAGATATATTGCTCGTGATAGAGACCACCTGGACACTCAACGTAGCTTTCTGCTTCCCTGGCTGTTGCATCATGTGTTTGGCGATTCTAATGTCGGACATGGCCCGTGAGCGGAGTCTGAAAGAAAAAGAAAAAAAGAATGACACAATTGGGGCCCACGGTGTGGTTGAGCGCATTACGGGCATGCCGTGGTCGTGCCCTTCCCTATGCCCATGGTATTTCCAGAGCATAATTATGTACGCGTAATACTTGTTTCGCAATTTCGCGAGGGCTGGGCGTGGGCGCATTGCTATGCGTGCTCGGAGCGTGCCAGGCGGTCTTGTTCTAGGTTACTCGAGGCGCGCCAGACGGTGTCCGGACGTTTAATAGCCGGACTCGAGAATTGCCTTAAGAGGCTACTTTGCACTTCCGCCGCGAGGGCTGCCATATGCTCCTCCGTCCGGAGAGAGCGTTCGGTGTTTCCATTGACCATGACTCCTCGAGGACCTGGCATCTTGAGCTTGATATATGCGTAGTGCGGCACCGCATTGAACTTTACCAAATGCGGTTCGTCCGAAAGCGATGCATGATAACATTGCGGAATGAGACTATGTCGAAGATTAACTCCTTGCTCGAAAGTTATCCGGGATCCGAAGACCACTTCAGTGTGTGGCGAGCACATGCAGTTGGCCTCTACACCTGGTATGATGCCTTTGAAGGTCGTCTTTGTGGGTTTAATCCTTGATGGGTCTATGCCCATTTTTGCGCCTTGTATCTGATAAAGCAGGTTCAGGCTCTGCCGCCGTCCATTAGGACTCTAGTGAGGTGAAATCCGTCAATGATTGGGTCTAGAACCAATGCGGCAAATCTGCCATGGCGGATGCTAGTGGGGTGGTCCCTTGATCAAAAGTGATCGCGCAGAAGACCACGGGTTGAACTTTAGGCGTGGCTCCATCGGCGTATCGTCCCTTAGTGCATGCTTCGCTCCCTTTTGGGTATGTGGGTTGCGTATATCATGTTCACCGTCCGCACTTGAAGAATCCTTCTGTCCTCTATTGTTCGGCGGCGGGGCTCCTCCTCGTCATTGCTATGCAGCCCTTGTCATTGTTTTCGGCATTTAACTTGCTGCTGCTTGAACACCCAACAATCCCTGTTGGTGTGATTGGCTAGCTTTCGGAGATGCCATGTATCCGCACGAGCGATCGAGTATTCGGTCCAAATTGGGCCGGGCCGGAGTATTTCTTTTAAATGGCTTTTTCCGCTGACGAGTTTAGAGCCTCGAATCCGGCATTGGTATGCAGTATCCTCGGCACTATCGCCGTTAACGCGGCGCTACGCTTGTTGCGATGCGACCTGCCACCGATGTCCTTGGTATCCGAATTACGGGGCTCTTGGTCATGTTGTTACTACGAGCTAGCCAGTTGTCTGTCCAGCAAAAGCGGGTCATGAGTGTTGTGAGGGCTGCCATGGATTTGGCTTTTCTGTCCTAGGTGCGGGCAAGCCACTCGTCGCGGATGTTGTGTTTGAAGGCTGCAAGGGCCTCGGCATCCGGACAATCGACGATTTGATTTTTCTAGGTTAGGAACCGTGTCAGAATTGTCGGCCGATTCCTCGGCTGCTGAATTATGTGGCTGAGGTCATCGGCGCGGTGGTCGCACATATGTGCCTGGAAATTGTCGAGAATGCGGCTTCGGGTCTTCCCAACAACCGATTGACTCTGGCGGCAAGCTGTTAAGCCAATGCGGGCTGGTCCTTTAAGCTTGTGGGAGGTATTTGATGGCGTGTAGATCATCACCGCGGGCCATGTGGATGTGAAGGAGATAGTCCTCGATCCAAACCGCAGGATCTGTTGTGCCATCGTATGATTCAATGTTTACGGGTTTGAAACACTCAGGGATTTGATGATCCATCACTTCATCTGTGAAGCATAGTGGGTGTGCGGCGCCTCTGAATTGGGCTATATCACGAGGCACCTCAAATGAGCTTTGTCTACTGTGTTCGGCCCGGCCGGAGTTGCCATATCCGGCGTGACGGTTATTGTCATGTGTCGTGGGGCGCCCACGCGATCCATAGATTAATCTTGTCTGCCTTGCCTTGTCCTCCAATATATCACACAGGTCTGGCGCATTTCCCCGTGCCTTTGTATTTTTTGAGCGGCGACGGGGTGCGGCTTGAATTGAGGTGGCCGGTCAGCCATATCATGCACCGGTGACGTAGGTTTAGGTGCTTCCTCCTCTAATCGGGGTAGTAGCCCGCGTCTTGGGTAGCTCTTGGAGGGGCTCTCGAGTTCATACTCTTCGGCCGCAAGGACTTCAGTCCATCTGTCTGCTAACAAATCTTAGTCAGCTCTAAGCTGTTGCTGCTTTTTATTGAGGTTGCTTGCCGTGGCCATGAGCCTGCGTTTGAAACGCTCTTGTTCGACAGGATCCTCGGGCATGACAAATTCGTCGTCGTCGAGGCTTGACTCATCTTCGGAGGGAGGCATGTAATTATCATCCTCTACCTCTTTTTCTGCCGCTCTCTCATGAGGGCTGGCTTCTCCATCCTCCTGCACTGAATCTTGCTGGAGGGGTTGTCTCTTGACCTTTATCCGGTGTTATTATCTCCGTGCGGAATCACCGTTTTTGCTATGGCGGGATTTAGGCGGCGCCAGCGTCGGCACGCTTAGGCTGTTTCTTGGAGGGTCATCCTCCGTTGTTCCATCGCCATTCCCATCTTTTGGGATGTCCACCATGTATATGTCATATGACGAGGTGGCCTTCCGGTGCCACAATGGTATTGGTTCTTGGTCGTCTCTGCATCGTCGTCCATACCGTCGATGTATTCGTAGTCAAAGTTGAGCATGTCGGTTAAATCATCGACAGTGGCTACGAAGTGGGTAGTGGGTGGGCTTTGATTTTCTTCGGCGTCCGCATCCCAACCTTCCTGACCATAATCCGCCAGGGCTCTCTGATAAAAGAGACTTTAGTGAATTCAGAATGTCACCAAAGGCGAGTCTTTGAAATATGTCCGTGGCAGTGAATTCCATGATCGGCGCCCAATCGGATTCGATTGGCGGTATGAAGGCTCGGAGTCCGGAGAGGAGTCCGGCGCCTTGGAGTCACGAGCTTCGCAAAGGACGGGGTAGGTTTACGGCTCAATCACCGTGGAGATCGCAGCCCCCAAGGCGGTGTCCAGCCACCCATCCGCGATCGGTGCGGTCGGCTCCGAGCTAAAGGTCGGAGCAGACTCTGGTGCGGCCTCCAGGACACTTTCTAGCAGCAGAGATAGATCATGCCCCTCGGGACTGTGCGTCGCGCTTGGCTGTGGCTCGAACTCGTCGAAGATGAAGTCTCCGCGGATGTCAATCGTGTAGTTCAAACTTCCAAATCTGACCTGATGGCCAGGGGCGTAGCTTTCAATCTGCTCCAGATGGCCAAGCGAATTGGCCCTGATGCAAAGCCGCCGAATCACGAAGATCTGTCCGGGAGAAAAGTCTCACCACAGGCGCATCGTTGTTGATGATCGGAGGAGCCATCGGGCCTAAAGGCGGCGACATAGAGGAACTCTGAATGAAAGCACCAATGTCGGTGTCAAAACCGGCGGATCTCGGGTAGGGGTCCCGAGCGTGCGTCTAGGCGGATGGTAACAGGAGACAAGGGACACGATGTTTTTACCCAGGTTGGGCCCTCTCGATGGAGGTAAAACCCTACTCCTGCTTGATTAATATTGATGATATGGGTAGTACAGAGTAGATCTACCACGAGATCGAGAGGCTAAACTCTAGAAGCTAGCCTATGGTATGATTGTTGTTAGTCCTCTACGGACTAAAACCCTCCGGTTTATATAGGCACGAATAGGGTTAGGGTTACGTAGTCGGTTACAATGGTAGGAGATCTACATATCCGTATCGCCAAGCTTGCCTTCCACGCCAAGGAAAGTCCCATCCGGACACGGGACGAAGTCTTCAATCTTGTATCTTCATAGTCCAGGAGTCCGGCCAAAGTTCATAGTCCGGCCATCCGGACACCCCCTAATCCAGGACTCCCTCAATGGGCTAACAGAGTTATGTCTATAGGTATCTTGACGAGTGCATACGAAGAGGAGTTGCCGGATCATGACGTTCTTCTACAAGAGCTTTCACAATTGCGCGAACAAGTTCGGCAAGTGATGCAGGGTATTGCCCAAGCCTTGTGGCCATCCGCCTCCCTGCCAGGAGGCATGGGAGAGCTTGTAGAGATGCTCAAGGGAGCGCGGCGGCGCTTCCGGTTATGGAAGATATCGGCCTGCCGACAAGGTGCGAGGGAAGCCCGGGCTATGGTGAAAACACGGTACACCAAGGTTGATCCGAATCACATGGCACAGGTCGGACCTATAGGGTCAGATGGGAAAGAGATCCCCGTGAGTCTGGTATATGACCAGGTAGGATTAGCCGCTAAGTATTCCCAACAGGATTGTAGGCTAGACAGCCTGTTGGATGGTATAAAAGAATAATTTAGCCAGTCTAAATGACTGTGTACTTCAATGGACATATTTTGTCCCTAGCCGGATTGGAAATCATTTGTCATGGCGGACCTTTTCGCTTCAACCTCCGGACCCGACAGTCCAAAGTGTATCCGAATACCCGCTCGGTTATGTAAACCGGGGTACGCATGGAAACCAGGCGTAGGGGTCATAAGTGCTTGAACAGACAAGTTCCCAACTAGTTATGTTATATTACATGGATAGTAAGCAACATCTTCCAGGGAGAATAGTTTCGTTAAGGGTTCCTTTCCCTGGGTACGCATGCGTGAATGTGCACGTCCGAACTGCGAACAGAGACGTAGGACGTAAAACATCTGGGGGCTTCTGTTGTAATTGGTAAGAGAACATCTTTTGTTCACCGACCGAATATTCCCTTAAGAACGCTAGCTTTCGGCTTCACCCAGTCTGATGTACACATTGGTGACCCGGCGATAACAATGCAGAGGTGCTCCCTTATGCCCTAGCGAATTAGCGGGAGCGTGGGGCATAAGCACAAGAGCCGAGCAACCCAGCTTGGCCAAAACTTAAGTCATATCGATGCATATAATGGCGAAGAAAAGGTACATATGGAAAAGTGACACATATGTAGTGTGCATGAAGCCCGGAAGATAATTATATTAAGCTTACGTATAAGAAGCCCCGGTATATTAGCGTGCATAAGCGGCAAGAGTGTCTTGATCGAGGCACACTTGAAGCCTGTAAGGCCGTAAAAAAAGAAGAAAGAAAGAAGAGGATATAACTTTAGAAAATACGGAGGTAAGGAGGCGAACACGAGTTCAGCACTAGGCATAGAATCTTGATGCGGCGCGTTCCATGGGTTGGCTCGAGTTGATATCGATGCATCGGCGCGACGATGCGCTCCTCCGGTGAGAACTTTATCAATGATGAAGGGACACTCCCACTTGGGCTTGAGCATGTCATTTTTCTTCTCCGGTAGGCGTAGAACGAGTTCACCAATGTTATAAGTTTTGGCCCGTACTTCCCTGCTTTGATACCTCCGAGCCTGTTGTTGATAGAATGCGGAACGGGCTTTTGCGACGTCACGCTCCTCCTCCAGGGCATCTAAACTGTCCTGCCGATCCAGCTTGGCTTCTCTCTCTTCGTACATGCGCACCCGAGGTGAGTCATGAATGATGTCGCAGGGCAATACCGCCTCTGCGTCGTACACCATAAAAATGGTGTGTATCCGGTAGTGCGGTTCGGCGTGATCTGCAGCCCCCATAGTGCGGAGTCGAGCTCCTCGACCCCGTGCGTATCTGATTCCTTCAAGGATCGCACTAGTCTGGGTTTGAGGCCGCTCATAATAAGACCATTTGCTCGTTCGACTTGACCGTTTGTTTGGGGGTGATAGACGGAGGCATAATCGAGCTTGATGCCCATGTTGCCGCACCAAGTTTTCACCTCGTCGGCTGTGAAGTTGGAGCCGTTATCGGTGATGATGCTGTGGGGGACACCTTAACGGTGTACGACCCCGGATAAGAAGTCTATCACTGGTCCGAATTCGGCCATTTTAACTGGTTTGGCTTCTATCCATTTGGTGAATTTATCCACCATGACCAACAAGTATTTTTTCTTATGGCTTCCTCCTTTAAGGGGTCCGACCATATCAAGCCCCCAGTCCGCAAAGGGGCAAGTTATGGGGATTGTTCGGAGAGCGGTAGGTGGCATATGGCTTTGATTTGCAAAAAGCTGGCAACCGACGCAATGTTGGACGAGGTCCTGTGCGTCTGCTCGGGCTGTCGACCAGTAGAAACTTGTACGGAAGGCCTTGCTTACAAGGGCCTGAGCCGCGGCATGGTGGCCGCCGAGTCTAGCGTGAATTTCGGCCAAGAGCTGCCGCCCTTCCTCTTTGGAGATGCACCTTTGGAGCACTCCGGTCGCGCTTTTCTTATAAAGCTCTCCCTCATGAACCTTGTAGGCTTTGGAGCGCCGCACAATCCAACGTGCCTCATTTTCGTCCTCGGGGAGTTCTTGCCTATTTAGGTAGGATTAGAAGGGTTGTTTCCACGGGGCGATGACATCCATGATCACGTGGGCCGAAGGTGTTATTTCAGTGGCGGAGCCTCCGGTTACGTCAGAGTGTTCGGGATCAGGGGTTGTGTTCGGATTCGGACTGGTATTGTCGGTCTCTCCTTCCCACACCATGGATGACTTGAACAGCCTTTCCAGAAAGATATTAGGTGGGACGGGGTCGCGCTTAGGGCCGATGCGGGCGAGGATATCCGCCGCTTGATTGTTTCCTCGGACCACATGGTGGAATTCGAGCCCCTCGAACCGAGCTGCCATTTTGAGGACGGCATTGCGGTAAGCCACCATTTTTGGGTCCTTGGCGTCAAAGTCTCCATTTATTTGAGATATTGCGAGGTTTGAATCCCCACGCACTTCTAGGCGTTGAATGCCCATGGAGACTGCCATCCGAAGACCATGCAATAGAGCCTCGTATTCAGCTGCATTGTTGGAGTCTGTGTATAATATTTGTAGTATGTATTGGACTGTATCTTCGGTGGGGGATGTCAGGACAATGCCTGCTCCCAGACCCGCCAGCATCTTAGAGCCGTCAAAGTGCATGATCCAATTGGAGTACGCGCCATACTCTTTAGAGAGTTCGGCTTATGTCCATTTTGCGACGAAGTCAGCCAGTACTTGCAACTTAATGGCTCGCCATGGTTTGTATATGATGTCGAACGGGAGGAGCTCGATAGCCCACTTAGCAATACGGCCTGTGGCATCGCGGTTATTTATTATATTTTTGAGTGGTACTTCAGTGGCCACCGTGACTGAACACTCTTGAAAGTAGTGTCGTAGTTTCCGGGATGCCATGAAGACCGCGTATGCTATCTTTTGATAATGTGGGTACCGTGATTTGCATGGTGTGAGGACGGTGGATACGTAGTATACCGGCTTTTGAAGCGGGAACTTATGTCCGTCCTCCTCTCGTTCAACGACGAGCACTGCGCTAACAACTTGGTGCGTTGCAGCTATATATAACAGCATGGGTTCGCCGATGTTTGGTGCGGCCAGGATTGGATTGCTGGCCAAGAGGGCCTTTATTTCTTCAAGTCTAGCCGTGGCCGCATCCGTCCACTCGAAGTGTTCGGTGCGTCGAAGAAGGCGATAAAGAGGTAGTGCCTTTTCTCCCAATCGGGAGATAAAGCGGCTTAAGGTAGCCACACATCCAGTTAATTTCTGGATTTTCTTGAGGTCTATTGGGGTAGCCAAGCTGTGACAAAACTCAATTTTAGCGGATTTGCTTCAATTCCTCTATCGGAAACAATGAAACCCAGGAGCTTTCCGACAGGAACGCCGACAACGCATTTTTCAGGATTGAGCTTGATGTCATATGTTCGGAGATTGTCGAACGTAAGCCTTAGGTCGTCTATTAAAGACTCGACGTGTCTGGTTTTGATGACTACGTCGTCTACGTATGCCTCCACTGTTTTGCCGATTTGTGTTTCCAGGCATGTCTGAATCATGCGTTGATAGGTTGCACCAGCATTTTTGAGACCTAAAGGCATGGTGTTAAAACAAAAGGGACCGTATGGAGTTATGAATGTCGTTGCGGCTTGATCGGACTCCGCCATCTTGATTTGATGGTATCCGGAGTATGCGTCGAGGAAGCACAATGAGCCGTGTCTGTGGTGGCATCGATTATTTGGTCGATCTGAGGAGAGGAAGGATCCTTTGGTCAAGCCTTATTGAGGTCCTTGAAGTCGACGCATAGGCGCCAGGATGAATCCGGCTTCGAGTAACTTGGCTAGCTCCTCTCCCATGGCTTTTAGGTTCTGAGAAGCGCCGTAGTGTCTGCTTGACCGGCTCGTATCCCTTTAGTATATTAAGGATATGCCGGCCAGCCTGTGTGGGATCCCTGGCATGTCTAAGGGGTGCCAGGCAAAGATGTCCCAATTCTCGCGTAAGAACGCCCGCAGTGCAGTGTCGATTGTCGGGTCCAGTTGTGCCCCAATGGTTGCTGTTTTTGTAAATTCCGTTGGGTGGACTTGGAATTTGACGATTTCATCCGCTGGCTTGAAAGAGGTGGATTTGGGTCGTTTGTCGAGTATCACATCGTCCCTATCCCTTGTGGGCGTAGTGCAGATTAATTCTTGACGCTAGGGCTTGGATAATGCCTCAAGGGCGAGGGCGGCAGTTTTGTTTTCGGCGCGGAGTGCTATGTCCGGGTCGCTGGCTAGCGTGATGATTCCGTTGGGCCCGGGCATCTTGAGCTTCATGTACCCATAATGGGGTATGGCTTGGAAGCTCGCAAATGCATCCCGCCCTAAAAGGGCGTGGTATCCACTATTGAACGGGGCCACTTGGAATGTTATCTCCTCGGACCTGTAATTTTCCGGCGTGCTGAATACCACATCAAGGGTGATTTTTCCCGCACATCGCGCCTCCCGACTAGGGATAATCCCTTGGAAGGTAGTGCTGCTTTGCTCAATGCGGCCTTTGTCTATTTCCATCTTGTTGAGAGTTTCCTCGTAAATGAGGTTTAATCCGCTGACGCCGTCCATGAGCACTTTAGTAAGCCGAAAGCCGTCCATTGGACTAAGGACCAAAGCGGCTAGAGATCGGACTATTCGGAATGGCGGTTCGTCACTGGCATTAAAGGTTATAGCCGTGTCGTTCCAGGGATTTGTTGTTGCAACGTGGCAGACTTCGGCGAGGCTGCGGAGTGCTCTCTTGCGCCTGTAATTTGAGGCAAAAGTCTCGAAGACTGTCAATAATGTACTGTTGCTTTCTACAGGATGATGCTCTGTGGTATCGTTGATGAGGAGATCCTCGCCTCTCTTGGCCACTTGCCGAAGTATCCAACATGCTCTAAGGCTGTGTGTTGGTATGGTATCTGGTGTGGTGTGAATTTTGCATGTCCCATTGAGCCATCCCTCCAATACGGTTTCGCGCCCTGTAGTGGCCTTTGGTTTCTTTGTGATTGGTTCGGGTGATTTGTGAGAGTGCGCCCTTTTAGTTCAGACGAGGGGTTTATTGAGGGCCGGTGGATCCCAGAATTTTGCTTGGGTTTTCCAGGCGCTTTCCATCACACAGTACTTCTGTACTATGGATGCCAAGTCAGCAAAGTGTACTATGTCACGGCGACGTATGGCGTTGAGGATTCCCTTGTCCGTGCAATTTTTGCAAAATAATGAAATTGCGTCTTCCTCGCGACAGTCCTTGACCTTGTTCATTACAAGGAGGAATCTAGCCCAAAAGTGATGTATTGTCTCTTGGGACTCTTGTCTAATGTGGGAAAGATCACTTGTATCTGGGCGGGTGGGTTGATTTAAGTCCGAACCCTGACCCGATCTAAGACTCGGGGGCCGAGGAGCTTCCGACCTTGGCAGTTCGGGCTCTGGGATATAGCCCAATTTTTCTAGCCTGCTGTCCGATTCTAAGTTCGGAGCTTGGGTAATGTCCTCCCGTAGACGGGTATCCGGCTCGGAGAGCTCGGGAATCTGGACATAGTTCGTCCTCAAAATAGAGGAAGAATCGCTGCATTGCTCCTCCACCACCGCTATCTGATGGGTGACTGGCAGAGAGTTAATCTCTCTTTGGTCGGGTTTAAGCCCGATCCGATAGTCACCCATCGGATAGCGATGATGAAAACTATCTAACGATCTGTGATCCTCTAACATGCGTTGTGATGTATACTCATGACCTTCTTCTTGTGAGCGTTGTTGGGCCTCCAAGTGCAGAGGTTTGTAGGATAGTAGACCTCAACTGGAGACCTAAGGTTTATCAATCCATGGGAGGCGTAGGATGAAGATGGTCTCTCTCAAACAACCCTGCAACCAAATAATAAAGAGTCTCTTGTGTCCCTGATGACCCACAAGTATAGGGGATCTATCGTAGTCCTTTCGATAAGTAAGAGTGTCGAACCCAACGAGCAGCAGAAGGAAATGACAAGCGGTTTTCAGTAATGTATTCTCTGCAAGCACTGAAATTGTAGGTAAGAGATAGTTTTGTGATAAGATAATTTGTAACGGGTAACAAGCAATGAAAGTAAATAAAGTGCAGCAAGGTGGCCCAATCCTTTTTGTAGCAAAGGACAAGCCTGGACAATTTCTTATGATGAGAAAAGCGCTCCCGAGGACGCATGGGAATTATCGTCAAGCTAGTTTTCATTCGCGTTCGTTACTTTGATAATTTGATATGTGGGTGGACCGGTGCTTGGGTACTGCCCTTTCTTGGACAAGCATCCCACTTATGATTAACCCCTATTGCAAGCATCCGCAACTACAAAAGAAGTATTAAGGTAAACCTAACCATAGCATGAAACTAGTGGATCCAAATCAGCCCCTTACGAAGCAACGCATAATCTAGGGTTTAAGCTTCTGTTACTCTAGCAACCCATCATCTACTTATTACTTCCCAATGCCTTCCTCTAGGCCCAAATAATGGTGAAGTGTCATGTAGTCGATGTTCACATAACACCACTAGAGGAGAGACAACATACATCTCATCAAAATATCGAACGAATAAGACTTCACCCATGTCCTCAGGAACAAACGTAACTACTCACAAAGCTTATTCATGTTCATGATCAGAGGAGTATTAATATGCATTAAGGATCTGATCATATGATCTTCCACCAAATAAACCAATTAGCATCAACTACAAGGAGTAATCAACACTACTAGCAACCCACAGGTACCAATTTGTGGTTTTGATACAAGATTAGATACAAGAAATGAACTGGGGTTTTGAGAGGAGATGGTGCTGGTGAAGATGTTGAAGGAGATTGACCCCCTCCCAATGAGAGGATCGTTGGTCATGATAATGGTGATGATTTCCCCCTCCCGGAGGGAAGTTTCCTCGGCAGAACAGCTCCGCCGGAGCCCTACATTGGTTCCGCCAAGGTTCCGTCTCGTGGCGGCGGAGTTTCGTCCCGAAAGCTTGCTTATGATTTTTTTTCCAGGGTAAAAGCCTTCATATAGCAGAAGATGGGCACCGGAGGCCCCCCAGGGGGCGCGCCTAGTAGGGGGGGGGGGTGTCGGTGTCAAAACCGGCGGATCTCGGGTAGGGGCTCCCGAACTGTGCGTCTAAGGCTAATGGTAACAGGAGGCGGGGGACACAATGTTTACCCAGGTTTGGGCCCTCTCGATGGAGGTAATACCCTACTTCCTGTTTGATTGATCTTGATGATATGAGTATTACAAGAGTTGATCGACCACGAGATCGTAGAGGCTAAACCCTAGATGCTAGCCTATGATTATGATTGTTATTTTCCTATGGACTAAACCCTCCGGTTTATATAGACACGGAGGGCTAGGGTTACGAGTCGGTTATAGAAGGAGATCTACATACCTGAATTGCCGAGCTTGCCTTCCACGGAAAGGGGAGTCCCACCCGGACACGGGACGAAGTCTTCAATCCTGTATCTTCATAGTCCGACATTCCGGCCAAAGTATATAGTCCGGCTGTCTGAGAACCCCCTAATCCAGGACTCCCTCAGTAGCCCCTGAACCAGGCTTCAATGACGACGAGTCCGGCGTGCAGATTGTCTTCAGCATTACAAGGCGGGTTCCTTCTTTGAATACTCCATAGAAGATTTTGAACACAAGGATCATGTCGGCTCGCAAAACAAATTCCACATACCACCATAGAGAGTATAATATTCCACAAATCTAATCTACTGACAACTTCTCATAGCGTGATATTATGCCACGGCCCGGTCATTATTCTAACCGTTTTTCTCAACCAACCTAATCTGCGAGGCGGTTTCATTGGCACGTCTTGTCGAAGCAGAGATCATGTCCCCTTATCACGGGATTCTCATCAATACGGGTGTGGGTAACCCGCCTGCGCCGTCAACACGACGCTTGGGGAATAAGCAAGTTTTACGGGGCAAGTGGGGAGGCGCATGGTTTATACCGCCTTTATAAAGAGATAAGGATTCACCTTTTCTCCACCCACGCCTTCTTCTTCCTCTGCTCATCCATTTCCCCTCGCTCGAGCTCTAGCGCCCAAGCTTTCTCCTTCTCCGCAAAGTCATTCCAAGCATGTCCAGAGCAGGAGGCAAGCAGATGGCCTCCTCCGTTAAGGAGGAGGATATCACGAGGCTTCGGGAGGCCGGATACCTGGCCTCAGACATCGCGCACCAGGTTCCTACCAAAGGCCAGATCATCCCTACCCCGGAGCCTTAGGAGAGGGTAGTGTTTCTCCCTCACTTTGTCCGCGGACTGGGATTCCCCCTCCACCCGTTTGTCCGCGGGCTCATGTTTTACTACGGGCTGGACTTCCATGATTTGGCCCCCAATTTCATCCTCAAAATCTCGGCGTTTATCATCGTGTGCGAGGCCTTCCTCCGCATTTCGCCCCACTTCAGCCTATAGGTGAAGACCTTCAACGTGAAGCCAAAGGTGGTGGTCGGCCAGCAAGCAGAGTGCAGAGGTGCCATGGTGGGAAAGATGCCCAATGTCACTTGGCGAAGGCTCCTTTGTGGAACCGTGAAGAGGTGGCAATCGGGGTGGTTCTACATCACCGAGCACGCATGACACCAAGTGGGCGGCGGTCCCCGAATTTTGATCCGGCATCCCAATGGGGCTCACCTCCTGCAAAGAGAAGGGCTTAGCCTGGGGCTCATTGGTGGAGTTGTACGGACTCCAGACATGTATCAAAAATATGATAAGAAAGAAAATCAAGCTTGTCAACATGGTCCAGGTCATGCTCTTCCGCCGGATCCTTCCGTGTCAGAGACGGGCTTTCAATATGTGGGAGTTCGACCCAGCTGAACACTAGACGCTGCGAGATCTCTTCGACACAACGCATGAAGATGTCTGGAAAGTGTTGTTCAAGACTACTGAGGTTCCACCAGCCATAGCCGAAGATCGCGGACTCAGCGCAAGGCGCCCCGCCAATCCAGTGATTTTTTATATTCTGCAAGACGTGCCTTTTACTAGCACATCCGCGGGAGGAATCTAAACCTCCATGCCAATTCATCAGGACTGGGTAGCGTTAGCGGAGCGGATTGACTATCTGGCTCCTCTACCTGAAGACCCAGCATCGGCTCTGTTAACAGAGATGTTGTTTCCGGCGCCCTAGGAGGTGCCGGAGAAGAAGGTCAAGAAGAAGACCGCGGGGACCAGGAAAGGTCTCCGACACAAAGTTGTATCGCACTCACCGTCCGAAGACACCGAGGCGCGCTCCTCTACCGAAGAGGAGGAAGAAGTAGCAGAAATCCCTTCCCCTGCAACCGGGGGAAGAAGAAAAGGAAGGCTGCCCGTCAGGAGGCGAAGGGTCAAGAAGGAAAGACCCTCCCTGGGACCCTCCCTCTGCTGCTGCGGCTGACGAGAGTGGTTGCCGAGGACAAGCCCTGGCGAAGTCGTAAGTATCCGGACACTATAGTACTTCCGGTACGTATTGCTTTATTGCTTCTTATCATGTCGAATATGATCGTGCAGTCCGGCCAAAGCCCACATCAACGTATCCTCCTCGGATGGGTCTTTGAGTCAGTCGGCGATGAACAGCGATTCACTCCCGACGGCCACTTCCCCCCGGCCCGTGGACGACACCGAGGTGCTGTCCCAGAGGATACCGGACCAGGGGGAGACTGTTGCAGAGCGCCCCAGGCGAAATCGAACGCCCGAGCACATGGGGAGACCCCATGGATTCGATGTGAGGCGCGATAGAATTTGGCCCCTAGCCGGATACTGCGCCTGAACCTCCAAGGGTTCCGGATTCAGGCAGGCCGCACCTCACTAAGGAGGGCGAGCCACCTGTGTCGATGACCTCTGTCCATCCAGAGGCATCGGACAACTTACTGGAAGCGCTTCGCGGCGCTTCCATTGACGAAGAGCATCACACCATCATGAGTGCGGTGATTGAGAAGGTCCGGTCCGCCAAAAGCGGATTGACCAAAGCCTGCGTTAGCCTCCTAACAGGCTTCGAGGTAAGTAATAAAATTATAAGAAAATATCACGGTGTAGACAGTAGCCCCTGATGCTCTGTTTGGTGTTCAGAAAGAAAGGCCGAACAGAGGATCAAATAACATCTGCGGGAGTCTAACAGAATATGTCTATGTGAATAAGCAGGCGTCGTTGCTGGCCGCTGCCGCCCGTACTGCGGAGGTCTCCGGACTGAAGCGGGATCTGGAGCGGACCGAAGGAGAGCTCGGCCTCGTGAAGAGGCAGCTCGATGAGAACAAAGGTACATAATACCCCGTCTGTATATTGATAAAGAAGGAATGGTTACATCTTATAGAAGCGTTATGAACTTTAATAGGGGCCACGACCGAAGTGGCGGCCCTTAAAAAGGCGCTGACTGTCGTGGGAACGATTCCGACAATAGAAAGGGGTAGGGTAAAGGAGCATGATCTATCGAGATGCAAATAGGTGACACGGTGGTTTTAGCGAGTTCGGGCCTCTCACGGTGGAGATAACAACCCTACGTCTCGTGCTCCGGAGAGGCTTTGTTTTATCTGAGTATATATCCAGAGATTACAATGTGTGTGTGAGAGAGAGGAACGGATCCCCATGCCTGAGCTAAGTCCTGAGACTAATGGTGAAAAGAGAGAGAGAGGTGGAAGAAAAAAGCCCCCCAAGTCTAGTGGTGGGGGGTGGCTTATATAGATGCGCCACCTCCTCACCTCCTATGTTACAAAGTGGGGCATGAATGCCATAATGTCAGCCCACTACCAAGCCCTCACCATGAGAATGATGCTGACTGCTTTGTTGCCTGCTGGTCTTCATATATCCGAGTGAGTCGTGCGGTCGAGTGGTGAACTGTCATCCGAGTGGATGGTATACTGCTTGGTCGAGTGGATAGTATGCTGCTTGTCCGAGTGGATAGTATGTCTGTATGAAATTTATCTGGACCCACGTGTTGTGTGGACCCCATGCTTTATGATATTTTTGAAGGAAATATGCCCTAGAGGGAATAATAAAGTTATTATTTATTTCCTTATTTCATGATAAATGTTTATTATTCATGCTAGAATTGTATTAACCAAAAACATGATACATGTGTGAATACATAGACAAACATATAGTCACTAGTATGCCTCTACTTGACTAGCTCATTAATCAAAGATGGTTATGTTTCCTAACCATAGACATGTGTTGTTATTTGATTAATGGGATCACATCATTAGGAGAATGATGTGATTGACATGACCCATTCCGTTAGCCTAGCACTTGATCGTTTAGTATATTGCTATTGCTTTCTTCATGACCTATACATGTTCTGTAACTATGAGATTATGCAACTCCGTTTACGGAGGAACACTTTGGGTGCTACCAAGCGTCTAGCGTAACTGGGTGATTATAAAGGAGTACTACAGGTGTCTCCAAAAGTACATGTTGGGTTGGCGTATTTGAGATTAGGTTTTGTCACTCCGATTGTCGGAGAGGTATCTCTGGGCCCTCTCGGTAATGCACATCACATAAGCCTTGCAAGCATTGCAACTAATAAGTTAGTTGTGAGATGATGTATTACGGAGCGAGTAAAGAGACTTGCGATAGCGAGATTGAACTAGGTATTGGATACTGAAGCGATCAAATCTCGGACAAGTAACATACCGATGACAAAGGGAACAACGTATGTCGTTATGCGGTTTGACCAATAAAGATCTTCGTAGAATATGTAGGAACCAATATGGGCATCGAGGTTCCGCTATTGGTTATTGACCGAGAATAGTTCTAGGTCATGTCTACATAGTTCTCGAACCCGTAGGGTCCATACAACAACGTTACGATGGCAGTTTTATTATGAGTTTATAAGTTTTGATGTCTGAAGTTTGTTGAGTCCGGATGTGATCACGGACATGGCGAGGAGTCTCGAAATGGTCGAGACATAAAGATTGATATATTGGAAGCCTATATTTGGATATCGGAATGGTTCGGGTGAAATCGGGATTTTCTTGGGAACAAGGAAGTTACGGAACCCTCCGGGGATAATGGGCCTTAGTGGGCCATGTGGGAGAAAGAGGAGGGCGGCCGGGGCAGGCCGCCCCCTCCCCTAGTCCGAATAGGACAAGGAAGAGGCGGCCCCCCTCCTCTTTCCCTCCCCTTTCCTTCTCCAACAAGGCAAGAGGGGAGTCCTACTCCCGGTGGGAGTAGGACTCCTCGAGCGCACCCCCAGGGGCCGGCCGCACCTTCCCTCCTCCTTTATATCACGGGGCAGGGGGCACCCCATAACACACAAGTTGATCTACGGATCGTTCCTTAGCCGTGTCGGTGCCCCCTCCACCATATTCCACCTCGGTCATATCGTCGCGGAGTTTAGGCGAAGCCTGCGCGATGAGAGCATCATCATCGTCACCACGCCGTCGTCTTGTGGAACTCATCCCGACACTTTGCTGGATCGGTCGGGGATCGTCATCGAGCTGAGCGTGTGCTGAATTCGGAGGTGCCGTGCGTTCGGTACTTGGATCGGTCGGATCGTGAAGGCGTCGACTACATCAACAGCGTTGTCATAGCGCTTCCGCTTACGGTCTCACAGTGCGTGGACAATACTCTCCCTCTCGTTGCTATGCCATCACCATGATCTTGCGTGTGCGTAGGAATTTTTGAAATTACTCGTTCCCCAATGATGGCATCGAGCCTGGTTTTATCGTAGATGTCATATGCGAGTAGAACACAAGTGAGTTGTGGGCGATACAAGTCATCTTGCTTACCAGCATGTCATACTTTGGTTGGCGGTATTGTGAGATGAAGCGGCCGGACCGACATTACAGCGTCACGCTTACGCGAGACTGGTTTCACCGTTGCGAGCACTAGTGCTTAAAGGTGATTGGCGGGTGTCTGTCTCTCTCACTTTAGTTGAACCGGTGTGGCTCGCCCGGTCCTTGCGAAGGTTAAAACAGCACTAACTTGACAAACTATCGTTGTGGTTTTAATGCGTGGTAAACGGTTCTTGCTCAACCCGTAGCGGCCACGTAAAATTTGCAACAACAAAGTAGAGGACGTCTAACTTGTTTTTGCAGGGCATGTTGTGATGTGATATGGTCAAGACGTGATGCTATATTTTATTGTATGAGATGATCATGTTTTGTAACCAAAGTTATCGGCAACTGGCAGGAGCCATATGGTTGTCGCTTTATTGTATGAAATGCAAACGCCCTGTAATTGCTTTACTTTATCACTAAGCGGTAGCGATATTCATAGAAGCAATAGTTGGCGAGACGACAACGATGCTACGATGGAGATCAAGGTGACGCGCCGGTGACGATGGTGATCACGACGGTGCTTCGGAGATGGAGATCACAAGCACAAGATGATGATGGCCATATCATATCACTTATATTGATTGCATGTGATGTTTATCCTTTATGCATCTTATCTTGCTTTGATTGGCGGTAGCATTTTAAGATGATCTCTCACTAAAATATCAAGAAGTGTTCTCCACGAGTATGCACCGTTGTGAAAGTTCTTCGTCTTTGAGACACCACATGATGATCGGGTGTGATAGGCTCTACGTTCAAATACAGCGGGTGCAAAACAGTTGCACAGCGGAATACTCAGGTTAAACTTGGCGAGCCTAGCATATCAGATATGGCCTCGGAACACGGAGACCGAAGGTCGAGTGAATCATATAGTAGATATGATCAACATAGTGATGTTCACCATTGAAACTACTCCATCTCACGTGATGATGGGACATGGTTTAGTTGATATGGATCACGTGATCACTTAGAAGATTAGAGGATGTCTATCTAAGTGGGAGTTCTTAAGTAATATGATTAATTGAACTTTAATTTATCATGAACTTAGTCTGGTAGTATTTTGCAAATTATGTTGTAGATCAATAGCTCGCGTTGTTGCTTCCCTATGTTTGTTGCTTTCATATGTTTTAATATGTTCCTAGAAAACTATGTTGAAAGATGTTAGTAGCAATGATGCGGATTGGATCCGTGATCTGAGGTTTATCCTCATTGCTGCGGAAGAATTATGTCCTTGATGCACGCTGGGTGACAAACCTATTGCAGGAGCGAATCTGGGGCGTTATGAGCGTTTGGCTAGCTCAATATGATGACTACTTGATAGTTTAGTGCACCATGTAGCGGCTTAGAATCGGGACTTCAAAGGCGTTTTGAGCGTCATGGACCATATGAGATGTTCGAGAATTGAAGTTAATATTTCAAGAAAATACCGAGTTGAGAGATATGAAGTCTCCAACAAGTTCTATAGCTAAAAGATGGAGAGAATCGCTCAACTAGTGAGCATGTGCTCAGATTGTGCAGGTACTTCAATCGCTTGAATCAAGTGGGAGTTAATCTTCCGGATAAGATAGTGATTGACGAATTCTCTAGTCACCATCACTAAGTTACTAGAACTTCGTGATGAACTATAGTATGCAAGGGATGACGAAAAAGATTCCCGAGCTCTTACGTGATGTTGAAATCGGCGAAGGTAGAAATCAAGAAAGAGCATCAAGTGTTGATGATTGACAAGACCACTAGTTTCAAGAAAGGGCAAAGGAAAGAAAGGAAACTTCAAGTAGAATGGCAAACAAGTTGTCACTCCATAAAGAAGCCCAAAGCTGGACCAAAGCCTAAAACTAAGTGCTTCTACTGCAAAGGAAATGGTCCTTTGAGCGGAAATGCCCTGAATATTTGGTGGATAAGAAGGATGGCAAAGTGAACAAGATTATATTTGATATCAGGTTATTGATGTGTGCCTTACTAGTGTTTATAGTAGCCCTGAGTATTTGATACTTGTTCGGTTGCTAAGATTAGTAACTTCGAAACAGGAGTTCTGAGAATAAGCAGAGACTAGTTGAAGGGAAGTGACGATGAGTGTTGGAAGTAGTTCAAGATTGATATGATCATCATCACACACTCCCTATACTTTCGGGATTAGTGTTAAACCTAAATAAATGTTATTTGGCTTTGCGTTGAGCATGAATATGATTTGATCATGTTTATTGCAATCGGTTATTCATTTAAAGTCAGAGAATAATTGTTGTTACATTTACATGAATAAAACCTTCAATGGTCATACACCCAATGAAAATAGTTTGTTGGATCTCGATCGTAGTGATACACATATTCATAATATTGATGCCAAAAGATGCAAAGTTAATAATGATAGTGCAACTTATTTGTGGCACTTGCCGTTTGGTCATATCGGTGTAAAGCGCATGAAGAAACTCCATAAAGATGGATTTTGGAATCACTTGGTTATGAATCATTTGATGCTTGCGAACCGTGCCTTTGGGTGAGATGACTAAAACTCCGTTCTTGAACAATGGAGCGAGCAACAAACTTGTTGGAAATAATACATCTTGATGTATGCGATCCAATGAGTGTTGATGCTCGTGGCAAGTATCATTATTTTCGACCTTCACAGATGATTTGAGCAGATATGGGTATATCTTCTTGATGAAACATAAGTCTGAAATAGTTGAAAAGTTCAAAGAATTTCAGAGTGAAGTAGAAAATCATCGTAACAAGAAAATAAAGTTTCTGCGATCTGATCGTGGAGATGAATATTTGAGTTCTGAGTTTGGTCTTCAATTAAAACAAAGTGGAATAGTTTCACAACTCACGCCACAGGAACACCACAATGTAATGGTGTGTCGAACATTATGTCGTACTTTACTAGATATAGTGCGATCTATGATGTCTCTTATCGGTTTACCACTATCGTTTTGGGGTTATGCATTAGAGACAGCTGCATTCACGTTTAATAGGGCACCATCTAAATCGTTGAGGCGACACCGTATGAACTATGGTTTAGCGTAAACCTAAGCTGTCATTTCTTAAAGTTTGGAGTTGCGATGCTTATATGAAAAGGTTTTCAACTTGATAGCTCGAACCCAAATCGAGAATCGTCTTCATAGAATACCCAAAGGAAACTGTTGGGTACACCTTCTATCACAGATCTAAAGGCAAATCATTCGTTGCTAAGATGGATCCTTTCTAGAAGAAGTTTCTCTCGAAAGAAGTGAGTGGGAGGAAAGTAGAACTTGATGAGGTAATTGTACCTTCTCCCTTATTGGAAAGTAGTTCATCACAGAAATCAGTTCGGTGATTCCTACACCAATTAGTGAGGAAGTTAATGATGATGATCATGAAACTTGAGATCAAGTTGCTACCAAACCTCGTGGGTCTTCTAGAGTAAGATCCGCACGAGTGATGCGGTAATCGTGTTCTAGAAGTCATGTTACTAGACCATGATGAACCTCACGAACTATGAGGAAGCGATGATGAGCCCAGATTCAGCGAAATGGCTTGAGGCCATAAAATCTGAGATATGATCCATGTATGAGAACAAAGTATGGACTTTGATTGACTTGCTCGATGATCAGCAAGCCATGTTAAATAAATGGATCTTCAAGAGGAAGGCGGACAACGATAGTAGTGTTACTATCTACAAAGCTCGACTTGTTGCAAAAGGTTTTCGACAAGTTCAAGGTGTTGAATACGATGAGATTTTCTCACTCATAACGATGCTTAAGTCTGTCCGAATCATGTTAGCAATTGCCACATTTTATGAAATCTGGCAAATGGATGTCAAAACTGCATTCCTTAATGGATTTATTAAAGAAGAGTTGTATATGATGCAACGAGAAGGTTTTGTCAATCCTAAAGATGCTAACGAAATGTGCAAGCTCAGATGATCCATCTTTGGACTGGTGCAAGCATCTCGAGTTGGAATACTGCGCTTTGATAAGTTGATCATAGCATATAGTTTTATCTGAGACTTGCGGTGAAGCCTGTATTTACAATAAAGTGAGTGGGAGCACTACGCCTTTCGATAAATATATGTGAGTAACATATTGTTGATCGAAATGATGTAGAATTTTACGGAAAGCATAAAGGAGTATTTGAAAGGAGTTCTTTAAAGAAAGACCTCAATAAAGCTACTTACATATTGAGCATCAAGATCTATTGAGATAGATCAAGGCGCTTGATAAGTTTTTCAATAAGTATATACCTTGTCAAGATTTTGAAGTAGTTCAAAATGGAGCGATCAAAGAAAAGTTCTTGCACGTGTTGCAAAGGTGTGAAATTGAGTAAGACTCAAATCCCGACCACGGCAGAAAATAGAAAAGAGAATGAAAGTCATTCCCTATGCCTCGATCATAGGTTCTATAAAGTATGCTATGCTATGTACCAGACCTATTGTATACCTTGCTCTGAATTTGGCAAGGGAGTACAATAGTGATCTAGGAGTAGATCCTTTGGACATTGGTCAAGAACATCCTTAGTGAGGACTAAGGAAATATTTCTCGATTATGGAGGTGATAAAAGAGCCCGTCGTAAAGAGTTACATCGATGCAAGCTTTTTATACCGATCCAGATGACTCTAAGTCTCAATCTGGATACATATTGAAAGTGGGAGCAATTAGCTAGAGTAGCTCCGTGCAGAGCATTGTAGACATAGAATATTTGCAAAATACATACGGCTCTTATTATGACAGACTCGTTGACTAAGCTTCTTTCACGAGCAAAACATGATCATACCTTAGTACTCTTTGGGTGTTAATCACATAGCGATGTGAACTAGATTATTGACTCTAGTAAACCCTTTGGGTGTTGATCACATGACGATGTGAACTATGGGTGTTAATCACATACAGATGTGAATATTAGTGTTGAATCACATGACGATGTGAACTAGATTATTAACTCTAGTGCAAGTGGGAGACTGAAGGAAATATGCCCTAGAGGCAATAATAAAGTTATTATTTATTTCCTTATTTCATGATAAATGTTTATTATTCATACTAGAATTGTATTAACCGGAAACATGATACATGTGTGAATACATAGACAAACATATAGTCACTAGTATGCCTCTACTTGACTAGCTCATTAATCAAAGATGGTTATGTTTCCTAACCATAGACATGTGTTGTTATTTGATTAATGGGATCACATCATTAGGAGAATGATGTGATTGACATGACCCATTCCGTTAGCCTAGCACTTGATCGTTTAGTATATTGCTATTGCTTTCTTCATGACCTATACATGTTCACTGTAACTATGAGATTATGCAACTCCGTTTACGGAGGAACACTTTGGGTGCTACCAAGCGTCTAGCATGCTGGGTGATTATAAAGGAGTACTACAGGTGTCTCCAAAAGTACATGTTGGGTTGGCGTATTTGAGATTAGGTTTTGTCACTCCGATTGTCGGAGAGGTATCTCTGGGCCCTCTCGGTAATGCACATCACATAAGCCTTGCAAGCATTGCAACTAATAAGTTAGTTGTGAGATGATGTATTATGGAGCGAGTAAAGAGACTTGCGATGCGAGATTGAACTAGGTATTGGATACCGACGATCAAATCTCGGACAAGTAACATACCGATGACAAAGGGAACAACGTATGTCGTTATGCGGTTTGACCGATAAAGATCTTACGTAGAATATGTAGGAACCAATATGGGCATCAGGTTCCGCTATTGGTTATTGACCGAGAATAGTTCTAGGTCATGTCTACATAGTTCTCGAACCGTAGGGTCCTTGCAACAACGTTCGATGATAGTTTTATTATGAGTTTATAAGTTTTGATGTACGAAGTTTGTTGAGTCCGGATGTGATCACGGACATGGCGAGGAGTCTCGAAATGGTCGAGACATAAAGATTGATATATTGAAAGCCTATATTTGGATATCGGAATGGTTCGGGTGAAATCGGGATTTTACGGAACACGGGGTTACGGAACCCTCCGGGAGATAATGGGCCTTAGTGGGCCATGAGGGAGAAGAAGAAGAGGGCTGGCAGCGCTTCCTCCCCTAGTCCGAATAGGACAAGGAGAGGCGGCGCCCCTTCCTCTTTCCCTCCCCTTTCCTTCTCCAACAAGGCAAGAGGGGAGTCCTACTCCGGTGGGAGTAGGACTCCTCGGCGCGCCCCCCAGGGGCGGCCGCACCTTCCTCTCCCTCCTTTATATCTGAGGCAGGGGGCACCCCATAACACACAAGTTGATCTCGGATCGTTCCTTAGCCGTGTGCGGTGCCCCCTCCACCATATTCCACCTCGGTCATATCGTCGCGGAGTTTAAGGCGAAGCCTGCGCGATGAGCATCATCATCGTCCTGCCCGCGTCGTGCTTACGGAACTCATCCCGACACTTTCTTTGGATCGAGTCAGGGGATGCGTCATCGAGCTGAGCGTGTGCTGAATTCGGAGGTGTCGTCGTTCGGTACTTGGATCGGTCGGATCGTGAAGGCGTCGACTACATCAACAGCGTTGTCATAGCGCTTCCGCTTACGGTCTCACGAGTGCGTGGACAATACTCTCGCCTCTCGTTGCTATGCCATCACCATGATCTTGCGTGTGCGTAGGAAATTTTTTGAAATTACTACGTTCCCCAACAATTTTGACCCTTCGTGGGCCTACCTGTTATGTGTATCCCCAACATTAGTCCCCGAATCGATTGCGATTTTGCAGAACGAGTTTGTGAAAGACACAACTTGGCCCGAGTGATTATGGAAATACTCGGTACATGTCATCGTACTTTCAAACAACCAGGCACTGCGCTTCCGACTGATCTGGGGTAAGTGCCCATGAGGAGCAACTTGGTGACATTCGATCATCTCTCGGAAGAGGTTAACTCGTGATCAGAGTATGGATGTGTCATTAAATCCAGGCAACAAGATCGACGTATGGACTGCTCTCCCGGTGAGATGCCATTCTTGTCCCGGAGGAACGTCAATACAAGTCGGCTCTAGATCCAAACTTATGAGTTTCACGCTTTGAGTCTTAGAAGAAGGCTCAAAACAGGTCCACGGAGGAGGCTTAAACTCGTCTTATTGCAATTTTTTTTTGAAGTGATTTGGAGTTGGTCCTGCATCGAGTAACTGATTACTCGGAATTTCTTCATGCCTGGAACGTGTCTTTTTTGTTGTTTGGCCGTCACTCGGGCCGGGTGGATACCATTCCAGTGGGGGCACGCTGAGTGCACTGGGTGTAGTCCCCGAGACTGTCGTCGACTGCGGGCAGTTGGCGGGAGTCTTAGAGCTTGTCTTTTGTTGTTGTTCATCACTCGGACTGGTCAGGCCGTGCAGTAGAGATTACTCAATGGGGGCTGCTGAGTGCAGCCAGTGGGTGTAGTCCCGAGACCGCCCGTCGACTCTGAGGCGGTCGGCGGGGTATGAAGAACTAAAACTCTTCTTAAGCTGGTCTTGACTGAACTTGTTCTTCTCGACTCGGAGGTCGAGTAATTACGGAGATGGGTTTGCATCGAGCAAAATGTTTCTTCTGAGTTCTCTTCCGTGAGGGGCACGCTGAAGTGCACTGCTGGAGTGTAATCCCGAGCCTCTGCCGGACTAGATGAGTCAGCGAGAGGTTTAAATCTCTCGGTAAACCTCCATGCGGTTGTACGGTAAATATATTTATGCGGAATTGAATCAATCGGATGGATGCATAGCGGTGGTTGTACAAGCGATGTTAAATAGTAAGGTCGCTTTGTCGATTCAGCGATGGCGCTTCATTTTACCCTTTTGCATGAAAGGGGTTTTTATCAAGTGTACGTGCTTCCCGACTGATCGGGGCATGTTGTTGCAAAGAAAAACTTGGTGGCACTTGCATGTCTCCGGAGGAGATAGACTAGTGGTGGAGACATGGGCGTGGCATGAAACCCAGTGGCGAGGCTAGTGTGTGGGTGACAATCCAAGAGAGGCCACTCATTATCCCGAGGAAAACCAGCACATGCCATCTCTAGAGTCCAAGTTTGTGAAACTAACATCTTGGAGCCTAGGACAGGGCCAAGTGTATCCGTGAAGAGGGCGTTGTTTTCACCCTTTGCAGTCACGAAGATGACTTTAGGTAATGATTTGAAGCGATCGTCCGAGTGGGCAGTACTACCCTTATACATTTTGGCGGACCGAGAAAGTATGGTCGGAAAGATATTCTGATGTGATCAATGGGTTGATTGAATGGGCATAACCCTTGAGGCAGCATGGCTATGGTGTCGTAGCCCTTGAGTGATGCTCGAAAGAGGTAAGCTTGCTATAGGCGTGATATGAGGTTTGATCATATGAGTAACTTATTTGTTCCCGTCTTTGGGGGTGTCGAGGTGAATACATGTCCAAGCTGATGGTGGCAGCTAGGCGGCGAGAACAACGATCGTACAACCGGGTGACGGCTTGGACGACGGCAGTGGTAAAGACATACTGTAGTGGCGGCGTGGTGTGGCGGTGAAAGCGTGCCCAACTGAGTGGCGGCGGGCGACCGAGTCATGATGTGCGAGGTGGCGAGCGATGAAGATGTGCATAACTTCGGAGGAAATCGTGGGACGACCGAGTGGTGAAGCGTGCCCAACCAAGTGGCGGCAGGCGCGACCGAGTCATGATGTGCTGGCCCGAGTGGCAATGCGGCGAAGTGGCGAGTGAAGGACTACGTGTCCAGCCAAGTGGTGATCGCGGGTGGTCGGTGACGATTGCGTGTCCAGCCAAGTGGCTAAAATGGTCTTGAAGGAGTTAGCGATGCTTTCGAAAATGTTGTGGCGATGAGTTTGGTGTAGTGTGGTTGCGGCCTTAACAAGACCGGCGTGACAAGCGAGTCTGAGTAGGAATGAAGATGGGCGTGCAGAGCGTCTGGGTGATTATAAAACTTGTCAAAGTGCGGATCGAATGCACTTGTTGAAGTGAAGGATCTGTGGTGATGAAGTACTCGACCACTCGGAGAGTGTCATTCAAATGAGATGCAGCCCCAGTCTTGGCGTAGCCCAGGCATACTACAGTCTTTGGCAGCGGACATGCCGAATCGAGAAATATAGTTTTGAATGGATGATTTGCAATTCATCGAGTCGGACTTAGGTAAAGATGAGGAGAAGCTTCGAGTGATGCTCGAAAGAGGCAAACTTCGCAAAAGAGTGAAGTGTGAAGTTTAATTATGAAAGGGACTTATGTGTCTCATGCCGACGAGGTCTATATCATTGATCTGATGAAGAGAATTCCACAGAGGGTTGGCGGATGTGTTTGAAGTCAACAGGCGACAAGGTCGGTGTTGTGGTCTTATTTGGGACGGTATGGTGACGAGTGCGAGCAGCGATGAAGTTGGCGCATAGGGCGGTGGTGATCAGCGTAACTTGTGTAAACAATGGCACAAGCCAATGAAATAATTTCTGGAGGAAATTTGATGTGTGTGAAATGATTTGTGTGAATAACACCCATAGACACCCATTTGGGAGTGCAAGGGCTTATTGGTTAACCAACAAGAGTGCGAAAGAAGCGAAGGATCCGTTCGAACTTGTCGAGCGACAGACCCGACTGAACTCATTGGAATCTTGGCTCGGATAAAACAGAAGTGTAGTGTTTGGTGAGTTGCAGCCCGAGAGGACGATGCAAACTCGAAATGAAAAGCGACACATGGTGTTCGTGAATGATGTATCTTGAAAAAATGGAAGTTGGACTTGGGAGTCACATAACCAGTACTAAGCAAGTATGTGAAAATAAGCAACCGGCGTAGAGGTACACTCGGTGGCGTGGCCTCTGAGTGAGCGTGATGTGTGAATTACGGAATACTCGGGAAGGCGAAAATAACAGAATGTAAAATGACTTAGCTATGCGAGTAGGCAGGCGATCGAGTAGTGACGAGGTGACCAACCCGAGTGGCGGCGTCTTGAGCGGCCGAGTGGTGATGAGGTGACCAACCGGTGGCGGCGCTGAGGCGGCCAGTGGTGATGGTGACCAACCAATGGCGGCAGGGAGGCCAAGTGGTTATGGGTGACCAACCGAGTGTCAGCGGCGTGGAGGCGGCGAGTGGTGATGAGGTGACCAACCGAGTGGCGGCGCGGGCGGCGGCGGTGGTTATGAGGTGACCAACTTATGGCGACCGTGGGGCGGCCGAGTGGTTATGGTGACCAACTTTGTGGCGACAGCAGCGGCGAGTGGTTATGGGGTGACCAACCTGTGGCGGCGGGGACGGGCCGAGTGGTTATGGTGACCAACCTGGTGGCGGCGTGGGCGGCCGAGTGGTGATGAGGTGACCAACCGAGTGGCGGCGCGTAAGTGACGGCGGTTATGAGGTGACCAACCTATGGCGGCAGGCGGCAGTGGTTATGAGGTGACCAACTGATGGCGGCGCGCAGGCGGCAGTGGTTATGAGGTGACCAACCTATGGCGGCAGGCGGCAGTGGTTATGGTGACCAACCTGAGGCGGCGGCGGCAGTGGTTATGGTGACCAACCTGGTGGCGGCGGCGGCCGGCAGTGGTGATGAGGTGACCAGCCGAGTGGCGGCGCGCGAGGCGGTCGGTGGTTATGGTGACCAACCTATGGCGGCGTGGCTGGCGGACCAGTGGTTATGGTGACCAACCTGGTGGCGGCAGGGCGGCAGTGGTGATGAGGTGACCAACCGAGTGGCGGCGCCGCAGGCGGCGAGTGGTTATCTGTGTGACTAACCTATGGCGGCGGCAGGCGGCCAGTGGTTATGAGGAGACCAACCGATGGCGGCAGGCGGCCCAGTGGTTATGGTGACCAACTTGATGGTGGCCAGGCGGCAGTGGTGTTTTTAAACTTGGCGAGTCTTGGACTGCGGCTAAGCCCTTGAGTGGGAGGTTGCTCTCCACCGGTAGGATTTTTGAAACTTAGGCGATCTTGGACTGCAGCTAAGCCCCGTGTCGGTGTCAAAATGGCGGATCTCGGGTAGGGGTCTGAGCTGTGCGTCTAGGCGGATGGTAACAGGAGACTAGGGACACGATGTTTTAACCAGGTTCGGGCCCTCTCGATGGAGGTAAAACCCTACTCTGCTTGATTAATATTGATGATATGGGTAGTACAAGAGTAGATCTACCACGAGATCAAGGAGGCTAAACCCTAGAAGCTAGGCTATGGTATGATTGTTGTTAGTCCTCTGGGACTAAAACCCTCCGGTTTATATAGACACGGATAGGGTCAGGGGTTACCTGAGTCGGTTACAATGGTAGGAGATCTACATATCTGTATGTAAGCATGCCTTCCACGCCAAGGAAAGTCCCATACGGACACGGGACGAAATATTCAATCTTGTATCTTCATAGTCCGAGTCCGCCAGCGGTGATAGTTGGCTATTCGGACACCCCTAATCAGGACTCCTCATTAGCCCTGAATCAGGCTTCAGCGGCTGACGAGTCCGGGCGCATATTCTCTTGGCATTGCAAGGCAGGTTCCTCCTCGAATACTTTATAGAAGATTTTGAACACAAGGATAGTGTAAAACTCTGCAAAACAAGTTCCACATACCACCGTAGAGAATAACTTTTGCCCAGATCTGCTGGCGTATTCAGCGTGACATCACACCACAGCCAGGCCTTTATCTGAATCGTTTTACTGTCCACCTCGGTAGCGTTTAGCGGCGGTTTCCTTAGCACGTCTTATCAAAACAGAGATCGTGCCCCCTTATTCCGGGATTCTCATCAATACGGGCTGGGTAACCCGATCGTGCCCGTTAGCGCGCCTCCTCCATCGAAGCGAGTCCCGAGCAGTCCACAGGGTGGGCTCTTGGAATTCAACCTCTTTATACGAGACCAAGGCCCGCTCCTTTCTTTCAATCTCAATCAAATCTGCCCTCGCCTCGGTTCCAACACCCAAAGCTCTAGAGTTAGGCGCTTGGACCTTCAACGATGTCGGCTCCGACCCTGCGGCGGTCGATGTCTTCCTCCGTCACGGAAGAAGATGTGCTAAAGCTGAGATCGCCCGAGTATCTAACCGCGAAATTCGCATAGGCTGCCTGCTCAAGGGCAGGTTGTTCCCACTCGAGCCGGTGAGGCGTGGTATTCGTGTCTCACTTCCTTTGGGCTTTAGGCTTCCGAGCGGACCCCTTTGTGAGGGGCTCATGTTTTAATATGGGCTGGAATTCCATGACTTGGATTGGAGTCCATCCTCCACATCTCGTCGTTCATTGTATGGTATGTGAAGCCTTCCTCCACATTACCCCTCACTTGGATTGTGGCTCAAGACCTTCAAAGTGGTGCCAAAAGATGATCAAGGGCATCGAGGCGGTCTTGGAGGGCTTTTATAAGCAAGAATCTGGACGCTCCATGGCCGAGGCTCTTTTCAGAGGAGCTCAATTTATGGCAACATGAGTGATTTTATAACACCGCTCCCGGGGCACCAAATGGGTGGCGCCACCTGCCTTCGCTCGGGTCCTCCACATGGTGGCGTCATGGGTCAATATAGAGCTTGACGGGGGCCGTCAGGGCGTGCCCTTGTTGCGAGCCGTATTCGAGACCTCCTAGAGAGGGAGATCAATCTGGTCGTGTAAGCGCGAGGTCATGCTGCTGCCCGTGCATCCTGCCTGCAAGCGTCGCCCCCTCCGCCTATGGGAGTTCAATCCGGAGGGACCACGAGCTCTTCAACATTTTATGGGCGCAACGCCCGTAAAGATGTACAAACTGTTCTTCGAATCACAAGCAATGTGTCCGGTCTTGACCGAGGATGCAGGTCTGAGCTGCAATCGCCCGGATACTAACGTAAGTAGTCCTGTACCCGGACATGCTATCCGCATATTTATCATAAACTTGCCCTTAAAATAGCTATCCTTTAAACAGGAGTGGACAGCAAAAGCAAAACTGATCAGGTGTCCGGCCCCCCTCCGTGAGACCACGCTGGATCCCGTATTAACCAAGATGCTAGAGGCCATGCCTTCTGAAGAAGGCGAAGGGGGGAACGAGGAAGCTACTTCCTCCTCCGAAGGCTATCAAGAAAGGGATCGAAATCCCTCCTCCGAGGAGAAGAGGACCGCTTCGAAGATCCGGAGACCAAAGCCTCGAAGCGGGGAAGAAATCTTCACCGAGAGGTCCGCGGGGAGATGCCCGGCCGCACTATTTCCCCAAGGAGATCAGCCCTCCAATGAGCCGTAAGTAAAAGGGGAGTTTATAAAATAAAGACATCCACTGTGTTATTTACGAAGGTAACGAAAGTTTTACCTTGTAGTTCGGATCTCAGCCCTTCACGGTGAGCTTCGTCTTCAAGGATCTTGATCCGGAGATGATGGAGAGTGAAACGCCTCCGCCACCGTACCGTCATGCGGTAGGCGACCACGAGGTGTCGTCGCGGAGGGCTTCTCGAATCCGGCGGGGCGAGAAGGCAGCCATATGTCCCTCAAAGCCCTCCGTGTCCGGCCTTTGAAAAAGGCCATCCGAGCGAAGTCCGGCACCAGCGGGTGTGCGGTCGGAGGAGCTGAAGGATCTGCTCGGCGAGCATCTATCTCGAAGATTACCGTGCGTTAATGGGTACGGTGATTGAAAGAGATTTCATCCGCTGAGGCGGATTGCATGAAACCATCGTAAGTTTACTGACGGGTTTTGAGGTACACAAAATGATGCACCTTCTGACAGTTTTGCATATAGAATGCACCCTGTATAGATAGTAGCCCCTGAGACTTGGTGCGGTGTCGAAAATGACGGCGCGCAGTATCATAACCTAGGTATAATATCGCTCTTCCTATGTAGGTGGTGAAGCGTCCGGTGGCTAGCAGGCTGATGAATTTTGCGGAACTGAGCGGCAACTTGATATGGCGGATCACGGACGCCAGCGCTTGTTAATAAGCGGCTTGGCGAGTCACAAGGTATCGACTTCTCCGCGGACACCTGGTAAGGAGCTTGACACCGCGCCTTACAACATGTATGCTTAATGCGAGATGGTGCCGCTGCTATGGAGAGCCTTCAGTGAGCTTCGCTCGGACCAAGGAGCAAGCGAGAAAAAGTGATCGGCTGCCTTAAAAGCGGCGCGCGAGCTACAAGCGAACAGGCTGCTCACTACGAAGCAAGAAAGAAATGTCCGAGATGGCCGTGAAATTGAAGAATGCTCTTGACCGTTGCGAGCTTCTTGAAAAGAAGATCGAAGCGAAACAAGAAGGACGGAAAAGGCCACCACGAGGCCAAGGATCTGCTCTGCGATGAGAGCTATGAAGGAGGAGCTCGTCGGGCGAAGATATTGCGGCTGGAAAGCCCTTTCGCTGCGGAGGAGATTCCACGGATCCTAAAATGCGCTCAATTGGACCGGCTGTGGGGTGCGGAGGATGCTTATCTGGACTTGGCGGCGAGTGCAGCATGACAGCGACCGAACACTTCCGGTCGAAAGGATCACGGAATGGAAGAGCTTTTTGGTCGCGATTCCATAGTCCGGATCGTCCACTTTAGATTAACCGATCGTTTGGCGAATGGGCTGAGCTGAATAGGTTGTGCGGACTTGCCATGAAGGCTGTCGTGACTAATTTGTGGCGAAAAGCCCCAAGCCGAAGAGTTATTTTGGCTTGGTGCAGCATTCCTTGTGCGGTGCCGCATATCGATGCAATGAAGCGGTCGGCATGCATAGAGGGCGCGGATGGCTCTTGCCGTGTTAAGACATAATGGGGCGGAGATGAAGGCCACGGCGTTGCATCCCAAGATTACGGCGAAGCGAGTACCTACCGAGCAATATTTTGAGGAAGGCTGCGGGCGCTTCGTTTAATAGAGCACGATGCTTTCGAAGGATATTATGTTTAAATGACATGTATGATTTGTGAAAAAACGTTTCAATATAAGAGCTTTTTATAATTGTGCGTTCAAGTATTAAAACGCCTCATGTGCGGCCGTTGATGTATATGTGTATATAACTTTGAAGATGGCAGTCTTAGCCTTATTTACGCACATAGTGCGGGGTTGTTTACAAAAAGGCACATTTTCACACTTAATCCAACGTCTTGGTCTGTGAAGGAGGTGATAGCGTAGCAAACTAGGCAACGGACTATAATGCTTTATCACTTTCACTTAGCCATAGGAGTTTGATGGTGGGGCTACTATATAGCCCCTAGGGGACCCGCTCTCCGAATTCGAGCGTATGTGCTGACCGAAAGCGGTCCTTCGTCAATCTTGAAATTCTAAACATTCCGCTGGGTCATCAGTGGTTGACCAGTCTCACGCTATATCATGACGGTCAGTTTAGCTTTCTCCGGTGAGGTGCTCAACCCAGCTCAACGAGGGCACAATCGTGATGGTTCTCCAGCGCTACCTTAGCGATATAGCGGGCGTAAGGTACCAAAACATGGGGCAGGCAAACCCAATATTTGACCAAAGACATGATTCGGAACTGATGCATATAAGGCCTAACTTTCGAGGCGAACACTCCCTAAGGTATTCGGTCTTTATGAAAGCAGGAAGAATAATGCCCTAAGCCCTGGTGTCCAAATGCGTGCAGAAATTCTGGTGCGGCCGATGCCAAAACACCAGCCTCCTCCTCGGTTATAGCAAGAAACCGGGGATGTGTATCAACAAGAGACAGTAAAAAAGGTTTACTGAGGTCTTAATCTGAAAGAATCCTTGCAGCGGGTCCCTCTTGCGTCTGCGCTGTGTCTCCGTTGTGCCATATCCTGGACGGGTGTAGCACGTTGTTCATCTGTAAAAGCGAGGAACTTAGTTGAAAAGAAAAAAGGATCGTGCGAAAAATGTACTTTATATTAAATAAACAGAGTACGGTTCAAAAGAGTGAGGGATTTATTGTCTCTTGTTGTACATGCGTGCAGCCCCTTGTACGGGGGTATGCCGCTAGTAGGCCTTTATATGATTATGCCGGACTCGTCTAGCCATGTCCGGGGTTCGAATGACCTATTCAGGTGCTTTGTTTAGCGGAGCCGGATTAGTGTGGGGCTGTCAATGCAGTCTCACGTTCTTCCGTGCTCAAGTAACACTTTGTACTCCCTTTTAATGAGATGATGCCGCGTGGACCGGGCATTTTAAGTGTAAGCGATGCATAATGCGGAATCGCGTTAAAGCGGGCGAAAGCTTCATGTCCTAGTAGTGCTTGATAGCTGCTTTCGAATGGGGCGATGTGGAAGGTTAACTTTTCATAGCGGAAGTTGTCGGATGACCCGAACACAACTTCTAGCAGTAGGGAGCCCGTACAATGGGCATATAGGCCTGGCATGACCCCTTGGAAGGAGGTGTACCTACGGCGAATTTCGGTTGGGTCTATCCCCATTTTGCGGATTCTATCCTGATATAGCAGGTTTAGATCGCTACCTCCGTCCATTAGGACTTGAGTAAATTGGAGTCTGTCGATTATGGGATCTAATATCAAGGCAGTCCATCCTGCGTTCCGATACTTCCGGAATAGTCCTGATGATCGAAGGTGATTGGTTTTGACAACCATCGTTGGGACTCTGCTTTGGGATAGGCTGTGTGGTGGCGTGTTTCTATGGGCGCGCTCTTTTTCCCTTTGTCACTTGAAGTGAGTTCACTGTTTTGACCGTTTGTGGGAAATTCTTTTGTTTTCGGTGCTCTTCTTGTGGGGTTCGTCATCATCCTCGCTTGGTGTGTCAAGCCCCTTGTGTCCGACATTGAGTTTGCGGACTAGTTGAACAACAATCTCTGTGGGTATGGTTTGCGAGCTTCCCGAGATCTTGTGGATTTGGCATATTTTGTCCAAGATTTTGTTTAGGTTGGATAGCTCGTCGCTCTTGTCCCTGAGGGGCATTTTCTTATGATTCTGCCGGGAGCTTCAGAATCCGGCGTTTACTGCCGTGCTCTTCGGGCTGTTTCCCTTTGTCCGGCGCTGGTCCTTGCTGCGTCGTGGTTTTCCATTTCCATCCCTGACTTGGATGTACTTGGGTCGCTGGTTACGCATCTTGCTAGCCAACTATCCTCTCCAGCAAAAGCGGGTCATGAAACTTGTTAATGCAGCCATTGTTCTCGGCTTCTCTGGCGAGGTGTCGAGCGAGCTATTCGTCTCGAGACGTTGTGTTTGAAAGCTGCTAAGGCTTGGCGTCCGGACAGTCGACTATTTGGTTCTTTTTGGTGAGGAACCTGTTCCAGAATTTGCGAGCTGACTCTCCGGGTTGTTGAGTTATATGACTTAAATAAATGCGCATCCGGAGGGCGTAAGTCCCTGAAAATTGCCCAAAAGCGTCCTCGAGCTCTTCCCAACTTCCAATGGTATTTTCAGGGAGGCTTTTGAGCCAATGCCGGGCTGGCCCTTTGAGCTTGAGGGGTAAGTATTTTATGGCGTGGAGATCATCTCCTCTAGCCATGTGTATGTGGAGGATGTAATCCTCAATCCAGACTCCAGGGTCTATTGTTCCAGCGTATGCCTCTATATTTACGGGTTTGAATCCCGCTGGGAATTCGTGATCCAGCACCTCATCGGTGAAACACAGGGGGTTGCGGCACCCCTATATTTGGGCGTGCCGTGATGTTCGGATATTTGGCGTGTTGCATTGCTTTGAAGAGCTTGCTTTCTCGGCCCATAGATGGACCTAACTGGGCCATCCTTTTGATGCGAATCCTTATGCGGATTGCGTACCGGCTTGTGTGCGGCGCCATTTGCCGCTCTTTGTTTGCCATGGGGTCGTCCATCCGACCGGGTGGCCTCCTTGTTTTTGATTGTGGGAGCTCTATAGCCTCCTCATCGAATTCGGGCAGTAGTTTTCTCTTCGGGTAGCTCTTTGTTCGGCAACTGTCCCCGTATTTGTCTGCGGTATTGAGTACTTTGCTCCATCTGATTCTGAGTGCATCTTCCGCTGTTTTGAGCTTCCGCTTCTACTTTTTCAGGTTGCACGCAGTGGCGACGAGCCTTTTGTGGAGATTCTTCTGCTCTAACAATTTTTCCGGCGTGAAATCGTCCGGACTGTTATCTTCGCCGGGGATGGTTTGTTTATCCAAGTTGTCCTATTCGGACGGTTGCTTGATAGCATGTTCGGACGGTTGCTCGATGGCATGTTCGTCGTCCATCGATTCGCCCTGCTCTATGGCTGGGTCTATGTGGCTGCCGTCTTTGTCGAGGCGGGACTTGGTGCGGCATTTACGTTGCCGTTTTGACTGCTTTTCGAGGGATTTATCCCTTTTTCAGGGTGGACGACACGAGCGGGCTTTTTGGCCCGCTCGTGGCCCGCTCGGTCTTGCCCAGCTCGGTCCTGGCCCGTTCAAAAAAAATAGCCGGCCCGGTCTGCAAAATATGGACCGAAAAATGTTCGGTCCGGTCCGGTTAAAGCCCGGTCCGCTCGGTCGGACCGAAGAAGACCGAGAGAAAATAAGGATATCCCATAATCACGGCGCTATCCCGCCATAATTTGTCGCTACATCTATGGAAATAACTGCCTACAGGATTCTTGAACCGATTCTCCCCTGATTTTGCATGCTCGTTCCGTAAAAGGTAGTTATCCTAGCACGGTCGAGTCAATCCCACGACTAACTCCACGCTGCTCTTTCCTTTTACTCGCGACTAACAAGAGAAACAGGTTCGATCCGAGAATCACGGAGCCATCCCACAATTAACTCCACGTCCAATTTGACCCACTCATCACGGCATAGGTGTAGACGAATATTCGTGGGCTCATGCACGTGATAGATTGCTTGCATGCAACCAAGAAAGTTGCTAAGTAATAAACGTGCGCAGGTTCATGGCTAACATCACTTTCCACGGCACGTCCTCTACCCGTCGCCCTTCTCTCACGCACGTCTTCCACCTCGCCACGGCACCACCCTCTCCCTCGTGCCACTCTCTCACCCGCGCGGCCGCGCCGCCCTCTCACTCGCTCCCTATCCCTCACGTGTTATGCCGCCGCTCCCTCGGGCGGCCGCTCCCCCTCTCCTCCAGCGGCGCGTCGCTCCCTCTCTCCCGTGCCTCTTCCTCGCCCGGCAGTGCGTCTTCTCTGCTCCGCCACCGTGCTTCATCTCCGACCACCTCTCCGACATCCGGACCCAAATGGCGGTGACTCGACATCACGGGACCGTGAGGACCGTCGGTCCGCACCGAGCTTCACGTCTGCCGGTCCGGTCCCTGAAATCCGGACCGCTGCAATGCTCGGTCCGGTCCGGACCGGACCGCCGGCGGCCGGTCCAAACGACGGCTCGGACCGGGACCGGACCGGCCCGGACCGTGTCCACCCTGATCCCTCGTAGTGTCCCGTTGTTCCTCGTCGTCACTTCCTTTAGGTGTATCCACCATGTATACCTCGTGGGATGAGGTGGCTGTCCAGTATCCTATAGGTGCTGGTTCATGGTTGTCTCCTACATCGTCGTCCATACGGTCGATGTCTTCGAAGTCGAAATCGAGCACGTCATTTAAGCTTTCGACGGTGGCTACAAAGTGGGTGGTGGGTGGGCGTTGAATTTCTTCGTCGTCCGCATCCCAACCTTCCTGGCCATAGTCCGGCCAGGACTCTCCTGATAAAGAGAGAGACTTTGGTGAATTCAGGATGTCGCCAAAGGGCGAGTCTTTGAAAGATGTCGCTGCGATGAACTCCATGACCCGGCCTAATCGGATTCGATTGGCGGGCGTGGAGGGTTCGGAGTCCGGAGAGAGTCCGGCACCTTGGAGTCACGGTCTCCGCAAGGACAGGGATGGAGTTCGTCTCAATCGCCCGTAGAGATCGTAGCCCCCCGGCGGTGTCCAACCACTTGTCCTCGATAGAGTCAGCTCGAGCTAAGGGTGAGGAGCAGACTGTGCGGCCCCTGTGGCTTTGTTCGGGCGGCGAGCTAGATCATGCCCATCGAGACAGTCTGGGCGCGGCTTGGCTGTGGCTCGAATCCGTCGAAGATCAAGTCTCCGCGGATGTCGGCCGTGTAGTTCAAACTCCCAAATCTGACCTATTGGCCAAGGCGTAGCTTTTCGATCTGCTCGGATGGCTGCTTAATTGGCGCATGATCTTGAAAGCCGCCAAATACGAAGAACTGTCTAGGGAGAAAAGTCTCACCCTGGACCGCGTCGTTGTTGATGATCGAAGGAGCCATCGGGCCTAAGGGTGACGACATAGAGGAACTCTCAATGAAAGCACCAATGTCGGTGTCAAAACCGGCGGATGTCGGGTAGGGGGTCCCGAACTGTGCGTCTAGGCAGATGGTAACAGGAGACTAGGGACACGATGTTTTTACCCAGGTTCGGGCCCTCTCGATGGAGGTAAAACCCTACTCCTGCTCGATTAATATTGATGATATGGGTAGTACAAGAGTAGATCTACCACGAGATCAAGGAGGCTAAACCCTAGAAGCTAGCCTATGGTATGATTGTTGTTCGTCCTACGGACTAAAACCCTCCGGTTTATATAGACACCGGATAGGGTTAGGGTTACACAGATTCGGTTACAATGGTAGGTGATCTACATATCCGTATCGCCAAGCTTGCCTTCCACGCCAAGGAAAGTCCCATCCGGACACGGGACGAAGTCTTCAATCTTGTATCTTCATAGTCCAGGAGTCCGGCCAACAGTGATAGTTCGGCTATCCGGACACCCCCTAATCCAGGACTCCCTCACCCCGAGTGGGAGGGTTGCTCTCCACTCGGTAGGATTTTTTGAAACTTAGGTGAGTACTGCACTGCAGCTAAGCCCCCGAGTGGGAGGGTTGCTCTCCACTCGGCAGGATTTTTTTAAACTTAGGCGAGTACTGTACTGCAGCTAAGCCCCCGAGTGGGAGGGTTGCTCTCCACTCGGTGGGATTTTTTGAAACTTAGTAGTCTTGGACTGCAGCTTAGCCCCAGTGGGAGGTTACTCTCCACTCGGCAGGATTTTTGAAACTTAGGTAGTCTTGGACTGTAGCTAAGCCCTCGGTGGGAGGTTGCTCTCCACTCGGTGGGATTTTTGAAACTTAGGCGAGTACTAGATCTGCAGCTAAGCCCCGAGTGGGAGGTTGCTCTCCACTCGATGGGATTTTTGAAAATTAGTAGTCTTGGACTGCAGCTAAGCCCCAGTGGGAGGTTGCTCTCCACTCTGCAGGATTTTTGAAACTTAGGCGAGTACTGGACTACAGCTAAGCCCCCGAGTGGGAGGGTTGCTCTCCACTCGGCATGATTTTTTGAAACTTAGACGAGACGGATTCGCAACTAAGTCACCCACTGGGGTTTTAGAGCATATAAAAAAGAATAACAATCATTTATGAGATTGTCAAAACTGTGTCGCGGGGTGACCGAGTGGTGATGAGGTGACCAACTGATTGGCGACGCCTGGAGCGGCCGAGTGGTTATGAGGTGACCAGCCGATGACGACGCGCGGGGCGGCTGAGTGGTGATGAGGTGACCAACCGAGAGGCGACGCGCGAAGCGGCCGAGTGGTGATGAGGTGACCAACCGATGCGGGGCATCCGAGTGACGTAGACGCGTCCCGCAGAGTGGCGACGCGCGAAGCGTCCGGATGATGTAGATGCGTGCCGCGCAGTGATGATGCGCGGGGCGTCCCGGTGAAGTAGAAACGTGTGTCGTGGAGTGACGACAAGTGGGGTGTCCGAGTAGCGTGAGGCGTGTCCGTGGAAGTAGCGGCAGCGAAGCGCCCGGATGATGTAGGCGTGTGCGCGGTTGGCGCGCTGAAGCGCCCGAAAGTGAAGTAGACGCTTCCCGCGGAATGACGACGCGCGGACGTCCGGATGATGTAGACGCGTGCAGCGGAGTGACGATGCGCGGGGCATCCGAGTCTGGCAAATTGATGAAGATGTGCCCAACTGGGCGGCAACGCGCGGGGCAACGAGTGAAGAGGACACGTCCAGCCGAGTGGTGATTCATGATGCGGCCGAATCAGACAGGTTGATGAAGTCACGGGCATCCAGGTGACGACGACATGCGGGCGGCCGAGTGCGAGCGGAACGTCTGAGTGGATGTTGACCGGAGCGAATGTCGTTGGTGTAAATCTCCTGTGTCGCATCGGCCAGTTAACCATCCGAGTAAATTCCCCCGAGCATGCGCGCGAACTGTGCCAAGCGGAGCTTTAGTCCCGTACGACTGAACCTGGGTTCAAACAGGAATGGGACTGTTAAGCTATTGTCGAATAATTTGAGTAATGAACTGTAAAATGATGGGACAGGATAAGATTGTTCCCCTGAGTTTGTCGTCGTTGAAGCATAGAGTGACGAGCACCGTCAGCCCATGGCCAAGCACCAAGGCTGGAGGGAGGAGCGGCGGCACGAGTGGGACGGCGCCAGGTCAGGCTTGTGCTCACCGGTACGGGAGCTGCTGCTGAGCAGTTGATGCTTGGGGAGGAGGAGCTGTATGTGGGAGTTCATTGATGACATTGCAGACGAAGCCTGAGACGACGGCTGGCAGACGGCGCCGGTGGCCGTGCGTGGAGGCTCGACGACGGCATCGCAAACGAAGCCGGGGACGACGACTGGCGGACGGCACCGGCGGCTGCTTGCTGAAGCTAACCATCCGAGTAACTTACACGTTATTTGTCGAGAGTGCAGAAATCATCTCCGGACGGGTTGGCCGAGCGGAGCAGTTCGTTAGCCAGCCGAGTGAAAAGGTCAATCGGCCGAGTGAACCACGGCTGGGCTTTTGATGTAGATGATGCTGACGAAGGAGACGCAGGTGGCTGGGTAGCGTGCGCTGTCGGCGATGTAAGCGAGGACCTGCGAGCGCGTCATGGGGCGGCAAGCGTGGCACGGGGCCAGCGAGTGTGTCGCGGGGCGGGCGAGCGCGGCGCTGGGCCAGTGACCGCGTCGCGGGGCGGCAAGCATGCATGGTGTTGCGTGCGCTAGAGCATTTCACCGCTCCGGGAGTCAACGGGGCTGATCTCCTCGCCCCTTCATCCGCACATGTGGAAACCATGCATGGAATAGCGGCCACGGAGTTCGCATACGAGGCCGAAGATGATCCTATTCTTGGCAAAGGCAGGAGGCATCACAAGTAAAATAGGAAATAGATGTAAGAATGGATACAAACCATCCGCATCATGGTTTGATAAATGCCATGCCCCACGGTGGGCGCCAACTGTCGTGGGAACGATTCCGACAATAGAAAGGGGTAGGGTAAAGGAGCATGATCTATCGAGATGAAAATAGGTGACACCGTAGTTTTAGCGAGTTCAGGCCTCTCACGGTGGAGATAAATACCCTACGTCTCGTGCTACGGAGAGGCTTTGTTTTATCTGAGTATATATCCGGAGATTACAATGTGTGTGTGAGAGAGAGAAATGGATCCCCATGCCTGAGCTAAGTCCCGAGACTCATGGTGAAAAGAGATAGAGGTGGAAGAAAAAAGCCCCCCAAGTCTAGTGGTGGGGGTGGCTTATATAGAGTGCGCCACCTCCTCACCTCCTATGTTACAAAGTGGGGCATGAATGCCATAATGTCAGCCCACTACCAAGCCCTCACCATGAGAATGATGACGACTGCTTTGTTGCCTGCTAGTCTTCATATATCCAAGTGAGTCGTGTGGTCGAGTGGTGAAGTGTCATCCGAGTGGATGGTATACTGTTTGGTCGAGTGGATAGTATGCTGCTTGTCCGAGTGGATAGTATGTCTATATGAAATTTATCTGGACCCACGTGTTGTGTGGACCCCATGCTTTATGATATTTCGACCCTTCGTGGGCCTACCTGTTATGACTTATGTGTATCCCCAACACTGACTGAGGCCGACGACAAAGCGGCCAAGGAGCGCGCCGAGCGCGAGAAGCAAGAGGCCCGAGTCGGCGAGGTCCAGCAAGAGCTCCAGGATTTTGTCAAAAAAATATGAGTCCTTGGAGTGTGACTCTAAGACGCAAGAGTCTGAGCTTGCGGAGGCCCTCCAAAGCGCACGAGACGCCAAGGCCGAAGCCCAAAAGCCCCTCCAGGAGATTGAGGCGGCCAAGAAGATTGCGGCGGGTAAGGCATTCAATACGCAAAGCAAGCATGTGAAGGAGACTTTGTTTCTATTTACCCGAATTTGGAGCTCTCCAGGAGCATTCGCAGATCTGCCGCGCAGCATATCTGTTGCCGCAGAGTTCTATCAAGCTGAAGAAGGGAGCTCGACGGAGAAGTTGTTCTGGTCCCAGTATATTGGGGTCGAACATCCGATGACCTTGAGCGACCAGCTGAAGCAACTGGTCGAACTTCACAAGGCGGCTGAACTGGCCATGAAGGACCTCATAGTCTGGATATGGCCAGCCGAGCCCTGCCCAGCTGCTACTTCGGCCTGGTGAAGCGGCTTGTGTCTGCCTGCCCGAGGCTCGAAGTCATAAAGCAGTCAGTCTGCATTGAAGGTGCGCGTAGGGCCTTCGCCTGCGCGAAAGTGCACTGGGCGAAGATGGACGCCGAGAAGCTGGTGACTGAGGGGCCACCGAAGGGCAAGGAGCACCGCCACCCCGAGAAATATAATGACAGTGTCCTGAAGGGCGCCCGCCTCGTGGCGGAGGAATGTGCTAAGGATGCAATATTTGAATAAATGTACTCATTTGATCCTGTAATATGAAAACAAGTTCATTTGCGCCATATAACGCTTGTTGATTTAAAATTTAGCTTCTGTGCGGCCGTTTATAATATCTGAGAGTTGGCCAGTCGTCGGCTTCTGCCCCCATGTAACTAGTACCGGGGTGTTCGGGATAAATCTAAACACTCTTTATCCAAATTTTTGGTCCTTTAAGGAGGTGTTTAGCGCCGCAAACAAGGCAATCAGACTATATAGCTTTATCAATCTCACTTAGCCATAGAAGTCTACAATTTTAAATTTTGGCGAAGCCCCTAGTATTCGGAGGGCCAAACTTGGGGCGCTATACACACATAAATCGGGCAAGGCCGATTCCTCGCCCAAAGTGGAAAAAATCTTGAAGGAATTGAGACCTCTCGAACAACGACCAGCTCTCACCGCATCATGACAGTTAGTTTTCGGCTTTCTCTACTGAGGTGCTCGTCCGGAAGAACCGGGACACAATCGCAGTAGTTCTCCCTGTGCTACCTTAGCCGATATAGCGGAACGTAAGGCACCAAAACATGGGAGCCGGGCAAACCCAACTATTGACCCAAGACATGATTCGGAGTTGATGCATATAATGCTATAAGTTCGGGGTGCCGCACTGTCGAAAGTGTTCGGACTTTTCTTGCCGTGTTATGGGGTACACTGAAGCCCCTGGCGGACTGATCGTACCAAAATGTACAGGTGCAAATTTTAATAAATAAACAACCAAGGAAAGAAATAAAGAAATGTAATAATAAGCTGACGTTGTACATTATTTTCCATTGTTATTTGAATAGTACGTCAAGGCGTATGTATGCGAGTAGTGCGATAAGAAAGATAGGACTTTTTGACATGTCCTAGCCAAGAGCGAGCTGCGTGCGGGTATGTAAAACAGGCATAGCGATCGTTATCACAGACCACCTGGTAATTCCCTTGTACGTCAAAGCTTCTTGCCTCCTTGGCGTTTCCGTCCCATGATGGGTCCAATAATCAGGTTATCGGAAGAGCCTTCAGAAAATAGGAACCTGAAAGAAAGAAAAGGGTGAAGGTATACGGGTCCTGGGCAGTTGAGCCGCATTGTGGACCGTATTGTAGATGTGCCTCCGCCTGTGCCCATGGTATTTTAAGTGCGTAATTATGTACACGCGGCACGAATTTCTCTGCTTGACTGGGACTAGGACGGAGGCCGAATTGCTAGGCGAGCTCAGGATATGCCGACCGATCCTGTTGCAGAGTACTCCGGACTCGCTTAGCAGAGTCCGGGGGCTTTATGGCCGAACTGGAGGTCTGCCTAAGAAGGCTGCTCTGTACTTCTGCTGCGAGGGCCGCAGTGTGCTCCTCTGTATAGAGGGAGCGCTCTGTGTTTCCATTTACTGTTATAACCCCGCGAGGACCTGGCATCTTGAGTTTGAGGAATGCATAATGCGGTACCACATTGAATCTGGCAAATGCGGTTCGTCCGAGCAGTCCGTGATAGCCACTGCGGAAGGGGACGATATCAAATATTAACTCTTTGCTTCGGAAGTTGTCTGGAGATCTGAAGACTACTTCTAGTGTGATATAGCCCGTGCAGTGAGCCTCTACACCTGGTATGACACTTTAAAGGTGGTTTTGGTGGGTTTGATCCTGGAGGGATCGATGCCCATTTTGCGCACTGTATCTGATAGAGCAGGTTCAGGCTGCTACCACCGTCCATGAGGACTCGTGTTAGGTGGAATCCGTTAATGATAGGGTCAAGGACCAATGCGGCCGAATCGCCATGATGGATACTGGTAGGATGGTCCCTGCGATCGAAAGTGATCGGATAAGAAGACCATGGATTAAACTTTGGGGCGACTGGCTCCATCGCGTAGACGTCCCTTAGTGTGCGCTTCCGCTCCCGCTTAGGTATATGGGTGGCGTATATCATGTTTACCGTTTTCACTTGGGAAGGAAATTTCTTCTGTCCTCCTGTGTTCGGCAGCCGGGGCCCCTCGTCGTCATCACTATGCAGCCCCTTTTCCTTGTTTTTGGCATTCAACTTGACGGCCTGTTCGAACACCCATCATTCTCTGTTGGTGTGGTTGGCTGGTTTATCGGGGGTATCATGAATTTGACACGAGCGATCGAGTATGCGGTCCAGACTGGACGGGCCCGGATTGTTTCTTTTGAATGGCTTCTTCCGCTGACCGGACTTAGAGCCACTGAATCCGGCATTGACGGTCGTGTCTTCGCCGTTGTCGCCATTGTTGCGACGCTTGTGTCTGTTGCGTCGGGGCTTGCCGTTGCTATCTCTGGCATCTGAGGTGCCAGGATTTCTTGATGTGTTGTTGCTGCGAGCCAACCAGCTATCCTCGCCCGCACAGAAGTGAGTCATGAGTGTCGTGAGGGCTGCCATGGACTTCGGCTTCTCTTGGCCGAGGTGTCGGGCAAGCCACTCGTCGCGGATGTTATGCTTAAAGGCCGCTAGGGCTTCGGCATCCGGACAATCGACAATTTGGTTCTTTTTAGTTAGGAACCGAGTCTAGAATTTCCTGGCTGACTCTCCGGGCTGTTGGGTAATGTGACTTAAATCGTCAGCATCCGGAGGTCGCACATAGGTGCCCTGGAAGTTATCCAGAAACGCGTCTTCCAGGTTATCCCAACTTCCAATGGAGTTTGCCGGCAAACTGTTCAGCCAACGCTGAGCCGGTCCCTTGAGTTTTAGTGGGAGGTACTTGATGGCATGTAGATCATCGCCGCGGGCCATGTGAATGTGGAGAAGGAAGTCTTCAATCCATACCGCGGGATCTGTTGTCCCATCGTATGATTCGATGTTCACGGGCTTAAACCCTTCTGGGAAATCATGGTCCATTACTTCGTCAGTGAAGCATAGTGGGTGTGCGGCGCCTCTATGCCGGGCTATATCACGACGCAGTTCAAGTGAGTCTGGTCGGTTGTATTCGGCCCGACCGGATTTATATTTGGTGTATCCAGCGTGGTGATCGTCGACACGCGTTGGGGCGCTCTCCCGTGATCCGTAGATCGATCTTGACTGCCTGCTTTGTTTTCCAACACATCTCGCAGGTCCTGCGTGTAGCCCTGGGCCTTCATGTTTTTGTTTGACTGGCGACGGGGTGCGGGCTGGTGATCGAGCTGATATGCTTTGTCCCGGCCACGTGGTGGCCGGTCAGCCGCATCCTGCGCTGGTAGTGTAGGCTCTAGTGCCTCCTCCTCAAATTGGGGTAACAACTTGCGCTTTGGGTAAATTTTGGTTGGGCGCTCGAGTCCATATTCCTCGGCTGCCAGGACCTTAGTCCATTTATGAGTTAGCAGATCTTGATCAGCTTGAAGCTGCTGCTGCTTTTTCTTCAGGCTTTTTGCAGTGGCTATGAGTTGGTGCTTAGCGCTCCTGCTCAACGGGATCCTCAGGCACGATGAATTCGTCGTTGCCGAGGCTCACCTCGTCCTCGGAGAGGGGCATGTAATTGTCGTCCTCCAAGTCTCCATCCGTTGCCTGCTCATCGGGGCTAGCTTGCCCATCCTCCCATTTGGCCTCCTTGAAGTCTGGCTGGGCAGGATTGTTTTCGTCTTCGGCATTATACGGAGTGTTATTGTCTCCTGTGCCGGTATCACTATTTTTGCTATGGCGGGATTTAGAGCGGCATCGCTGACGTCGATGCTTAGATTGCTTCTTCTGGGGGTTATCCTCTGTTTCCTCATCGCCATTGCTTTCTTTGGGTGGGTCCACCATATATATGTCATATGATGAGGTGGCTGTCCTGCGCCCTGTGGGTGGTGGTTCCTGTTCTTCTTCGGCATCGTCGTCCATACCGTCGATGTCTTCGGAGTCGAAGTCATGCGTGTTGGTTAAATCATCGACAGTGGCTATTAAGTGGGTGGTGGGTGGGGAACGAATTTCTTCGTCGTCCGCTTCCCACTCAAGCCGGACATAGTTCGGCCAAGAGTCTCCTGACAGGGAGAGAGACCTTAATGAATTTAGCACGTCGCCCAAGGTGAGTGCTGGAAGATATCTTCAGAGGTAAACTCCATGATCGGTGCCCAGTCAGGTTCGACAGGCGCGGATGTGCGCGGTTCGGAACCTATAGCCGGAGACGAATCCAAGGGTCCGATGACGCAGACCACATTAGAGGCGAAGTCTGTGTTCGGCTCTACCACCGATGAGTGTGCGGCCTCCGTGCTGGGGTCCATCCACCCGTCCTTGGATGGCACGATCTGCTCTGGATTAAGATCCGGGGCAACCGCAGGTGTGATCTCCTGAACACCGTCCGATGGCAGATCTAAGTCATGCTCATCGTGACTGTTCGGTGCACCTGCCATGGGCTCGAATCCGTCGAAGATCAAGTCTCCGCGGATGTCGGCAGTATAGTTCAAGCTTCCAAACCTGACCTGATGGCAAGGGGCGTAGCTATCGATTGCTCCAGACAGCCAAGCGAGTTGGCCCGCAGTACGAAGCCACCGAATAAGAAGATCTATCCGGGGAGGAAAACCTCACCCTGGATCGCATCGTTGCAGATGATTGAAGGAGCCAACAAGCCTTATCGTGACGACACAGTGGAACTCTCAATGAAAGCACCAATGTCGGTGTCAAAACCGGCGGATCTCGGGTAGGGGGTCCCGAACTGTGCGTCTAAGGCCAATGGTAACAGGAGGCAGGGGACACAATGTTTACCCAGGTTTAGGCCCTCTCGATGGAGGTAATACCCTACTTCCTGCTTGATTGATCTTGATGATATGAGTATTACAAGAGTTGATCTACCACGAGATCGTAGAGGCTAAACCCTAGAAGCTAGCCTATGATTATGATTGTTATTGTCCTACAGACTAAACCCTCCGGTTTATATAGACACCGGAGGGGCTAGGGTTACACGTAGTCGGATTCTGAGAGAAGGAGATCTACATATCCGAATTGCCGAGCTTGCCTTCCACGCAAAGGAGAGTCCCACCCGGACACGGGACGAAGTCTTTAATCTTGTATCTTCGTAGTCCAACAGTCCCGCCAAAGTATATAGTCTGGCTGTCCGAGGACCCCCTAATCCAGGACTCCCTCAGGGGGCGCGCCTTCCACCCTCGTGGCCAGGGTGTGGGCCCCCTCTGGTACTTATTTCGCTCAATGATTCTTATTATTTCCAAAAATGACTTTCGTGGAGTTTCAGGACTTTTGGAGCTGTGCAGAATAGGTTTCCAATATTTGCTCCTTTTCCAACCAGAATCCCAGCTGCCGGCATTCTCCCTCTTCATGATAAACCTTGTAAAATAAGAGAGAATAGCCATAAGTATTGTGACATAATGTGTAATAACAACTCATAATGCAATAAATATCGATATAAAAGCATGATGCAAGATGGACATATCAACTCACCCAAGCTTAGACCTCGCTTGTCCTCAAGCGGAAGCCGATATCGAAAAATATGTCCACATGTTTAGAGATAGAGGTGTCGATAAAAATAAAATACGGACATGAGGGCATCATGATCATTCTTATAACAGCAACATATATAGATTTAGTCATATGATTTCTTATACTCAAGTAACAATCTATTCACAGTGTCAAGTATGGTTCAGAAACTTCATTGAGAACTAACAAACTATAATCTCAGTCATTGAAGCAATTGCAAAAGTGGGTGCAAGGAATTTGGCTAGCATGAGGGAGAAAGGCAAGCTCAACATGTTTGAATGATCCATGACAATATACTTTAACTAAGATGTGAGAAAACATAACCCATTACATTGTCTTCCTTGTCCAACATCAACTCTTTAGCATGTCATACTTAATGAGTGCTCACAATTACAAAAGATGTCCAAGATAGTATATTTATATGTGAAAACCCCTCTTTCCTTATTACTTCCTATTAATTGCAACGATGACCAAAACTATGTTTGTCAACTCTCAACAACTTTTATGCCTCATACTCTTTATATGTGAACTCTTTTATTCTTTCTATTTTCTCAAAATCATAGAAAGATAGCAAAGCCCTTGAATCAACACTAATCTTTATTATATATAGCTCACGGACTCGATTACATAAAGAGATCACAAAGCAAAACTCAAAACTAATTCATACCAGGACTTTATTCTACTAGATCTAGATATTACCAAAGGGATCGAACTAAATAAAATGGTAAATATAGGAGTGTGGTGGTGATACGATACCGGGGCACCTCCCCCAAGCTTGGCTGTTTCCAAGGGGAGTGCCCATACCCATGTGATTATGTCCTCGGAGGTGGTGAAGAAGGAGTTGTTGATGATGTAGGCTTCTTCCTTAATTTGCGCTTGAGAATGGAATTTTGCTCTCGTAGATCATCGATCTCCTGCTCGAGGCTTAAAATCCTTTTACATAGTTCCTGTTTGTTTTCCTGCAAGAGACGAAAAGGAATAAACTTAATCTTGGGCTTGTTTGCCCTATCAGGAAGGCTTGAATTTTTAAACTCCACATGCATGTCCCCAGGTTGAGGTAACGGGACTTCATCTTCATCTGAGCTCGTCTCCTCCTTTCTCTTAGGCTCATAGTCTTCTTCTTCATCAATGGTCCAGCCACAATGATCCAAGTCCCCGTAGACCTTAGGGTCTGCAAGGTAATTGGACACATAGCTTTCTCCCTCTGAATCCCGGGACGACATATTACTCTAATCTGCGGCAGAAAACAGCTCGAAACGAAAACAGAAGATTTTTGCATGATACGGTGGTCAAAACCTTCGGGAGATTATATAATGAATTTTTTCCGACCAAAAGAACTAACGTGCAAGAAAACGGAGTCCGGAGAGCACACGAGGTGCCCACGAGACAGGGGGGCGCGCCCAGTATGGGTGGGCGCGCCCTCACCCTCGTGGAGGCCTCGTGCACTTCCCGGGCTACTTCTTTCTATCCTAAATTCTTAAATATTCCAAAACGGAGAAAAATTACCATGGGAACTATTTTGGAGTCGGTTTACTTACCGTACCACATACCTATTCCTTTTCGGAGTCTAAAACGTTCTGGAAAGTGTCCCTTATGTATTCCTCCGGGGTTACGGTTTCAATAATATTAGTTTCAACATTTATAGGATTACCTGAGATATAATGTTTGATTCTTTGACCGTTCACCACCTTCGGATTTGTGCCTTCGAAGTTGTTGATTTTTATGCCACCGGAACGATAGACCTCCTTGATAACCTAAGGACCTTCCCATTTAGAGAGAAGTTTTCCTGCAAAAAATCTTAAACGAGAGTTGAATAGCAACACATAATCACCTACGTTAAACTCACACTTTTGTATTCTTTTGTCATGCCATCTTTTAACTTTTTCTTTAAACAGTTTGGCATTCTCATAGGCTTGGATTCTCCATTCATCAAGTGAGCTAATGTCAAATAACCTCTTCTCACCAGCAAGTTTGAAATCATAATTGAGCTCTTTAATGTCCCAATATGCCTTATGTTCAAGTTCGAGAGGTAAGTGACATGCTTTTCCATAAACCATCTTATACGGAGACATACCCATAGGATTTTTATATGCATTTCTATAGGCCCATAATGCGTCATCAAGTTTCTTGGACCAATTCTTTCTAGATCTATTAACAGTCTTTTGCAAAATTAATTTGAGCTCTCTATTGCTTAATTCTACTTGACCACTAGACTGCGGGTGATAAAAGATGCAATTCTATGATTAACATCATACTTAGCAAGCATTTTACGAAAAGCACCATGAATAAAGTGTGAACCACCATCAGTCATTAAATATCTAGGGACTCCAAACCTCGGAAAAATAACTTCTTTAAGCATCTTAATAGAGGTGTTATGATCAGCACTACTAGTTGGAATAGCTTCTACCCACTTAGTAACGTAATCAACAGCAACTAAAATATGTGTATATCCATTAGAAGCAGGAAAAGGTCCCATATAATCAAAGCCGCAAACATCAAATGGTTCAATAACAAGAGAATAATTCATAGGCATTTCTTGACGTCTACTAATATTACCAATTCTTTGACATTCATCACAAGACAAAGACAAACTTACGGGAATCTATAAAGAGAGTAGGCCAATAAAAACCGGATTGCAATACCTTATGTGCAGTTCTATCTCCAACGTGGTATCCTCCATACAGTTCGGAGTGACACTTGTGTAGGATCTATTCATGTTCATGCTCAGGTACACAACGTCTAATAACACCATCTACTCCTTCTTTATAAAGGTGTGGGTCATCCCAGAAGTAATGTCTTAAATCATAAAAGAACTTTTTATTTTGCTGATATGTGAAACTAGGTGGTAAAAATTTAGCAACAATGTAATTAGCATAATCAGCATACCATGGAGCAGTACGAGAAGCATTAATGTCCACTAATTGTTCATCAGGAAAGCTATCACCAATAGGTAGTGGGTCATCAAGAACATTCTCTAACCTAGACAAGTTGTCTGCCAGAGGGTTCTCAGCTCCCTTTGTATCAATAATATGCAAATCAAATTCTTGGAGCAAGAGGACCCATCTAATAGGTCTAGGCTTAGCATCTTTCTTTTCCATAAGATATTTAATACCAGCATGATCAGTGTGAATAGTTACTTTAGAATAAAAAATATAAGGTCTGAACTTATCACATGCAAATACAACTGCTAAGAATTCTTTTTCAGTAGTAGCATAATTTCTCTAGGCAGTATCTAGAGTTTTACTAGCATACTGGATAACATTTAGTTTCTTATCAACTCTTTGCCCTAGAACAACACCTACAGCATAATCACTAGCATCACACATAATTTTAAACGGTAAATTCCAATCAGGTGGCTGAACAATAGGTGCAGTGATCAAAGCTTTCTTAAATATTTCAAATGCTTCTACACAATCATCATCGAAAACAAAAGGAATATCTTTTTGCAATAGATTAGTCAGAGGCCTAGAGATTTTAGAGAAGTCCTTAATGAACCTCCTATAAAAGCCGGCATGACCAAGGAAACTTCTTATACCTTTAGTGTCGTTGCGACACGGCATCTTTTCAATAGCACCAACTTTAGCTTTATCAACTTCAATACCTATTTAAGAAATCTTATGCCCCAAGACAATGCCTTCATTAACCATAAAGTGGCACTTTTCCCAATTCAAGACGAGACTAGTGTCTTCACATGTCTGCAATACTCGATCAAGGCTGCTCAAGCAATCATCAAAAGAGGATCCATAAACGGAGAAATCATCCATCAATACCTCACAAATCTTTTCACAAAAGTCAAAGAATATAGCCATCACGCATCTTTGAAAGGTAGCAGGTGCATTACATAAACCAAAAGGCATACATCTATAAGCAAAAGTACCAAAAGGGCAAGTGAAAGTAGTTTTGGATTGATCCTCCGCTGACACAAGTATTTGAGAGAAACCAGAATAACCATCTAGAAAGAAGAAATGTGTATGTTTGGATAGTCTTTATAGCATTTGATCAATAAAAGGTAAAGGGTAATGATCTTTCTTAGTAGCTTTATTTAATTTACGGAAATCAATTACCATCCTATAACCTGTAATAATTCTTTGCGGAATCAATTCATCTTTATCATTAGGAACAACAGTAATACCCCCCTTCTTAGGAACACAATGGACAGGACTTACCCAATCACTATCAGCAACGGGATAAATTATACCTGCCTCAAGGAGCTTTAGTATCTCCTTTCTTACCACTTCTTTCATCTTAAGATTTAAACGTCGTTGATGATCTCTGACTGGTTTTGAACCTTCGTCCAATTTAATTTTGTGTTGGCATAGAGTGGAACTAATGCCCTTAAGATCATCCAGAGTATACCCAATAGCAGAACGGTGCTTCTTCAGAGTTTTCAATAATTTTTCCTCTTCCTGCTCTGAAAGGTTAGCACTAATAATAACAGGATATATCTTCTTTTCATCAAGATAAGCATATTTAAGATTATCAGGTAAAGGTTTAAGCTCAAACACGGGGTCACCCTTGGGTGGAGGCGGATCCCCTAGGATTTCAACAGGTAAGTTGTGTTTCAGAATAGGACCCTGTTTAAGGAATGCTTCATCTATTTCCCTTCTTTCATTCATAAACATATCATTTTCATGGTCTAGCAAATATTGTTCTAACGGATCAGTAGGAGGCAAGGCAATAGAAGCAAGACCAATAATTTCATCCTTACTAGGCAATTCTTTATCATGGGGTTTTCTACGAAATTTAGCAAAATTAAATTCATGTTTCATATCCCCTAAGCCAATTGTAACAACATCCTTTTTGCAATCAATCCTAGCATTGACAGTATTCAAGAAGGGTCTACCAAATATGATGGGACAAAAGCTATCTTGTGGGGAACCAAGAACAAGAAAATCAGCGGGATATTTAACCTTCCCACACAAGACTTCAACATCTCTAACAATCCCAAATGGTGAAATAGTATCTCTATTGACAAGCTTAATTGTAACATCAATTTCTTCTAACTCAGCGGGTGCAATATCATGCATAATTTCTTCATATAAGGAAAAAGGTATTGCACTAGCACTCGCACCCATAACACATAAGCCATGATAACAATGATCTCCTATTTTAACAGAAATAATAGGCATGCCTACAACGGGTCTATGTATCTTAGCATTGGGTTCAGCGATATTAGCATCTTCCCCACAGTAGTAAATAACATGCCCATCTATATTATCGTTCAAGAGATATTTAACTATAGCAATACTAGGTTAACCTTTAATTTGCTCAGGAGGTATATATGTTCTAGTATTACTCTTACGAACAACAGTTGAAGCTTTAGCATGATCCTTTATCCTAACAAGGAAAGGTGGTTTCTCAACACAAGTAGTAGGAACAATAGGATCATTATAAGTAATAGTCTTTTCTTCAACTGTAATAGGTGCACATAATTTTACTTCAGCGGGAGGATTATATTTAAACCACTTCTCCTTAGGGAGATCAACGTGAGTAGCAAAAGATTCACAGAAAGAAGCTACTATCTCAGAGTCAAGTCCATATTTAGCGCTAAATCCATGAAAAGTATCGGTATCCATAAAAGATTTAACACAATCAAACTTAGGTGTCATACCTGACTCCTTACCATCGTCGGAACCCCAATATTCAGAGTTGCATTTAATTTCCAATAAATCCCATTTGAATTCAATAGTCTTCAGCATATAAGAACCAGCATAGGAAGTATCGAGCATGGTGCGACCATTGAGAGAAAGCCAAGCATAAAAAAATTTGAATAATCATTTCTCTTGAGAGCTCATGATTGGGGAATGAATATAACATTGACTTAAGCCTCCCCCAAGCTTGAGAGATTCTTTCTCCTTTGCAATGCCAAAAATTATATACATAATTACGATCACGATGAACAAGATGCATTGGATAGAACTTCTGGTGAAATTCCAACTTCAATCGTTTATAGTTCCAAGATCCCGTATCATCACATAGCCTATACCATGTCAATGCATCTCCCTTCAAAGATAAAGGGAAGACCTTCCTCTTAACAACATCGTCGGGAATACCTGCAAGCTTAAATAATCCACAAACTTCATCCACATAGATAAGGTGTAAATCGGGATGCAATGTTCCATCTCCTGCAAAGGGATTAGCTAGCAGTTTCTCTATCATACACGAAGGAATCTCAAAGTAAACATTTTCAATAGGTTCAGTAGGTTGAGGAGCAACTCTATGCTCTACTGGTCGGGGTGAAGATGCCCCGAACAAGCCCCTCGAAGGATTAGTTTCCATAGTAACAAGTGACAAAAAATTTCAGCGCACGATATAAATGTTTCCTTACCAAGTTCCACTCACCAAAGGTGCTTCATTCCCCGGCAACGGCGCCAGAGAAGAGTCTTGATGACCCACAAGTATAGGGGATCTATCATAGTCCTTTCAATAAGTAAGAGTGTCGAACCCAACGAGGAGCAGAAGGAAATGACAAGCGGTTTTTAGTAAGGTATTCTCTGCAAGCACTGAAATTGTATGTAATAGATAGTCACATGATAAGATAGTTTGTAACGGGTAACAAGCAATGAAAGTAAATAAAGTGCATCAAGGTGGCCCAATCCTTTTTGTAGCAAAGGACAAGCCGGGACAATTTCTTAAGATGAGAAAAGCGCTCCCGAGGACGCATGGGAATTATCGTCAAGCTATTTTTCATCACGCTCATATGATTCGCGTTCGTTACTTTGATAATTTTATATGTGGGTGGACCGGTGCTTGGGTACTGCCCTTTCTTGGAAAATCATCCCACATATGATTAACCCCTATTGCAAGCATCCGCAACTACAAAATAAGTATTAAGGTAAACCTAACCATAGCATGAAACTAGTGGATCCAATCAGCCCCTTACGAAGCAGCGCATAAACTAGGGTTTAAGCTTCTGTCACTCTAGCAACCCATCATCTACTTATTACTTCCCAATGCCTTCCTCTAGGCCCAAATAATGGTGAACTTTCATGTAGTCGACATTCACATAACACCACTAGAGGAGAGACAACATACATCTCATCAAAATATCGAACGAATACCAAATTCACATGACTACTAATAGCAAGACTCCACCCATGTCCTCAGGAACAAACGTAACTACTCACAAAGCATATTCATGTTCATGATCAGAGGAGTATTAATATGCATAAAGATCTAGACATATGATCTTCCACCAAATAAACCAATTAGCATCAACTACAAGGAGTAATCAACACTACTAGCAACCCACAGGTAGCAATTTGTGGTTTTGATACAAGATTGGATACAAGAGATGAACTAGGGTTTTAAGAGGAGATGGTGCTGGTGAAGATGTTGATGGAGATTGACCCCCTCCTGATCAGAGGATCGTTGGTGATGACGATGGTGATGATTTCTCCCTTCCGGAGAGAAGTTTCCCCGGCAGAACAGCTCCGCCGGAGCCCTATATTGGTTCCGCCAAGGTTCCGTCTCATGGCGGCGGAGTTTTGTACCGAAAGCTTGCTTATGATTTTTTCCAGGGTAAAAGCCTTCATATAGCATAAGATGGGCACCAGAGGGCACCAGGGGGGCCCACGAGACAGGGGGCGCGCCCCCACCCTCGTGGCCAGGGTGTGGGCCCCCTCTGGTACTTCTTTCGCTCAATAATTCTTATTATTTCCAAAAATGACTTTCATGGAGTTTCAGGACTTTTGGAGCTGTGCAGAATAGGTTTCCAATATTTGCTCCTTTTCCCGCCAGAATCCCAGCTGTCGGCTTTCTCCCTCTTCATGATAAACCTTGCAAAATAAGAGAGAATAGCCATAAGTATTGTGACATAATGTGTAATAACAGCCCATAATGCAATAAATATCGACATAAAAGCATGATGCAAAATGGACGTATCAGTCCCCAACACACCCAATACAATGGCAAATTGTATAGGTGCACTAGTTCGGCGAAGAGATGGTGATACGAGTGCAATATGGATGGTAGATATAGGTTTTTGTAATCTGAAATTATAAAAACAGCAAGGTAACTAATGATAAAAGTGAGCACAAACGGTATTGCAATGCTAGGAAACAAGGCCTAGGGTTCATACTTTCACTAGTGCTAGTTCTCTTAACAGTAATAACATAATTGGATCATATAAATATCCCTCAACATGCAACAAAGAGTCACTCCAAAGTCACTAATAGCAGAGAACAAACGAAGAGATTATTGTAGGGTATGAAACCACCTCAAAGTTATCCTTTCTGATCGATCTATTCAAGAGTCCGTAGTAAAATAACACGAAGCTATTCTTTCCGTTCGATCTATCATAGAGTTCGTACTAGAATAACACCTTAAGACACAAATCAACCAAAATCCTAATGTCACCTAGATACTCCAATGTCACCTCAAGTATCCGTGGGTATGATTATACGATATGCATCACACGATCTCAGATTCATCTTTTCAACCAACACAAAGTACTTCAAAGAGTGCCCCAAAGTTTCTACCGAAGAGTCAAGACGAAAACGTGTGCCAACCCCTATGCATAAGTTCACAAGGAGAACCCGCAAGTTGATCACCAAAACATACATCAAATAGACCACGTGAATATCCCATTGTCACCATAGATAAGCACATGCAAGACATACATCAAGTGTTCTCTCCTTAAAGACTCAATCCGATAAGATAACTTCAAAGGGAAAACTCAATCCCTTACAAGAGAGTAGAGGGGAAGAAACATCATAAGATCCAACTATAATAGCAAAGCTCGCGATACATCAAGATCGTACCACCTCAAGAACACGAGAGAGAGAGAGAGAGAGAGAGAGAGAGATCAAACACATAGCTACTGGTACATACCCTCAGCCCTGAGGGTGAACTACTCCCTCCTCGTCATGGAGAGCGTCGGGTTGATGAATATGGCCACCGGTGATGGATTCCCCCTCCGGCAGGGTGCCAGAACAGGCTCCTGAGAGGTTTTTGGTGGCTACAGAGGCTTGCGGCGGCGGAACTCCCGATCTATGGTGCTCCTCGATGTTTTTAGGGTATATGGATATATATATATATATATAGGTGAAATAAGTCGGTCAAGGGAGCCACGAGGGGCCCACAAGGGAGGGGGGCGTGCCCCTGACCCTCGTGGCCACCTCGAAGCTTTCCTAACGTCTACTCCAAGTATCCTGAATTGCTTCCGTTCCAAAAATAACTCTCCCGAAGGTTTCATTACGTTTGGACTCCGTTTGATATTCTTTTTCTTCGAAACACTAAAATAGGCAAGAAAACAACAATTTGGGCTGGGCGTCCGGTTAATAGATTAGTCCCAAAAATAATATAAAAGCGTATATAAAAGCCCATTAAACATCCAAAACGGATAATATAATAGCATTAATATTTCATAAATTATGGATATGTTGGAGACGTATCACGCTGCAACTTCTTCTTCTCCTTTTCACTTGCGCAGTTTCTCTTTGCATCGGCAATGGCCCGACCTAGATCATCAGCGGGCTCATCTGATGCCTCTTCTTCAGATTCTTCTCGCATTGCTGGCTCAGCCTCTTCTCGCATTGTTGTATCATCGTATTTAGGGAACCCATGGCCAGGATAGCTATCTTCGTCCTCTTCTTCTTCATTGTCTTCCATCATAACCCCTCTTTCTCCGTGCTTGGTCCAAACATTATAGTGGGGCATGAAACCGGACTCAAACAGGTGGACGTGAATGGTTCTTGAGTTAGAGTAATTGTGATGATTCTTACAGCCAGCACATGGACAAGGCATAAAACCATCGCCCGCTTGTTTGCCTGAGCCGCAATCAGAAAAGTATGCACGCCATCAACGAACTGGGGAGAGCATCGGTCATCGTACATCCATTGCCGGCTCATCTTCATTACACACCACCGAATAGACCAAATTAATACAATTTCATACATAAAGTTCATACATAAAATTCATACAACACTTAAATGCAACATACAAATAACTCTCTAGCTAAAGCATTTAAATGCAACAACAAATGCGATCAAGATTGCAACGAAGGTAACAATTGATCCAACAGCATAATGATACCAAGCCTCACTATCAATGGCATATTTCTAATCTTTCTAATCTTCAACCGCATTTTCTCCATCTTGATCTTGTGATCATCGACGACATCTGCAACTCCAATTCCATCTTCTCCCCCTCAATTTTTTTCAATTTTTGTTTCAAATACTCGTTTTCTCTTTCAACTAAATTTAACCTCTCGACAATAGGGTCGGTTGGAATTTCCGGTTCACATACCTCCTAGATAAAAATATCTATGTCAACTTGATGGGCATAATTTGTCATAAACACGAAATGCAAAAAATAGTTTTAAAAGAGAACATACCACATCCGAATCATAACCCGTACGAGGGCCGACGGGGACGGATATCAAAACCATGGCACTATGTATAACAAACAACTTACGGCTAAGATAATTATACAAGTAACTATATATATAAATCACACAAACATGATTTTTTATATAAACAGATAAGAACAAGAGGCTCACCACAAGGTGGTGCGGCGACGGGACGGTGCGGACGATCAATGGTGGTTAGAGGACGGAGATCGGAAGGCACTAAATAAACCACACCTACATATTCAAACTAAGAGTTATTTTAAGATCAAATTGCATATAAATCAAATAAACTACCACATATAATTCCTCCCAAATTACTAAAACCCATAAATTAATCACTATATAAAGCATTGCAAGAGCTAATCTAGCAATGAGAGATGAAAGGACAAAGTTGCTAACCTTTGTGATCACTTGAATGGATGGGGGCCTTCAAAACTTGACAAAATTTGGGCAAAATGTGTGATGAGCTCGAGGGGAAGAGGGGAGGAACAGAGAGGAGAGGGGAATGGGGGAAGAACAGAGCAAGCTGGACGAAGGATTTATATGTAGGATGACATGTAGTACCGGTTCGTGGCACGAACCAGTACTAAAGGTGCTGGAGGGGCCCCAGTCTGACAACATCATGCCACCACTCTCTTTAGTATCGGTTTGTGGCACGAACCAGTGCTAAAGATTCGCCACGAACCGGTACTACTAAGAGCGGCCTGCCTAGCCGTTGGAACCGGCACTAATGGTCACATTAGTGCCGGCTCAATTTCAAACCAGGACTAATGAGCTGCACATTAGACCCTTTTTCTACTAGTGCTCTCCTTCCCATGGCGGGCTGTCCGTTCCCGGTGGGACTCATAGTCTGCCCGACCGGCGATGGGGAAGGAGAGGTTCCGGCTGCCGGAACTGTGAGGATCCAGCACTAGAGGACCCGAGCGCCCGGTGAGCCGACGCTATGGCGTCGCGGTGGACGAATCCGTCCGTTGGTTAGGCGATGTCCTCCCAGGAGCGGCGGAGTGCAATGCGGACTGCCATTGCCTCCTCCAACCCACACGGGATGACAACCCAGTTGACGGATCCAGACTGTTCGTAGTCCGATCCGCTGTCTGCCATGGAGGAGAAGGCTGGAAACCGCCGAAGGTGAGCTCGTGTTGTGGAGGGGAGTGGAGTGAAGTGGCTAGGGTTTGCTCCTGCGAGCGGATGGGGACGAATATAAAGGGGGGTCAGGTGGACTAGCATGGCCGGGACCGACGTGACGGGCGTGTCCGAGCGCCCCCATATCCGCCTCATATTTGGCCTGTATATGGGGGTGCCGGTCAGCCTGGGCGTTTGAGACCCGTTTGAGGCCTTCTCTAGATTGAAAAAACGTAACCGATCAATGACCGAGTGACCCGTCCGGACGTATGAGAAAGGTTTGAGAGGTCTGGTTGTAGCGCTGATCTAATAGGCAGCTCCATGCTTAGGCAACGATTCTAACCTTAGGCCTTCCAAATTCAATGAGATTGGTGCTTGAGTCATCCAGTTTTTAGTGGAAGTCAACCAAACAGAGCTGAACGTACGCGCACCGCACCAATATAGGTCGTCGGTCTCTCATCGTGATCGTCCTGCCAGTGCCAGCAACTCAGCGTTCGCTCGTACTGTACGGCGGTCGTTGCCCAACGTACTGGATCGCTGCCCGTTGCGTCGCATGCATTCAATCGCCGATCCGGCCGGGTGTGTACGTGAGTGACTGACTCGAGTCTCGACCGTTACGTGCCTGTGCAGCCTGCACGGCCGTGTTCCGTGCGCTGCGCCCGGACCACCCACGTCGCGTGTCTTGCTCACGTGTGGGCTTGCTAATTAGTTTGGCCGCGTTGGTAATTAAGTATAGCACACAAGTGAGTGATCGATTGGGTGATCACAAGTCTCGTAAGTGTTGGGAAACCGGGCCACCCGGAGGGTGGCGGCGGCCGCGTGCAAAGCGCACGGGCTGGCCCCATCCGTTTTCGCTTTTTACTTTAAATGGGTACTTATTCCTTAACCCCCTACCTCTATATAAAGCAACGAAAAGTCATGAGTGTAACACATGATCATTGATTAATAAAGCTAGTCTCCTTCATATCTCTCTGTGTCATTTACTTTCACGTGTTCGACTACTTCGTCTACGACGCTCGCCTTTGCTCCACAATCTCGGACTGGACTCGCCGGCGGAGTTGCGGAACACGTTATCAGCACGCTTTGCTCCATCAACTCTCCGTCAAGCCTGCACCAAGCCTGCATCACGCAGGCTTTCGTCCATCTCCACGTTTGCAAAAATGAATTCCTCTCCTTACTGCGATTTCGTTTTTGCGATTAGATTATTTTTTGGATAAATCTACCAATGGTGTAGATTTCTCTCCCAAGAACTGAGCGGACGAATACGTCGTCGACCAATGTCGATGTTCTTGGATCAAGAGAGATTTGTTGACTACACCCTAGGAAGACGGTGATTACACGTACTCCAGATGAGCACGCCACCGCCGCGTTGTACCCGACATACACGCGTCGTGACGTCCCGAAGAGGCACGATTTTGCCATTCCGTGGCAGATGACGATGTGCCAAGCCGCCGCCGGCGTCGCCATGGCCCTGCTGGCAGTTCCCGTCGCCGAGCTCTCGGCTGCCGTCGCCGCCTTTCGCATGATGCTGTTGCCGCTGCGCTGCCGTCGTGCTTCGCTAATCGCGCCGTGCCGCCTCGCTGGCTGGCGCCGCCGCGCGCCGCTCTGCTGGTGGCGCGGCAGGCGTCGTGTGGCCGCTGCAGCAGCGGCGTGGCTTCCGCCTTGAAGCGAAGGCTGCTGGCCAGCCGCCGGCAGCGCCACGCCGCGCGCGTCTGGAACTGTCGTGGCCGCCGCCGCTGGTCTCGACGACCGCTCTCCGCAGCTACACTGGCGATCGCCTCGCCCGACCCTGCTCGCTGCAGGTCGCCGCTCCCTCGAGCATGCGCGCCTGGCCAGCCCCAGCCACGTCCGGCATGGGTGCCTGCGGGCGAGCCGCCACTGCCGCTCGGGCGCTAGGGGAAACCCTAGCGTCGCTGCGGGCAGGAGGCAGCGCCGCACATGGGCCGGCCCGCTGGCTCCTGGGCCGGATGGGCTGCGACCGTGGGGATCCCTCAATAGAAAAAGAGGGGCGCCGGCTGTAGAGCGGCAACTTGCGGTTTAGCCCCCGTAGTTTTTCAGATTTTACGCGAGTTTTTATTCCTGCAGTAATATTTCACGTAGAAGCCCCTGGAACTGTCTGTTTTCGCTGAAAACGCGTATTTGAGCTTTAAAATGCCTCGGGAATTCACTTTTGGGGCTATTTTTCACATACTAGATGCGCTTAACATGCTATATTTTGTAAACATGTTTTATTGTATGATTTTACTAGTGTAGATTAATTGTTTTGCACTCTTAATCATTAAGTAAGTCATATAAGAACATGTTTTAGATAATGGAACGTCATTTTATTGAATAAGTTTATCGACATCGCTTTGTTCAAAAGATTACCTGCTGTAATCTCATGATTTTCGCATAAATCGCAGATGGCCGAAATTGTCAACAAGGAGTTTTCCGAGTTGGCCCAGACAGGGCTGAACTACCTGTCATGGTCCTCGGATTGCGAGATCTTTCTCTAGGGCAAAAACCTCCCGAGGGCGATCGGTAAGGGGGTCCAGCTGGCCGCCACTGATCGCAAGTTCGAAACTGAGAATGTGCAGGCTCTGCACTTTCTCCGTCATCACCTGTCACCTACTCTGAAAGATGAGTATATGGCTGAGCGTAGTGCTTCTGGCCTTTGGACCGCTCTTAAGCAGCGGTTTGAGCGGCTGAAGTACACTGTGAAGCCCCGTGCAGAGGCAGAGTGGATCCGTCTGAGGTTTGCTAACTTCAAGACGGTTGGGGAGTACAATTCGGCTCTGCACCGGATTTGTACGACTCTTTGCGGTTGTGTGGTACTGAGATTACCGATACCCAGAAGATTGAGAAAACCCTATCCACTTTCCACCCCGACGCGGTCCAGTTCTCACGGAACTACCGCCAGGGAAACTACGCGAGGTATTCAGAGTTGATTGACGTCCTCCAGGTGGCGGAGGCGCAGGACAAGGTTCTCAAAAAGAACTTTGTCGCGCAACCACTTGGGGGGAGTTCTCGCCAGGAGGTGAATGCTCTCAAAGTCCGCAAGCCTCAACAGAAGAAGATGGGCTGCAAGGGCAAGAAGAAGGGCCCTCACCCCTCCCCCCCCCCCCCCGCCGCGGCTAAGCAGAACAAGCCGGGAAAGGGAGGGCAGAGGCCTCAGGACTGCTTCCGTTGTGGCTCGCTGGAGAATTTCTCCCGCCAGTGCCACGCACCACCGGAGGTCGTTGAAGCATACAAGGCTCGGAAGGCGCGTGAGACGCACCTCGCCTTGGTTCAGGATGGAGCACCACCGGCGCCCATGGCGGCAACCGTGATGATCTCTACGCCCCCTGCTGCGCCCATAGAGGCGACCCCTGTGGTGCCCATCACGACAGCGTTGGCGGTCTCTACCGACGCCCACGTTGCCATGGAGGTTGACCACATGGTCGATTCGGCGGTGCCGCCACTAGACATTGATGCTGCCTCCAAGATGATTTCTAAGGAGGATCAGCTCACTAGTATGGAGATTGCGGCTGAAGTGAATGGCTTCTTCACCGAGTCCACTTAGCATACCTCTTTGGTTATCATGATTCCGTGCTTTTGATACAATAAATTTGAATAAATTCGATTTGGTTGTAAGCTCTATGAGAGCATAAACTTATTCTTTACTTTGGTGATTGGATGACATTTATTTCATTCATTTATTCCATTATTTATACATGATAGCATGTTATGTTCTGAGATGTGTGCATTTATTTTTAATGTATTTTCCTCCTCATTACATTAATTAGATGTCATATTTTAGAACATGTGTGGCGCCCGAATGGAGGAAACGTGCCTTGCCGATAGCGCCACCATTCATACCATTTTACGAGAAACTAAGTACTTTGAGTCCATTAAAAAATCTCCGGGAATTATTATGACAATCGCCGGCTGTGGTTCTCACATAGTTGGCTTCGGACGAGCCACTATTATACTCCCTATCGGAACAACTTTGATCATTAATGATCCGTTGTTATACCCGGAGTCGACTCGTACTCTTTTGAGCTTTAGATACATCCGCGCTAATGGTTTCCATGTTGAGACCGATGATGAAAACGGCAAGGAGTGCCTACTCATCACAAAGCGGGATGTGGGTGGTAAACATGTTATCGAAAGTCTTCCTTCGTTTGACACAGGGCTATACTACACTAAGATAGTAGCACCGCCCGTGTACACTACCCTCAAGACCGTCTTTAGAAGCTCTAAACTCTTCTGCTTCTGGCACGATATGTTAGGCCACCCCAGACATAGGATGATGAGAAATATAATTAACAACTCGCATGGCCATAATGTTAACGTGAAGAACTTCCCGAATCCCGATGATTTAGTGTGCTCCGCATGCGCTAAGGGGAATTTAGTCATTAGGCCATCGCCCCTCAAGGTGAGGGATGAAATCCCCGCGTTCTTGGAATGTATCCAAGGGGACATATGCGGTCCAATTCAGCCCCTCACGGGGCCGTTTCGGTACTTCATGGTGCTCCTTGATGCTTCCTCTAAATGGTCCAATGTTTGCCTGCTGTCAACACGGAACCATGCCTTTGCAAAGTTGATCTCTCAGATCATACAAATGAGGAATAATTTCCCAGATTATCGTATAAAGTCTATTCGAATGGAGAACGCCGAAGAATTTACTTCAAAGGTGTTCGATGATTATTGCATGGCAATGGGAATCAAAGTTGAGCACTCGGTACCACATGTTCATACACAAAATGGACTTGCTGAGGCATTGATTAAAAGAATTAAATTCATTGCCCGACCGCTCCTTCAGGGTTGTAATTTACCAACTACATGTTGGGGACATGCGGTGTTACACGCGGCTAATCTCATCAACTTTCGACCGTCGGCCTATAACATCCACTCTCCTGTTCAACTTGCGCAAGGGTCGGCACCGAAAATTTCCCACCTTCGTAGGTTCGGTTGCCAGGTATATGTACCAATACCACCCCCTCAGCGATCGGCGATGGGCCCACTCCGTAAGTCGGGGACATACGTTGGTTATGAGACTGTGTCCATAATCAAGTATCTGGACCCCATGTAGGACCTTGAAGTATGTCTAGAGGGGGATGATTAGACTACTTGACCAATAAAAAACTTAACCTTTTCCCAGTTTTATTGTTTGGTAGATTTTAGCTATTTTAGGACAAGTCAAGCAATCATCACACAATTCAAGCAAGCATGCAAAGAGTATATAGGCAGCGGAAATTGAAGCATGCAACTTGCAAGAAAGTAAGGGGAAGGGTTTGGAGGATTCAAACGCAATTGGAGACACGGATGTTTTTGGTGTGGTTCCGATAGGTGGTGCTATCGTACCTCCACGTTGATGGAGACTTCAACCCACGAAGGGTAACGGTTGCGCGAGTCCACGGAGGGCTCCACCCACGAAGGGTCCACGAAGAAGCAACCTTGTCTATCCCACCATGGCCGTCGCCCACGAAGGACTTGCCTCACTAGCAGTAGATCTTCATGAAGTAGGCGATCTCCTTGCCCTTACAAACTCCTTGGTTCAACTCCACAATCTTGTCGGAGGCTCCCAAGTGACACCTAGCCAATCTAGGAGACACCACTCTCCAAGAAGTAACAAATGGTGTGTTGATGATGAACTCCTTGCTCTTGTGCTTCAAATGATAGTCTCCCCAACACTCAACTCTCTCTCTCTCTCATAGGATTTGGATCTGGTGGAAAGAAGATTTGAGTGGAAAGCAACTTGGGGAAGGTTAGAGTTCAAGATTCGTATGATAGGAATGGAATATCTTGGCCTCAACACATGAGTAGGTGGTTCTCTCTCAGAACTCGTAAGTTGGAAGTGTAGGTTTGTTCTGATGGCTCTCTCCACGAATGAAGAGGAGGTGGAGGGGTATATATAGCCTCCACACAAAATCTAACCGTTACACACAATTTACCAAACTCGGTGGGACCGAATCGTTAAACTCGGTCGGACCGATTTAGTAAACCTAGTGACCTTTAGTGATTTTCGGTGGGACTGACATGCATCTCGGTGAGACCGATACGGTTAGGGTCAGGGCATAACGTAATCTCGGTGAGACCGATTACACAAACTCGGTGAGACCGATTTTGGTAATTAGCTAACCAGAGAGTTGGTCAGGTAAACTCGGTGGGACCGATTTGCTCTTTTCGGTGAGACCGAAATGTTACAAAAGGAAACAGAGAGTTTACATTGCAATCTCGGTGGGACTGATCGCTCACTTGGTTAGACCGAAACGTTACGAAGGGAAAAGAGAGATTGTAACCCCATCTCGGTGAGACCGAGATCCCTATCGAGAAGACCGATTTGCTTAGGGTTTATGGCAGTGGCTATGACTTTTGGAATTGGTGGCGCCGGATAGAAAGAATCGGTGTGACCGATTTTGGCTTTAGGTTTAGGTCATTTGTGGATGTGGGAAAGTAGTTGAGGGTTTTGGAGCATATCACTAAGCACATGAAGCAAAAGGCTCATTAAGCAACACCTCATCCCTTCTTGATAGTATTGGCTTTTCCTATAGACTCAATGTGATCTTGGATCACTAAAATGTAAAATGAAGAGTCTTGAGCTTTTGAGCTTGAGCCAATCCTTTGTCCTTAGTATTTTGAGGGATCCACTTTCATCATCCATGCCATGCCATTCATTGAGCTTTCCTGAAATAATAGTCTTGGAATAGCATTAGCTCAATGAGCTATATGTTGTTATGAATTACCAAAACCACCTAGGGATAGTTGCACTTTCAATCTCCCCCTTTTTTTGTAATTGATGACAACATATAGATCAAAGCTTCGATAAATGATAATAAAATTTAAATAACATCATCGCTTTGAGAAGTATGTGATAAGCAAGAGCTCCCCCTAAATTTGTGCATAGTTTTAGATTTGCTTTGGACTGCAAATGCACAATGAATTAGGCTCATGGGTTACTCTTCCATGTCACATACATCTTGGTGGAGCGCTCAAAATAGTAAACAAAGAATACATGCACTCATCACCAAGCATAGTGAGTGATCACATAAGTGTTGGAAATATGCCCTAGAGGCAATAATAAAAGGATTATTATTATATTTCCTTGTTCATGATAATTGTCTTTTATTCATGCTATAATTGTATTATCCGGAAATCGTAATACACGTGTGAATAAATAGACCACATTATGTCCCTAGTGAGCCTCTAGTTGACTAGCTCATTGATTAACAGATAGTCATGGTTTCCTGACTATGGACATTGGATGTCAATGATAACGGGATCACATCATTAGGAGAATGATGTGATGGACAAGACCCAATCCTAAGCATAGCACAAGATCGTAGTTCGTTTTGCTAGAGCTTTTCCAATGTCAAGTATCTCTTCCTTAGACCATGAGATCGTAACTCCGGATACCGTAAGAGTGCTTTGGGTGTATCAAACGTCACAACGAATCGGGTGACTATAAAGGTGCACTACAGGTATCTCCGAAAGTTTCATTGGGTTGACACGGATCGAGATCGGATTTGTCACTCCGCATGACGGAGAGGTATCACTGGGCCCACTCGGTAGTGCATCATCATAATGAGCTCAAAGTGACCAAGTGTCGGTCACGGATCATGCATTACGATGCGAGTAAAGTGACTTGCCGTAACGAGATTGAACGAGGTATTGGGATACCGACGATCGAATCTCGGGCAAGTAACATACCGATTGACAAAGGGAATTGTATACGGATTGTTTGAATCCTCGACATCGTGGTTCATCCGATGAGATCATCGAGGAGCATGTGGAGCCAACATGGATATCCAGATCCGCTGTTGGTTATTGCCCGAGAGCCGCCTCGGTCATGTCTACGTGTCTCCCGAACCCGTAGGGTCTACACACTTAAGGTTGGTGACGCTAGGGTTATATGAATATGAGTATGCAGTATACGAATGTTGTTCGAGTCCGGATGAGATCCCGGACGTCACGAGGAGTTTCGGAATGGTCCGGAGGTAAAGAATTATATATAGGAAGTGGTATTTCGCCATCGGGAAAGTTTTCGGTCACCAGATTGTACCGGGACCACCGGAAGGGTCCCGGGGGTCCACCGGGTGGGGCCACCCATCTCGGAGGGCCCCATGGGCTGAAGTGGGGAAGGGAACCAGCCCATAGTGGGCTGGTGCGCCCCCTTGGCCCACCCCCTGCGCCTAGGGTTGAAACCCTAGGGTGGGGCGCCCACTTGCCTTGGGGGGCACTCCACCCCCCTTGGCCGCCGCCCCCCTTGGGAGATGGGATCCCCAAGGGCCGGCGCCCCGGGGGCCTATATAAAGGGAGGGGGGGCAGCCGCACCCTGAAACTCTGGCGCCTCCCCCGCTACACCTCTTCCTCCTCCGTCACGTGCTTGGCGAAGCCTCGCCGAGTGTCTGCTGCTCCACCACCACCACACGCGTTGTGCTGCTGCTGGAGCCATCATCATCAACCTCTCCTTCCCCTTGCTGGATCAAGAAGGAGGAGACGCCTCCGTCCCGCACGTGTGTTGAACGCGGAGGTGCCGTCCGCTCGGCACTCGGTCATCGGTGATTTGGATCACGGCGAGTACGACTCCATCATCCACGTTCTAGTGAACGCTTCCGCACGCGATCTACAAGTGGTATGTAGATGCAATCTCTCCCATGACTCTTTGCTTAGATGAACTCATAGATGGATCTTGGTGAAACCGTAGGAAAAATTTTAATTTTCTCGCAACGCTCCCCAACAAGTGGCATCATGAGCTAGGTCTATCGTAGTTCTCTATTGCACGAGTAGAACACAATTTTGTTGTGGGCGAGATCTTGTCAACTTGCTTGCCGCTACTAGTCTTATCTTGCTTCAGCGGTATTGTAGGATGAAGCGCCCGGACCAACCTTACACGACGCTTACGTGAGACCGGTTCCACCGATCGACATGCACTAGTTGCATAAGGTGGTTGGCGGGTGTCTGCTCTCCCACTTTAGTTGGAGCGGATTCGATGAAAAGGGTCCTTATGAAGGGTAAATAGAAGTTGACAAAATCACGTTGTGGTTATTCGTAGGTAAGAAAACGTTCTTGCTAGAACCCAATTGCAGCCACGTAAAAGATGCAACAACAATTAGAGGACGTCTAACTTGTTTTTGCAGCAATTGTCATGTGATGTGATATGGCCAGAAGTTGTGATGAATGATGAATGACATATTGTGATGTATGAGATCATGTTCTTGTAATAGGAATCACGACTTGCATGTCAATGAGTATGACAACCGGCAGGAGCCATAGGAGTTGTCTTTATTTTTGTATGACCTGCGTGTCATTGAAGAACGCCATGTAAATTACTTTACTTTATTGCTAAACGCGTTAGCCATAGAAGTAGAAGTAGTCGTTGGCGTGACAACTTCATGAAGACACGATGATGGAGATCATGATGATGGAGATCATGGTGTCATGCGGTGACAAGATGATCATGGAGCCTCAAGATGGAGATCAATGGAGCTATATGATATTGGCCATATCATGTCACTACTATATAATTGCATGTGATGTTTATTATGTTTATGCATCTTGTTTACTTAGAACGATGGTAGTAAATAAGATGATCCTTACAACAATTTCAAGAAGTGTTCTCCCTAACTGCGCCGTTGCTAAAGTTCGTCGTTTCAAGCACCACGTGATGATCGGGTGTGATAGATCCTTACGCTCACATACAACGGTGTAAGACAGTTTTACACATGCAAAACACTTAGGGTTAACTTGACGAGCCTAGCATGTACAGACATGGCCTCGGAACACGGAGACCGAAAGGTCGAACACGAGTCGTATGGAAGATACGATCAACATGGAGATGTTCACCGATGATGACTAGTCCGTCTCACATGATGATCGGACACGGCCTAGTCGACTCGGATCGTGTAACACTTAGATGACTAGAGGGATGTCTAATCTGAGTGGGAGTTCATTAAAATAATTTGATTAGATGAACTTAATTATCATGAACTTAGTCTAAAACCTTTGCAAATATGTCTTGTAGATCAAATGGCCAACGCCATGTCAACATGAACTTCAACGCGCTCCTAGAGAAAACCAAGCTGAAAGATGATGGCAGCAACTATACGGACTGGGTCCGAACCCGAGGATCATCCTCATAGCTGCTAGGAAACAATATGTCCTAGAAGGACCGCTAGGTGATGCACCCCCCGAGAACCAAGACATTATGAATGCTTGGCAGTCTCATCTTGATGATTACTCCCTCGTTCGGTGCGGCATGCTTTACAGCTTAGAACCGGGCTTCAAAAGCGTTTTGAGCAACACGGAGCATATGAGATGTTCGAGGAGCTGAAACTAGTTTTCCAAGCTCATGCCCGGTCGAGATATGAAGTCTCCGACAAGTTCTATAGTTGTAAGATGGAGGAAAACAGTTCACATCGTGAGCACATACTCAAAATGTCAGGTTGCACAACCGCCGTCCCACTGGACATAAACCTCCGGACGAGGCGGTCATTGACAGAATCCTTGATCGCTCCCACCAAGCTACAAGAGCTTTGTGATGAACTACAATATGCAGGGGATGGTGAAGACCATTCCGAAGTATTCTCAATGTGAAGTCAGCAGAGGTTGAAATCAAGAAAGAACATCAAGTGTTGATGGTCAATAAAACCACTAAGTTCAAGAAGGGCAAGGGCAAGAAGAACTTCAAGAAGGACGGCAAGGAGGTTGCCGCGCCCGGTAAGCAAGTTGCCGGGAAGAAGTCAAAGAATGGACCCAAACCTGAGACAGAGTGCTTTTATTGCAAAGGGAAGGGCCACTGGAAGCGGAACTGCCCCAAATACTTAGCGGACAAGAAGGCCGCAACACTAAAGGTATATTTGATATACATGTAATTGATGTGTACCTTACCAAGACTGTAGTAACTCCCGGTATTTGATACCGGTGTCGTTGCTCATATTTGTAACTCACAGCAGGAGCTGCGGAATAAACGGAGACTGGCGAAGGACGAGGTGACGATGCGCGTCGGGAATGGTTCCAAGGTCGATGTGATCGCCGTCGGCACGCTGCCTCTACATTTACCTACGGGATTAGTTTTAAACCTCAATAATTGTTATTTGGTGCCAAGTTTGAGCATGAACATTGTATCAGGATCTCGTTTAATGCGAGATGGCTACTCATTTAAATCCGAGAATAATGGTTGTTCTATTTATATGAGAGATATGTTTTATGGTCATGCTCCGATGGTCAATGGTTTATTCTTAATGAATCTTGAACATAATATTACACATATTCATAGTGTGAATACCAAAAGATGTAAAGTTGATAACGATAGTCCCACATACTTGTGGTAATCGCCGCCTTGGTCACATTGGTGTCAAGCGCATGAAGAAGCTCCATTCGATGGACTTTAGAGTCTCTTGATTATGAATCATTTGACACATGCGAACCATGCCTTATGGGCAAAATGACCAAGACTCCGTTCTCCGGAACAATGGAGCGAGCAACCAACTTATTGGAAATCATACATACCGATGTGTGCGGTCCAATGAGCGTTGAGGCTCGCGGAGGATATCGTTATGTTCTCACTCTCACAGATGACTTAAGTAGATATGGGTATGTCTACTTGATGAAACACAAGTCCGAGACCTTTGAAAAGTTCAAGGAATTTCAGAATGAGGTAGAGAATCAACGTGACCGAAAAATAAAGTTCTTACGATCAGATCGTGGAGGAGAATATTTAAGTCACGAATTTGGTATACACTTGAGGAAATGTGGAATCGTTTCACAACTCACGCTACTGGAACACCTCAAGCGTAACGGTGTGTCCGAACGTCGTAATCGCACTCTATTGGATATGGTGCGATCTATGATGTCTCTTACAGATTTACCGCTATCATTTTGGGGATACGCCTAGAGACAGCTACATTCACTTTAAATAGGGCACCATCTAAATCCGTTGAGACGACACCGTATGAATTATGGTTTGGGAAGAAACCTAAGCTGTCGTTTCTAAAAGTTTGGGGATGCGATGCTTATGTCAAGAAACTTCAACCTGAAAAGCTCGAACCCAAATCGGAAAAATGCGTCTTCATAGGATACCCCAAGGAAACCATTGGGTATACCTTCTACCTTAGATCCTAAGGCAAGATCTTTGTTGCCAAGAACGGATCCTTTCTGGGAAAAGAGTTTCTCTCGAAAGGAGTAAGTGGGAGGAAAGTAGAACTCGATGAAGTACTACCTCTTGAACCGGAAAGTAGTGCAGCTCAGAAAATGTTCTGTGGTACCTACACCCACCGGAGAGGAAATTAATGATGATGATCAAGGTACTTGGATCAAGTTGCTACTTGAACTTCAGAGGTCCACAAGGACACGTTCCACACCGTGAGTGGTATGGCAACCCTGTCCCGGAAATCATGTTGTTAGACAACGGTGAACCTTGAACTATGAAGAAGCGATGGCGGGCCCAGATTCCAACAAATGGCTTGAAGCCATGCAATCCGAGATAGGATCCATGTATGAAAACAAAGTATGGACTTTGACAGACTTGCCCGATGATCGGCGAGCGATAGAAAACAAATGGATCTTTAAGAAGAAGACGGACGCGATGGTAATGTCACCATCTATAAAGCTCGACTTGTCGCTAAGGGTTATCGGCAAGTTCAAGGGATTGACTATGATGAGACTTTCTCTCCCGTAGCGAAGCTTAAGTCCGCTCAATCATGTTAGCAATTGCGCATACTATGATTATGAGATATGGCGATGGACGCCAAAACAGCGTTCCTTAACGGTTATCTTAAGGAAGAGTTGTATATGATGCAGCGGAAGGTTTTGCCGATCCTAAGAATGCTAACAAAGTATGAAAGCTCCAGCGATCCATTTATGGGCTGGTGCAAGCATCTCGAGTTGGAACATTCGCTTTGATGAGATGATCAAAGCGTTTGGGTTTATGCTGAGACTTATGGAGAAGCCTGTGTTTACAAGAAAGTGAGTGGGAGCTCTGTAGCATTTCTCATATTATATGTAGATGACATACTTTTGATGGGAAATGATATAGAACTCTTGGACAGCATTAAGGCCTACTTGAATAAAAGTTTTTCAATGAAGGACCTTGGAGAAGCTGCTTATATATTAGGCATCAAGATCTATAGAGATAGATCGAGACGCCTCATAGGTCTTTCACAAAGCACATACCTTGATAAGATTTTGAAGAAGTTCAAAATGGATCAGTCCAAGAAAGGGTTCTTGCCTATACTGCAAGGTGTGAGATTGAGCTCAGCTCAATGCCCGACCACGGCAAAAGATAAAGAAGAGATGAGCGTCATCCCCTATGCCTCAGCCATAGGATCTATTATGTATGCCATGTTGTGTACTGACCTGATGTAAACCTTGCCGTAAGTTTGGTAGGAAGGTACCAAAGTAATCCCGCAAGGAACACCGGACAGCGGTCAAGAATATCCTGAAGTACCGAAAAGGACAAAGGACATGTTTTCGCTTATGGAGGTGACGAAGAGCTCGTCAGTAAAGGGTTACGCCGACGCTTAGCTTCGACAGATCTGATGACTCTAAGTCACAAACCGGATATGTGTATATGTTGAATGGTGGAGCAAGAGCTGGTGCAGCTGCAAGCGAAGCGCCGTGGCGGGATCTACATGTGAAGCGGAGTACATGGCAGCCTCGGAGGCAGCGATGAAGCAATTTGGGTGAAGGAGTTCATCACCGACCTAGGAGTCATACCCAATGCGTCGGGCCGATCAAACTCTTCCGTGACAACACTGGAGCTATTGCACTTGCCAAGGAGCCCAGGTTTCACAAGAAGACCAGCACATCAAGCGCCGCTCAATTCCATCCGTGAAAATGTTCAAGATGGAGACATAGAAATTTGCAAAGTGCATACGGATCTGAATGTCGCAGATCCGCTGACTAAACCTCTTCATGGGCAAAACATGATCAACACCGTAACTCTATGGGTGTTCGATTCATCACAATGTAACTAGATTATTGACTCTAGTGCAAGTGGGAGACTGTTGGAAATATGCCCTAGAGGCAATAATAAAAGGATTATTATTATATTTCCTTGTTCATGGTAATTGTATTTTATTCATGCTATAATTGTATTATCCGGAAATCGTAATACACGTGTGAATAAATAGACCACATTATGTCCCTAGTGAGCCTCTAGTTGACTAGCTCGTTGATCAACAGATAGTCATGGTTTCCTGACTATGGACATTGGATGTCAATGATAACGGGATCACATCATTAGGAGAATGATGTGATGGACAAGACCCAATCCTAAGCATAGCACAAGATCGTGTAGTTCGTTTTGCTAGAGCTTTTCCAATGTCAGGTATCTCTTCCTTAGACCATGAGATCGTGTAACTCCCGGATACCGTAAGAGTGCTTTGGGTGTATCAAAAGTCACAACGAATCGGGTGACTATAAAGGTGCACTACGGTATCTCCGAAAGTGTCATTGGGTTGACACGGATCGAGGCTGGATTTGTCACTCCGTATGACGGAGAGGTATCACTGGGCCCACTCGTAGTGCATCATCATAATGAGCTCAAAGTGACCAAGTGTCTGGTCACGGGATCATGCATTACGGTACGAGTAAAGTGACTTGCCGGTAACGAGATTGAACGAGGTATTGGGATACCGACGATCGATTCTCGGGCAAGTAACATACCGATTGACAAAGGGAATTGTATACGGGATTGTTTGAATCCTCGACATCGTGGTTCATCCGATGAGATCATCGAGGAGCATGTGGGAGCCAACATGGGTATCCAGATCCCGCTGTTGGTTATTGCCCGAGAGCCATCTCGGTCATGTCTACGTGTCTCCCGAACCCGTAGGGTCTACAAACTTAAGGTTCGGTGACGCTAGGGTTGTATGAATATGAGTATGCAGTATACCGAATGTTGTTCGGAGTCCCGGATGAGATCCCGGACGTCACGAGGAGTTTCGGAATGGTCCGGAGGTAAAGAATTATATATAGGAAGTGGTATTTCGGCCATCGGGAAAGTTTCGGTCACCCAGATTGTCTGGGACCACCGGAAGGGTCCCGGGGTCCACCGGTGGGGCCACCCATCTCGGAGGGCCCCATGGGCTGAAGTGGGAGGAACCAGCCCATAGTGGGCTGGTGCGCCCCCCTTGGCCCACCCCCTGCGCCTAGGGTTGAAACCCTAGGGGGGGGCGCCCACTTGCCTTGGGGGGCACTCCACCCCTTGGCCGCCGCCCCCCTTGGGAGATGGGATCCCCAAGGGCCGGCGCCCCCCTGGGGCCTATATAAAGGGAGGGGGAGGGGCAGCTGCACCTGAAACTCGCGCCTCCTCCCCGCTACACCTCTTCCTCCTCCGTCACGTGCTTGGCGAAGCCCTGCCAGAGTCTTGCTGCTCCACCACCACCACGCCGTTGTCTGCTTTGGAGCCATCATCATCAACCTCTCCTTCCCCTTGCTGGATCAAGAAGGAGGAGACGCCTCCGTCCCATACGTGTGTTGAACGCGGAGGTGCCATCCGTTCGGCACTCGGTCATCGGTGATTTGGATCACGGTGAGTACGACTCCATCATCCACGTTCTAGTGAATGCTTCCGCACGCGATCTACAAGTGGTATGTAGATGCAATCTCTCTCCCATGACTCGTTGCTTAGATGAACTCATAGATGGATCTTGGTGAAACCGTAGGAAAATTTTTAATTTTCTGCAACGTTCCCCGACAATAAGATAGATAGGATAATATCAAGCATGCATAAGTGTAGCTTATGATCAAACACATGATCATCAATGTCTCACAAGCATAGTATCTCAACCAAAAGCAAAAAAAAAACGTTTGAAAAACCACCAAATAAAGCAAGAGAGAACAAAAGCAACACTCTCTCTCTCTCTCGAAGCCTATGATCTATACATTTTTTCTCCCCCTTTGATAACAAGTTACCAAAAAGTTCATAGAAAATGCATAGTGCTAGATCGACTCTCAGGCTTGATCTTCTGGTGGTAGTGTAGAGATGCCTCCTTGGACGAAGACTTCAGTTGATGTAGATGGAGCTGGAGCTGATGTTGGTGCTGGAGCTGGTGGCACTGAGGCTGTACCTGGTGCAGATGAAGTTGCTCTTGTGTCAGAAACTAGCACAGCTGATGACCTCTGGGCTCTAGGCACTCTGGCAAACACATTGGTGGTAGTCTTGCCCTTCCTCTCCTGCATGTCATCTTGTAGTTCCTCCACTGCAGTGTGAATCTCAGTTACTTTTACATCTAAGTTATAGAACTTTTGTTCTATGATTCTCTCCAAGCTCTCCTGATTTTGAGTGAGGGTGGCCAATCCCTTCTCAATCCTCAGGGTTGATGCTATTAAGTAACCAAGCTGCTCCTGCTTGTTCTTTAAGAAATACTCAGATGCCTCCTCTTGAGTTGGCATCTTGGCAGCCTTCTCCCTCTTTGCCTTTTCCTTCTTCTCCGAGCTTGGGCGACGATGGATCATTCTCATTCATGACAACCTCATTGTCCTCAAAGTCTGGATAAAGTGGAAAGTGTCCCTTATCCAACTGATATTTTCCTGTGCCCATCTTTGAGTTTATCAATTCTTGAATCTGAGGTGCATATCCACAGCTCCTCTTCTGATCTGCTGCAGTCCTCTTGATAGTTTCTATGATCAGGCTCATGACTTTGAACTTCTGTGGCACATCAAACACATGCAGCATGTTGATGTTATGCCCTCTGATCATGTTATGGTCACCTGACTTGGGCAACAAAGTGTGCCTCGGAATCCAATTTATAGTTGGCAACCCTGACAGCAGAAAATGAACTGATCCAAACTTGTGAGTTCCTAGTGCCTTGTCTGGAATTTCCTTGTACATGTGTGCCATGGAATTGTCATCCATTTTCTTCTTTGCATAAATGTCCAGATCATCATCATTTTCCTCTGGGGCATTTATCAGCTTTGCCCACTCCTCAACAGATGACTGGTACCTTGTACCTTCAGACATCCAAACAATTCTTCCATCTGGGTAAAAATGTGCTGTGGAGTAGAACTGCATGATTAGCTCATCATTCCAATTTGTGAGCTTTTACCCAACAAAATCTGCAACTCCACAAGCAATAAAGCTGTCTTGCACTCCAGGATAGTGCTTTTCATTCTTCTTCATGTAGGTCCAGTCGACCCACCTCATGTCACAGACAATGGGCTTCTTGTCCAACAAGATTGTCTCATAGAAGTCTTGTTGTTCCTTTGTATGGAACCTGTAATCAACAGCAGTTCTTCTCCTTGAAGCATATGGATCTGCCATCCTCCATTTCCTCAATCCTGAGTCCTTCCTGATTCTCATGTCCTCAGCCACAGGATGGGCATCATTGTGGTCTGGTATCTTTGGCTTGAGCTTCCTCAGAACCTGTCCTTCTTCATCTTCCTCCTCAGCATCCTCAGGCACTGGGGCCTTGTTCTTCTCAGCAGCTGGAATACTCCTAGTATTCCTCTTTGGTGCAGACTTGGCCTTGGGGGCAGCTTTGGGTGCTTCCTTGGGCTTAGATGTGGCAGCCCCTGATCTGATTGCATCACCCATGAGCTTTTGTGCCTTTGGTGCTGGTGCAGTAGGCTCTTCCTCTTCCATCATGGAAGGCTTCCCAATTACTCCGCCATGGTCATCTTGACCCTTTCCTTCCTCTTCTTGCTCTCAAAGAATCGGCTCTTTGGGATCAGGATTTCTGAGCGCTTGAGTTGATGTTCGCCTTGGACATTGGTTGTCTTCCTGCAGCCTTTTGGTCTTCATGACCCTTTCCTTCTTGACCACCTCTTTCTTGGAAGTTGCCTCATCTTCCTCGACCGTAATCTTCATCCTCTGAATCTGAAGTTCTTTTCCTCCTTTGCCAAGTTGCAGCCTTAGGCAAATTGCTAGGAGTACTTCGCTCCCTTCATCTGAAGTTGAGGGACTAGTGCCCTCACTCAAGTTCATCTGCTCTTCGACTGTTCGACATTGTCACTTTCATCGGACATACCGCAGGTTTGATTGCTGACCCTGTGAAGAGTTATAGATGAGATAGAAAAGATGAGCATCACAAAACGCAGAGGTTTTTGCAAAAGAATGACTCAAAAGTTCAGTTCTAGTTTTCCACAGAAAGCATTTCGGATCCACCAAATTTCAAACTCGGTGATACCGAAGCAGTTTTGGAACCTAAACTGATGATCTCGGTTGGACCGAATTTCAGTTTGGTGGTACCGAGACTGCTAGGGTTTCACAGAATCCTCAAATCGGTTGCACCGATTAGTAATTCTCGGTCAGACCGAGAGTCACTAGTGCAATGGCATATGCCAAATCGGTGAGACCGAGTTTTTCAACTCGGTGGGTCCGAGATGGTTTTGGTGGAAACCTAAACCTAAAAATTTGAATCACATCTAATCTATGATCTACTTTGGCTGGATAGATGAGTTTCAATCGTGGCAAGAATCAATATGAAAACAATGTGCCAGGAATCAGACGTGGATAGCACAAAGATCAAGTCCATACCCTAACTTGGCGGTGGACTTGCTACGGCGGCAACGGCGGAGACGAAATCTGTTGACAGCGGCGAAGACCAGCGACAGGAGGCTGTTGGCGATGAGGAGACGATCCGGAGACCACGATGGCAGAGTGAGCTGTTGTCTTGGCGAAGGGTTTGGAGAAATTTCAAAATTTTGCCCGTGGCTATATATAGCCCGACCACAGCCGGTGTGACCGAGTGGAACAACTCGGTGGCACCAAGATGCATAAGCGTGTTCGATTCATAAAGCAAATCGGTGAGACCGAAAAGTTCAAATCGGTTGCACCGAGATTGAAAACTCAGATCAACTTGATGATCTCGGTAGGACCGAAATGGAATGATCGGTCAGACCAAGAATCATTAAGAGGTTTTGGAAGTTTAAGTCTATGACGAATCGGGGACTCCGAGTGCTCCTCACACAGAGTGGTTCGAATCTGACTTGATCAAATTTTGTGATGTAGCATGAATAGAGTTTGAGACGAGAAAAGCATAGATAGCTAAAGAAGGTTCTTAGGCATTCTTGTCCATCCACTTGGCCAAAAGAAGAAAGAACCAAACAAACAAAACAACAAGTGGATGTCCTTGAATGAGTAAAATATGCACCAACATGCTCACACAATAATATGGCAATTGAAATATGTGACAAAGCATGCACAACCAATTCTAGCATCTATCAAACAATTGGCGATGACTAGGTCATCTATATATGAGTATATTGACTTAGGAGTCAAATGAGAACATTTGATCATAGGTCATACTCATCGTTTAAGCTCAAGTGGGGTTACCACTTTTACATAATGCATTAATGTGTTCACACCATTAGAGTTGCTTTGACTCAATTCTTAGATTTAATCTCCCCCTAGATGTGAGATCCCCCCTTAGAGGGATGAACTAACCTTGGGTTTTGTCGATGATGACTTCATGTAGGTGTTGAAGATGTAGATGCTCAATGTTGATCTAGATCATTTGGAGCAATCCTTTGGAGTGAGTAGCACTTTCAACTTGCCTACATGGGTTAGTCCCACAAGGAACAAACAAGAATATCCATAGACATAGAGTGATGCACACACAAGATGATGTCCATGAAAACATTAGCTTACCTTGTCCCTTTCCTTACCAACATGAGGGTTTGTGACTCCTTGAACTAGTGCAAGATGTGAAAGTTGATTGCACTTGTTCTTGCCAAAATGATATGAGTGAAGAATGTTGGCGGAGTCACCCTCAAGAACTCTCTAGTTCTTCTTCTTCGGGATCCACATCATCTTGATGGGAATCCTTGGAGTTGTAGTTGTACTTGATGAAGTAGAACTTGACGTAGTCATGGGGACCCACTCGAACGAGGCTTTAGGTGCTTCTTGAAATGCATCAATCTCTTCTTGAAGCTTGTCCTTGCCTTTGTTCTTGTGGTCTTGTGGTGGAAGATCATCTTGAGCTTGTGTCCCCTTGAAGGAAGTAGGATCATACTTCTCTTGTTGAGGAACAAACTTCATCTTGGGGTATTGATGTTCTTCCCACTCAACTCCATTGGCGTTGAACTTTCGTTCAAAACCAACACCTTGATTCTTCCGGTGCCTTCCTTACTTGCGTACAATTTCCTCGAATTGCTTACTCCCGGCAAGGCTCTTGTAAACACCTTTCTCTATAATTCCCTTCAATAAACTATTTTCTTGCTCAAGTGTAACTTGGCTAAGAGAATCATTAGTGGAATCAAGAGAACTTCTAGAAGCAACAACATTGGATTTGACAATATTATTGTTACTACCAGAGGAAGTATCTTTCTTGTACTTGTTACTAGACTTGACTCGAGGCATGTAAGTAGATAAGAGTAAACGCTTGGCAATGTAAGAAGAACTTTTCTTGCGGAGATCATCATTGATTGCCTTTAAGAACTCATGCTCTTTCTCAAGATTGAGCTTTTCAAAGCGTAACTTCTCATGAGCCCTTAAAAGTTCTCGATGATCTTCGAAGATAGTTTCATGAGCCAACTTAAGAGTGTTTAGTTCTTTAGTTAGAAGCTCAATTTTATCCTTATCATTGTCATTCGTTTGATTAGCATGATTAATTGACGTTTCATCATAGTATTCATCACTAGAGTTGTCAACAAGTAAAATCATCATCACCTAGCAAGTCATCTTCATCACTATTAAAATCAACATACTCGGGATGTGTTACCTTTGGACCTTTGGCCATGAAGCATCTTCCAATTCCTTCATTTGGTGAATCAAATATGTCGTAGGAGTTGGTTGACACAAGTGCTAGGCCGGCAACACCTTCATCTTGAGTATATTCGGAGTCGGAGTGATAGCTTCTCTCGGAGTGATTGTCGGAGTCGGAGCCGGATACCCGTTCACCAACATGAGCTTGATATCTTCGTTTTGTGTAGCTCCTTGATGACTTGTCCTTCCTTTTCGAATCCTTGCTTCTCCGTGAGGGCCTTCGTTCATGACGATCATCTCTACTCCTCCTCTCTCTTGGTGGTGATTCTTCTCTTTTGCTCCTTCTTGGAGAATCTACTCTTCTTTTGTAGGGTGTCGTACACTCATTGGAGTAGTGTCCGGGTCTCCCACAATTGTAGTAATTGCGCTCTCGACTAGAAGATCTCTTGTCATTGTAAGACCTTGACTTGGAGCTTCTTTCTTTGCTTCTACTTTTGTAGAATTTGTTGAAGTTCTTCACCATTAAGCTCAATTCTTCATTGAAGGTTGGTTTCTCACATGATGATGTGGGGACTTCACTTGAGGCTTTGTAGGCACCACTTGACTTGTTGTGAAGTTCCTCCTTATCCTTGAGTGACATCTCATGAGCAACAATCCTTCCAATGACTTTTGTTGGCTTGAGGTCTTTGTAGTTTGGCATCATTTGGATCAATGTGCACACGGTATCATACTTTCCATCCAATGCTCTTAGGATTTTCTTGATGATGAATTTGTCGGTCATCTCTTCACTCCCTAAGCCGGCAATCTCATTTGTGATAAGAGCAAGCCTAGAGTACATTTCAGCGACACCTTCACCATCCTTCATTTTGAACTTGTCAAGCTGACTTTGGAGCACATCCAACTTGGATTCCTTGACGGACTCGGTACCTTCGTGCATATCAATCAAAGTATCCCAAATTTCTTTTGCATTCTCAATACGGCTGATTTTGTTGAATTCTTCGGGGCACAATCCGTTGAAGATGATGTCACATGCTTGAGCGTTGTATTGCAACATCTTCAATTCTTCCGCATTAGCTTCACGGTTCGGTTCTCTCCCATCGAAGAATTCACCTTGCAAGCCAATACAAATAATTGCCCAAACGGCGGGGTTATGTCCAAGAATATGCATTTTCATCTTATGCTTCCAACTAGCAAAATTAGTACCATCAAAGTAAGGACCTCTACGGTGATAATTTCCCTCACTAGACGCCATACTCTCCTAGGTTGTGAAACCAAGGCTATGACCACCAAAAGCTATGGAAATCAAAGCAAATGGAGACCAAAGCTCTGATACCACTTGTAGGACCTTGAAGTATGTCTAGAGGGGGGTGATTAGACTACTTGACAAATAAAAAAACTTAACCTTTTCCCAATTTTATAGTTTGGCAGATTTTAGCTATTTTAGGACAAGTCAAGCAGTCATCACACAATTCAAGCAAGCATGCAAAGAGTATATAGGCAGCGGAAATTAAAGCATGCAACTTGCAAGAAAGTAAGGGGAAGGGTTTGGAGGATTCAAACGCAATTGGAGACATGGATGTTTTCGGCGTGGTTCCGATAGGTGGTGCTATCGTACCTCCACTTTGATGGAGACATCAACCCACGAAGGGTAACGGTTGCGTGAGTCCACGGAGGGCTCCACCCACGAAGGGTCCACGAAGAAGCAACCTTGTCTATCCCACCATGGTCGTCGCCCACGAAGGACTTGCCTCACTAGCGGTAGATCTTCACGAAGTAGGCGATCTCCTTGCCCTTACAAACTCCTTGGTTCAACTCCACAATCTTGTCGGAGGATCCCAAGTGACACCTAGCCAATCTAGGAGACACCACTCTCCAAGAAGTAACAAATGGTGTGTTGATGATGAACTCCTTGCTCTTGTGCTTCAAATGATAGTCTCCCGAACACTCAACTCTCTCTCATAGGATTTGGATCTGGTGGAAAGAAGATTTGAGTGGAAAGCAACTTGGGGAAGGCTAGAGATCAAGATTCATATGATAGGAATGGAATATCTTGGCCTCAACACATGAGTAGGTGGTTCTCTCTCAGAACTGGTAAGTTGGAAGTGTAGGTTTGTTCTGATGGCTCTCTCCACGAATGAAGAGGAGGTGGAGGGGTATATATAGCCTCCACACAAAATCTAACCGTTACACACAATTTACCAAACTCGGTGGGACCGAATCATTAAACTCGGTCGGACCGATTTAGTAAACCTAGTGACCGTTAGTGATTTTCGGTGGGACTGACATGCATCTCGGTGAGACGGATACGGTTAGGGTTAGGGCATAACGTAATCTCGGTGAGACCGATTACACAAACTCGGTGAGATCGATTTTGGTAATTAGCTAACCAGAGAGTTGGTCAGGTAAACTCGATGGGACCGATTTGCTCTTTTTGGTGAGACCGAAATGTTACAAAACGGAAACAGAGAGTTTACATTGCAATCTTGGTGGGACCGATCGCTCACTTCGGTTAGACCTAAACATTACGAAGGGAAACAGAGAGATTGCAACCCCATCTCGGTGAGACCAAGATCCCTATCAGTAAGACCGATTTGCTTAGGGTTTGTGGCAGTGGCTATGACTTTTGGAATCGGTGGCGCCGGATAGAAAGCATCGGTGTGACCGATTTTGGCTTTAGGTTTAGGTCATTTGTGGATGTGGGAAAGTAGTTGAGGGTTTTGGAGCATATCACTAAGCTCATGAAGCAAAAGGCTCATTAAGCAACAACTCATCCCTTCTTGATAGTATTGGCTTTTCCTATAGACTCAATGTGATCTTGGATCACTAAAATGTAAAATGAAGAGTCTTGAGCTTTTGAGCTTGAGCCAAACCTTTGTTCTTAGTATTTTGAGGGATCCACTTTCATCATCCATGCCATGCCATTCATTGAGCTTTCCTGAAATAATAGTCTTGGAATAGATTAGCTCAATGAGCAATATGTTGTTATGAATTACCAAAACCACCTAGGGATAGTTGCACTTTCACCCCATGACAGGTGACTGTCACACGGCTCGTTTTGCTGATTGCATTTTTGACGAGGATTTTTTCCCGACTTTAGGGGAGAGAATCAACCCTTGATGCTAAAAGTCGAGAAATCATGTGGCAAGCCACGGGATCCACGCTCATGACCCGCCGACCTTTGAGACCGAGAGAGAAGTCCAAAAGATAATAGATTTGCAGTCTTTAGCAAATCAACTGCTGACCACTTTAGTGACTTAAAGATCGTGACAAAATCTCATGTGCACGCGCAATGCACCGGAAAGGGTTGAAATACCGAAGAAAAACGATGGTATACCCGCTCCCGTCCAAAGGCCTAAAAGGACGAGAAATCCGGCTTCTCAAATCCCAAGTACTCAGGGAGGCCTGGCGAAAAAGGATAAGAGAGTTTTATTACAGCACTGTCGCCAAAGTACCCCAAATTGAAACGGGAGCAGTCGAGACACTGCACAAGTACGGAAAATTCAAAGGCACGAAATTCGGACTTAAACTTTCCCATAGGGAAACACCCAGCGGAGATGTGGCGCACACATCGGCGATGGAAATCTAAAGGACCTTGCTCCCATAATGGGAAATTTGGTAGAGCAAGTGTTTGCGCGGATGCGCTCCATGACGAAATGACCATAAATAATATTTATACTGGGAGTCCACGAACCGAGCAATGTTGATTGTCAACATTAACTTTGCTACTTAAAATTGCCTCAATCATAGATCTTGACCACGAGCCTAACACGCTCGCTGATTGCAAGAAAATGTCGGATTGGAAAGATCGGTAGCGAGGCAATTACTGCTGAATTATTATCTCTCAACAAAAGGAAGGTGTTCGATTCAGTTTGTGAACCCTCCCCATATTCGCCTATTGGCCATAGGTGGGTTTTTGTTCGAAAAAAGATGAAAATAATAAGGTAGTACTGTACAAAGCAAGGCTCGTCGCTCAAGGGTTCACTCAACGACCAAGTGTATTTTGAGGAGACTTATTCCCCGGTCATGGATGGAGTTACCTTTAGATATTTGATCTCGATGGCAGTAAACATGGGCTTGAAAATGAAACTAATGGATGTTGTCACTACTTACCTATATGGTAACTTGGATTCAAACATATATATGAAGGTTCCAGAAGGTATCCCTGTTCCGAACCATGATAGAGCAAACATGGGTCTATACAGTGTTCAACTTCAAAAGGCTTGTATGGACTCGACATACCGTAGAATGTGGTACAATCGCTTAAGCGATTTCCTTCATCAGAAGGGCTACACGAGCAATAAAGATTGCCCATGTGTTTTCATACGGCGATCCCAAGATGGATTATGTATAATCTCGGTGTATGTGGACGATTTAAACATAATCGGTACACCTGAGGATATTGACAAAGCGAGTTCCTACCTGATGTCGGAATTCGAGATGAAGGATTTGGGTAAAACCAAGTTCTGTCTAGGTATGCAACTTGAACATTCCCCTGATGGGATTCTAGTGCACCAGTCGGCCTACACCCAGAAGATGTTGGAAAGATTTAGATTTGATAAGGCATATCCTTCTAAGACCCCGGTGGTCGGGAGATCTTCTGACCGGACAAGGACCCGTTCAGCTAAAGGAAGAGGGCGAGGAAACTCGGGACCAGATGTTCCTTACATGAGTGCAGTTGGAGCACTCATGTATCTATAAACTGTACACGGCCGGACATTGCGTTCGCCGTCGCTTGTTTATGAGGTACAATTCTGAACCTACCAAAAGACATTGGAAAGGTGTCAAGAATGTCTTCCGTTGCCTGCAAGGAACTAAAGATCTTGGCCTATTTTATAAAAGGAATCAAGACCTATCTATTATAGGCTATGCCGATGCTGGGTACCTACCGGACCCGCATGATTGCAAATCGCAGACTGGATATGTTTTCCTTTATGGTGGAACTGCGTTTTCCTGGAAATCGTCCAAGCAAACTCTTGTGTCGACTTCCACGAACCACTCGAAAATCATGGCACTATTTGAAGCGTCAAAAGAATGTGTATCGCTTCGACGGATGATCGGCCACATTCAGCAGACATGTGGGCTGAACATCATACAAACCCCTATCATTATCTATGAAGATAATGCTGTTTGTGTTGCACAAGTTCAGATGGGTTATGTGAAGAGTAACCTCACAAAGCATATTAGTCCCAAGTTCTTCTATGCACATGAGCTGCAACAGTTGAACGAGGTGAGAGTTTTGCATACTAAGGGCCTGTTCTGATCTCCTCCCAACTCCACAAACTCCATGATTCCAGCTTCCTATCCCAGCTTCTCACTCCACGCAGCGAGACAGCTCCGTTCGGCAGCAATCGCTGGCTTCTCCCATCGCCACTATGGGCTGGCAGCATGGGTGGCCTGCCTTAGGGCCATAATGGGCCAGCAGAACCAGCCCAGGTCGGCCAGCTAGTGGAAACACGTAGCGAATCGTTATGTTTGGTGGCTCGGAACGAGCGAATCGTTATGTTCGGCGGTCAGGAACGAAGCGTTATACTTGGCGGTGGCATTTCAAGTGTAATTTGAGCGAATTCTAGCTTTTGCATTCGGTGGAGCTGGGCCGATGCTGCTTCAGTTTTTTGCACTGCGCGAGTGCTCAGCTCCAAGAAGTTCACTCCGCGGAGCTCAGGCGTTCGGGGCGACTTCACGTGTGGAGTTTTTGGAGCTGAGAGTTGGAGAGAATCAGAACAGGCCCTAAGTCATGTGACAATCTTGCTGATATGTTCACTAGATCATTACCGGCATCAAACTTAGAGAGGTGTGTGCGTGGAATCTGTATGATGAGACTTAGAGAGATGCAAGATTCAGGGGGAGAAACTTCACAAACTCATCGCTAAAATCTTGATCCTGATGATCGAGTACTCAACTTGATGGTTGAGTGGATTGTACTCTTTTTTCCTTGAGTGAGTTTTCCTGATGTTTCTCACACGAGGTTTTTGACGAGGCAATTCGTGCAATATAACAACGTATACTGTGTGCTCTTTCTTCATATTTTTTTCCACTGGGTTTTTCGGAGTTTTGAGGCATGTATATACGGATAATTACCCAAGGGTGAGTGTTGGGAAACCGGGCCACCCGGGAGGATGGCGGCGGCCGCGTGCAAAGTGCAGGGTACTTATCCTTGACCCCCTACCCCCATATATAAAGCAACGAGGAGACATCATTGTAACACCTGATTATTGATTAATAAAGCTGGTCTCCTTCATATCTCTCTGTGTCATTTACTTTTTCGTGTTCGATTACTTCGTCTACGACCAGGGGCGGGCCCACCTCAATTCAAGGGTATTCAGTTGAATACCCATTATTTTTGCCAAAAACCAGGTATATATAGTCTATATGATATGTACGTACTCCGTATAAGAGAAAACGAGTCTGATGCAATAAGCAGCGTGCTAGCTAACTAATTCAGCCCAAAAACGAGGCTAGCCCAGCTTGCTATTCCCTCGCACCACCCGCGATACGGCCCATAAGCCCAAATAACTTCACGCTGGGTCACGCATCCATCTGGTGGTTCAGTTACCTTCGCCAAATAAAAAATCTATCGATCCAGCATGATGCGAGCCAGCGCCGCCCTTGCCCTGTTCCCCAAATTATGTTCGCAAGCAAGCCGCCGCCCTGATTGCCATCGGCCATTGCATGTTCGCAAGGGCGCACGGCGGCAGACACCAGGGGGGAGGCGTCTCCACATCCATCCCTCGCTCTCTTTGGTACGATCTGGGTTCAACTAGTATGATCTGTTCGTGGAAATTAGATTTGTCCATGTGGCTTAATAAATTGGGGCTATTAAAATTGGGATCTGGGGTTGCTCCTCTCTTATAGATTCTTAGTTGGACTAAATTCATCTTGCTAATTAGATATTGGTTATTGATTTCTCTCTGTATCTCATGCTTCTTAGTAGCTTGTTTTTAATAATATAGTTAAGAAGCTAAGAAGCAAGATGGGGCAAAAATACTTGAAAGATTGCTTGGTTACATTCAACAAAAGAGATTTCTTACTCATTTTCAAATCACCGGGGATCGGAAAGTTACCCTATAATATGTAAGTTTTTTTATCATCTGTTATTTTCTATCTTAATGTGTCTTAGATGTTGCCACATTGATATATTGAATAATATAGTATTTCTATATTGTGGACAATTTGAAGTTCTGATCAATTATGTGAATCTGTTATATTATGGTATCTTTATGTATTATCCAATTTGTATAAACCGGTACTAGAATCAGTTATACACACCCAAACGAGGCTCCAGGCTTTCGAAAAACTACCTTTAAAATTTTGAATACACACTTTTCACATCCCGGGCCCGCCCCTGTCTACGACGCTCGCCCTCGCTCCGCCCTCGGACCGGACTCACCGGTGGCGTTGTGGAACAGTAAGCACTACGCGCAGCTTTTCTTCCGCCGTGCACCATCAGTCATCTTACGGTGTGACGGCCTCAAAAACTAACTCATTCACGCGGGTGGTCATGCTCATGCATGCTGAACACCTGCCGTTGCCCTAGCTTGTATGGTCGGCGGTGGAAAACAAGCTTAATTTGGGTCATTGGGTGGCTTATTTTTGCTAAGTTGGTACTATTAACCAAGAGCACGTAAATAAAGCCTCTTTGCCATTTTTTTTGGTTGTCCGGTGGAGCTTTCCTGTCGATACGTACGGAGGGGAATTGCGGGCGTGATGTGCATGCATGCACGGACAGCCACACGTGCCCCGACCCGGATGTTTTTGCTTGTCTCACGCCCGTGGAGGCGAACGGTGCACGCCGGATTCCCTACATTCGGACATGCGCACGTGCCGCGTCAACCATACGTGACGGGGGAAGCCTACTAACCGATACATACATGTGCATTGTTCTATTGTTGAAATATATTGCCTGCCTTTCTTCATCAATTTAAACTTTTGAAACAACTGGCTGAAGCATGAATTAATATAGTATCAGAGTCAATAGGTCTTGATTTTAAGACCCTGCCAACGCAGTATTAAATAAAACGATTCTGCGGCCTACATCGATCTCACGTCTAAGGACTAAAATAGCTTAAACGCGAGGGGGAGTGTTGAAATATATTACCTGCCTCCCTCCATTAGTTCGAACTTTTGAAGCAACTGACTGGAGCATGAATTCAATAGTAATGCTGATCATGATCGTGTACGGGTGGTTGGGTTGGTTCCACGAACTATATGCATTCAGCTACGGAGATTGATGACCGATAAGCCACTGTTAACAAACAGAGCACATTCACCGCCGATCGGTTACCATGCAGATGCAGCCCCGTTTGCAGCGAAATCGAACGCAGCCTCTGCTTGCACTTGCCGCCGCCGCCGACGACGATTCAGAGCGGCAGACGGTCATTGATTGGTCGCGGCATCGCGTCCATAACTCCTCTCCTCCATCGACCGGCCTTTGGTTCGGTCCAACGGTTTTCCCATTCGCATTCGCACTCAAGGCGCGGCGCTGTCAGTTCGTTAGGGCCTGCCAGGGGCACCTGCATCACAGCCGCTGAGAGGAGGTGCCAACTAGAGAGAGAGAGAGACTGCTGCTGAAAAACAAAAGTTCAGAACTCAAACTCTTCAGATTCATGGCAGCTGCCTGATATTATTTTTTCTTTTGAAGGATACCGATCTCATCGGTAGGAATGGAAGCCCATGATGGGTAAGAACGGCCGGAGCCGGACCAGAGGTTGCCAAGCAGGCCGTGACAAGCAGCAGTGACACTCAAACCCGGCCCTCGACCCAAAAGGAAAAACGAAATCCTCTTTCGACACATTTTGCGTTAAACTGTCGACGCTATTTTCAAATACGAGAGAACTGGACGAATCGTACACGCGCGATCGATCTTTTGAGTAACTGAGCCGGCCCATCTCCCACTGTATGCATGACTTTCAGTTTCGGTTTTGGGATCCTTCCAGGATTCCTGAACTGTTTCTTTCATTTTAATGTTTACAACTTTTAAAAATGTTCAAAATATGCACAAAAAAAATGTGTTTCAAAAATTTTTCCGAATTTTGAAAACAAATTCGCATTTTACAAAAAAGTTCTGACTTTCAGAAAATGTTCTTTTAACAGGTATTCCAAAAATGTTCGCGCTTTCAAAATTTCTTCAGGATTTTCAAATTGTTCTCGCTTTCATAATTTTGTTTTCCAATTTGGAAATATATTTGGGATTTCAAGATTTTGTTCCCAAACATTGTTCGGGAATTTAAAAAAATGTTCACAAATTAAAAAAACATAAACTGGCCACGTTTGTCAAAAGAGGATCATAAGTTCAAAGAATTGCTCGATTTTTGGAAATTTGTTCGTTATTTTTCAAGAAGTGTTAAGTTTTGCCGCTGTGTTAGTTTTTAAGTGTCGCGCTACGCATCTATCAGTAGAGCTGGTCAATTGCAGTGGCTAGCAGCACGCCACACATCAATACGCTGTCGCAGGTTCTATTCCCAGTCCCAGCTAGATACGCTGTCGGATCTTCAAGACCTCTATGTTCTTTGTCAACGTCTAATGATCGCCATAGTTTGTGAGAATAATTTTTTTCTCGTTCTGCTAATGGTGCCATGATGTTAGAGGTTTTCTGTTCTTGCAGATCCGTGGATCTGATGAGTTTTGATGTGGACATCCATGTCATCGCTGAGAGTTCCAAAACAACTACATGCTCATCTGATCATGCAAACAAGAAGCAGATTATTTGTGTTGGAAAAATCCCTATTGAGCTTGTTGCACCAGATGAAGTTAAGCCAACATTTAGAACTCCATGTGCTGTACACACGTTATGGTAGAAAATATACGAGTCAAGTTTGATTCGGTTTGGTGTAGGTGCAGTATACGTGAGTCAAGTCTTTGGTCTAGTACTAGTTACGTGATTATCTTAGTCTAGGTGATTAAGATGGCCGGATAATTAATTAGTTAAATTTCTTGGTTAGTTTGAATAGGAGATAGAGTCCGTGTCTATCTTGGGTGCTTTAGTCGGTTTGGTCAGATTGGTGTCGCCTATATAACAGGCAGGCTTCGGCCGTGTATCGGGTTTTTAGTTTTTGTTCTTCTGAGATTGAAATAAACCAGAAAGTTCCCAGTTGGGGAACACCATGTACTGCGTTTCTGCGATCTTTTGAGGGATCGGCTGCTGCTGCGTTGAGGCTGGTGATCTTGCCGCAGATTGGTTATTGTTCTTGTTAGATAATAGCAAGGGCTGAAATCTCTTTCTACCTGATCATTTACTTTGAATACGGTATTTTTCTAGTTATCACAGATCGTTCTGCTACGCCGTGACGACTACAGTACTGTGAAAGATCGGGCCATCTACACGCGCGAATTAGCATCTCGCTGGTCCGCGCTTCTATCAAGTGGTATTCAGAGCTAAGGTTGTTTACGGTACTGTGTTGATTAAGATGTCAACTTCGGTCAACAAGGTTGATGAGGTTACTGTTGATTCTGAGGAAGTTGTGCGTCCAGTGTACGCAGATGATATTCCTCAAAATATTCGGGATGGTTTTGACCACACATGCAACTACATCAAGCAATGTCATGATGCGCTCGGCAAAAGGATAGATGTCCTGATCACTCGATTCGATGGTTTGGCAGACATCATCAATATGCCGGCAACGAATTCTGCACCACCACAGACTGCTCCGGCTGCTCCACTGCGTTATGCACCACGGGCTCGCGACGGACATGCCGGCGTGCATGATCGCCGTTTGGCGGCACCTCATGTTGGAGATGATGGTCTTGATGACGGCGTTGACCAGCAGCGGGTGCGCCCACGACCCCGACACTATGAGCCTCGTCCTGAAACATCCATTCGTGGTGGAGTGCATGACCGAGTTGGTCAAGCTGTGCGTGTGCCTTTGGACGATGGAATTGGGCGCATAAAATTTCAATCCTTCGTTCTCCGGCAAGTGCGAACCGAAGGCTATTTGGAGTGGGAGATGCGTGTTGATCAAATTTTGATGCCCATCATTATAGCGAGGAGAAGAAAGTTCAACTTGCTGGAATTGAGTTCACGATTCTGCGCTAATTTGGTGGAATCAAATTTCTCGTTCAAGACATCGGCCGACGACTTGGCAAGGTATGAAAGAATTCATGAGGCGACGTTTTGTTCCTGAGCACTATAAAAGAGATATGTACAACAAGTTGCAGCGGCTCTCTCAAGATAATATGAGTGTTGATGAATATTACAAGGAGATGGAATTGCTTATGATACGTACAGGGACAACGGAGGATCCAGAGGCGACCATGGCACGTTTCTTTAACGGGCTAAATATCGAGGTGCAGGATCGTGTTGAGATGGTGGTTTACTACAACATACAAGATCTTGTGCACCAAGCTGTGCGTGCGGAACAACAGCTTAAGCGGCGCCAAGTCAACACAGTTCCCAGTAACACTTTGAACACATGGCGACGCTCGCATCATAAGAATGAGGATGTCAGTCCTAGCTCCAGGGTGACATCGTCAAATCGCTCTCATGGTTCCGTGCAGAAGGATGCTTCAAAATCAGGACTGTCGATGGTTGATTCTAGTGCACAGTCGACCGGACGCACAAGTGACATAGAGTGTTTCAAGTGTGGAGGAAGGGGACATATGAAGCGTGAATGTCCTAATGAGAAAAGAGTGTTGCTCACGAGAGATGGCTATGCATCCGCTAGTGATGAAGAGGCAGTTTCTGACACTTCTAGTGAAAAATCTAAGGATGCTGAAAATGTGGTTGCGAGTTTTGAAGCTGCTGAGTCATATCCTTCACTAATGGTGCAACGAGTGCAAGAGGATCGTATTGAGAATAAGGGACAACGTTGGAATATTTTTCAGACTCAGTGCAAAGTCAATAACACCAATTGTAAGTTGATTATAGATGGAGGAAGCTACACCAACGCGGTCAGCAAGGGATTGGTGGAAGCTTTGGGCTTACCTACATGGAAGCACCCACAACCACACTGCATCGAGTGGTTATATCAGTCCGGCAGACTAAAAATTACTCATAAGGTGCGTCTCAATTTTTCGGTTGGTGACTATACCGACACGGTGATTTGTGATGTTTTACCGATGGATGCATGTCACTTGTTGCTGGGGAGACCTTGGCAATATGATCATTATGCCACACATGATGGAAGGTCCAACACTTATTGTTTTCGGAATGCTGGAAGACGATATGTGCTACAACCGATGTTTGCTAGTGCTATTAAGGAGGATGATATTCTTTCAGTAAAGAAGGTCTCTAAAACCACCACACAGCCGAGGATGGCTTCGTTCCAAGGAGGAGGGGATGATGTGGACATCCATGTCATCGCTGAGAGTTCCAAAACAACTACATGCTCATCTGATCATGCAAACAAGAAGCAGATTATTTGTGTTGGAAAAATCCCTATTGAGCTTGTTGCACCAGATGAAGTTAAGCCAACATTTAGAACTCCATGTGCTGTACACACGTTATGGTAGAAAATATACGAGTCAAGTTTGATTCGGTTTGGTGTAGGTGCAGTATACGTGAGTCAAGTCTTTGGTCTAGTACTAGTTACGTGATTATCTTAGTCTAGGTGATTAAGATGGCCGGATAATTAATTAGTTAAATTTCTTGGTTAGTTTGAATAGGAGATAGAGTCCGTGTCTATCTTGGGTGCTTTAGTCGGTTTGGTCAGATTGGTGTCGCCTATATAACAGGCAGGCTTCGGCCGTGTATCGGGGTTTTTTAGTTTTTGTTCTTCTGAGATTGAAATAAACCAGAAAGTTCCCAGTTGGGGAACACCATGTACTGCGTTTCTGCGATCTTTTGAGGGATCGGCTGCTGCTGCGTTGAGGCTGGTGATCTTGCCGCAGATTGGTTATTGTTCTTGTTAGATAATAGCAAGGGCTGAAATCTCTTTCTACCTGATCATTTACTTTGAGTACGGTATTTTTCTAGTTATCACAGATCGTTCTGCTACGCCGTGACGACTACAGTACTGTGAAAGATCGGGCCATCTACACGCGCGAATTAGCATCTCGCTAGTCCGCGCTTCTATCAGGTTTATGTTGTTGTGTCAAGCATTTTTTGTCGGTTTGATTCTTTGTGGAGGTAAAATCATTCATCGACACCATGATGAAGATATAGTGATTCGACGACCTGCACTTTCACGAGATCATCCTCGGACCAAGTACATTCATCGACCAAGGCTTCCCATCTTTTTGGATGGACGACTCAAGGCGCTTTCAAAACCATTTTTAGCAATGTTCGTGCAGGTGAAAGAGTGACAACATCGTTGCTCTAGTCCAATTACAATCTCTTTACCGAAGTCTTTGGAGTATTTCCACGAGCAGAGATTGATGCGAAGAAGATTTTTTTAAGAGATTTCATTGTAATTCTTAATCATAGGAGTTATATTTTCTTGAATGTCTGGTCCAAATCTTGTAATTGTTATGTGTACTAGATGACTCGTTGCGCCAACGGCGCAAGGGGAGAGAGGGAGCCAGGTATTGTGGGAATATTTAGACACCCAAGTCGAAAACCAAATGTGCCCAACACTCCCGTATCCTCTGCTTGCAAGCTGCCTTTTCTCACCGGATCTAACATAAAGAGCAAATTTCAGAGAAAATATAAAGCATGAAAGGCTTTAAGTTGTACTATTGAGACCATACCACCATATCTTCATTTAGTTTCTTTGGGAATCTAAAGGTCTAAGAGGAGGGTACACGTGAGAAGCTGTGAATCCACAACAAAAAGCTAAACTAACTTCCAAACAAACATTTCAAGTTTGGAAGCCACAAAGAAGCAGCCTAGATCTCTCGTTGTAGTGCGGGTACATGTCCTTAATCCTGCATCCACAGCCCATAATTTTTCAACACCTAAATCCACGAAATCCAACCGAAGGAAATCATGGCAGAAACATGTGTCATGGCTTACATGATTATGTTAGTGAAAAAACATAGGCAAATGCAAAACAGAGGCAAACATTGCTAATTGCTCGGCTACCAAATTATTTGGCCCCGTGAAAAAATATATAGCAAAGGGAGCAACTGGTTATGATAAAGCTATGAAGTACGGAGGATAAACCAAGTACAAAATACTGGTTTGCTACTTTACCATTTAAACTCTGCAAGTGTTCATACTCTGTACTGGTAACCTAAAATAAACTAAACCACAATTAGAGTTATGATTTAATACCACACTCATTGGGGAGAAACTTTCATACTCAAATCTGTTAACTTATTAAGTATATATCTTTGTTATCTATCGATTATTGCACAAAAGAATAATATAAATACAAGACCCATTCTTCCTGAAGAATCTGAACTGCCATTGACAATGGAGAGTGTTACAAAACTATAGATAACTAATAAACAGTCTGGTAACGTAAAAACTGCTAGTATCTTGTCTCCATATACTAAGAAAGGATCATAGTTCAACTTAAAATTGCCCACAGATTATACAACTAACCAATGGAACAAATAGTGAACTTGTTATATGTGAACAACTCCAGCATAGATCATGCGACTGTACGGGATCGTAGCAGAAATTTAAAATTTTCTACGCATCACCAAGATCAATCTATGGAGTAATCTAGCAACGAGGGGAAGGGGAGTGCATCTACATACCCTTGTAGATCGCTAAGCGGAAGCGTTGCAAGAACGCGGATGAGGTAGTCGTACTCGTGGCGATTCAGATCGCAGTCGATTCCGATCTAAGCGCCGAACAACGGCGCCTCCGCGTTCAACACACGTGCAGCCCGATGACGTCTCCCGTGCCTTGATCCAGCAAGGAGAGAGGGAGAGGTTGGGGAAGACTCCATCCAACAGCAGCACGACGGCGTGGTGGTGGTGGAGGAGCACGGTACTCCAGCAGGGCTTCGCCAAGCACTACGAGAGACGAGGAGGGAGAGAGGTAGGGCTGCGCCTTGGGAGAGAGAGACTCGTGTGTTGGGCAGCCCCAAAACCTCCACTATATATAGGGATAAGGGGGAGGGGAGGCGCCCTAGGGTTTCCCCTAGGGGGCGGCGGCCAGGGCAGATGGGATCTCCCCCTTGGGTGACTTGGCCCCCAAGCCAGGAGGTGGGAACCCTAGATGGGGCGCCCCAAACCCCCTGGTCACGTGGGATTAGGTGAGGGGCGACAGCCCCTTAGTGGGCTGGTTTGCCCCTTCCTTGGCCCATGAAGCCCCCAACACTTGCCGGGGCTCCCGAAACACCTTTCGGTCATGCTGGTCATCACCCGGTACCTCCGGAAATCTTCCGGACTCCAAAACCCTTCGTCCAATATATCAATCTTCACCTCCGGACCATTTCGGAACTCCTCGTGACGTCCGAGATCTCATCCGGAACTCCAAACAACATTCGGTAACCGCGTACATACCTTCCCTATAACCCTAGCGTCATCGAACCTTAAGTGTGTAGACACTACGGGCTCAGGAATCATGCAGACATGACCGAGACATCTCTCTGGTCAATAACCAACAGCGGGATCTGGATACCCATGTTGGCTCCCACATGTTCCACGATGATCTCATCGGACGAACCACGATGTCAAGGATTCAATCAATCCCGTATACAATTCCCTTTGTCTATCGGTATAGTACTTGCCCGAGATTCGATCGTCGGTATACCGATACCTTGTTCAATCTCGTTATGGCAAGTCTCTTTACTCGTTCCGTAACACATCATCATGTGATCAACTCCTTGATCACAATGTGCACACTATGATGATGTCCTACCGAGTGGGCCCAGAGATACCTCTCCGTCACACGGAGTGACAAATCCCAGTCTCGATTCGTGCCAACCCAACAGACACTTTCGGAGATACCCGTAGTGCACTTTATAGCCACCCAGTTACGTTGTGACGTTTGGTACACCCAAAGCATTCCTACGGTATCCGGGAGTTGCACAATCTCATGGTCTAAGGAAATGATACTTGACATTAGAAAAGCTTTAGCATACGAACTACACGATCTTGTGCTAGGCTTAGGATTGGGTCTTGTCCATCACATCATTCTCCTAATGATGTGATCCCGTTATCAACGACATCCAATGTCCATTGTCAGGAAACTGTAACCATCTATTGATCAACGAGCTAGTCAACTAGAGGCTTACTAGAGACATGGTGTTGTCTATGTATCCACACATGTATCTAAGTTTCCTATCAATACAATTCTAGCATGGATAATAAAAGATTATCATGAACAAGGAAATATAATAATAACTAATTTATTATTGCCTCTAGGTCATATTTCCAACAACGACGCCCCATTCACCAGTGTGACTCCAAAGTCAAAAGTAGTGTACTCTTAAACACAAGTAACTTAATTTGTCCCATTTATTCTCCCTACTTTTTGTGCTGGTCCTTGCTGATATTTCGGTGCCTTCCTTTATCGTTCAGTGAGTAGAGAGAGCATTTAGATTAGTCAAAGATTGAGCTCAGAACAGTAGCAAGAGAGCTCTCCTCACGCAAATATCTCCCTAATTATAGTTGCACAACACATCAGGGGAGAGGAGCAACACGTGTAGATCGGCAACTTAGTCTACACTCGTCAGTTCTGCAATCTGAAAATTAAATGAACACAAGGGGAAAAAACAACCGATTCTGACCAGAGAATTCACAATCCAAAAAACTTTGGCATTCCCTTATAAGATAATATACCAAAACACCTGATAAATCACTTCTATAGGCGCATTAGGAAAAATGGCAATAAGGAGCATAAAGAAAGATCACTGAGAATTAAATGTTTTCCTTCAAATAAACATATAGCCAAGGAAAAAACATCATGTTTTGATTGGATTCTTTTTACCGGTGTTGATACTGATTGTGTATCCTAGGTGAAAACAATGAGTGAATGTTCAGTTTGGTCGGCCAGGTCCTATGAATACATTGCACATCAGTCAGAGTTCCATGGAGACGGTCTCCTTTCCTACCTAACATATGTATATATACCTCCATGGAGATGGACGAAGACGACACGACCCTCATCACGACAGCACGACTCTAGTTTCCTTTTGGTCCGCCCCTTTGCTTCTCTTCAGGTCTCTACCTTGGTATTGCCATGCTACTCCTGCATTCCAATATAACATCCAGCTAATAAAAACTCACTGCTCTCTGTACAACAGAGCAGTAATAGGGGAAAGAAGAAAAACTGGAACTTCACTTACCCACTGAAGTGTGTAAAGCCCAACTTTGAATTTTCAGTTGCACCGCTCAATCGCTCATCATCATCCATCTCAGAGAATAAGAGCATGCCCTTAAGCAATAAATCATCTGATCCGTTTTGATATGGAGGTAAGAAGATTGACATGGCACCTCCAAATCATCTAAATCTTAAAATTTCGGTCTCTGCTTTCACTCTGTCTGATTACCTGCATTGTGCGAGCAGATCATTCAATCAGTACACAAAAAGGAATAGTGTTCAAAAAAAGAAGTACACAACAATGAATAATGTAGTTTTGTCAGGTATCTTGAAACTAAACATACTGAGCGAATCCACCAGATGGTCGATTTTTTCACTCATTCTCAACAAATCTTGTACATACTGAAAAAAGTGCCCAATAGAGAGCGTATACAAAAAATTTACAGCTCCTTGAAAGAATGCCCTTCTCCAGAGTAACCAAGCAAGCTCATGGAGTTCTTGTGATTTAATATAAACAAGCCTGTGATGTGAAAGTAAAACCACAGGAATAAAATATGAACTGAATAATGTGTATCTACTCAAGCTCTAGGTAAATCTGCATACTACCTCATCCTTTGACATGGTTCATATTTTATTGTGACCAACTCTATCACTCTGGAAGGTAACCCATATCCGTGGGATATTGCATCCAAAATACACAATCCCAATTTTCATCCTCGTATTTGTACACAATGTTTAGAAAACTCATATATTACCAAATGTAAATGTGAGTAGTGGTGAAATTAACACGAACTTTGAGAGGAGCACCTTAGCGAAAACCTCAACAAAATGCCAATGGCACTGTACACTTTCTCTCATTTCTCTCTGAGGCTATTTAGTTAACAAAGAATAAATTGTACAATGCCAAGATGTTAACAAAGAAATTTTCATAATTCACATCAGCAAAAACCTCCACAATATACATGCAAACAGACTTCAAATATGAAACAACATTGGTGAATCTCAGTTCAACAACACAAATGCAGTCTTGACCTACTGGGATCACAATCATACAACTGCAGTAGCAATCTAAGAAAATTATATTCAACATACAAGACAAACTTGACAAACTCATAGGCCCTATCTTATCAATTTGCACTAAAAACATGTTCATTACGGCATGACAAGTGAGGTGAAAGCATTAATATATGTGAAACCTTCATCTTTTCACCAAGAACTAATACTTCACATGCTTTGACCATGATATATTTTGTCTCACCAGACGATGATATACTGAACCTACTGACAAATAACAATTTCTTAATTTATTAGAGATCTAACTGAGGAATGCAGGGGGACAATTAACAACTTTATCGCTTCAATGGTACATAATGCTTGCTGTCCATTGGCTTGACCAAACACTAAAAAGGGGTAAGCATAAATACACCTCACTAATCCCATGGTAAAATACACCTCACCAGCGCAGGCCGATGCCGGACGACGCACCTCCATCTCCTCTTTCCTTTCTCTTTCTCCTTCCTCTCCTTCCTTCTCCCTCTCCCTCTCATCTTCTCTCTCTGTCCAGCAGCAGGGATTGATCCATGGCGCTACATCGAATCGAGCACCGCCAACGCCTCCATGGCTCCTCTCCTATGTTCGTCCCAGAGGCGACAATGACTTAACTGAAGCCGAGCTACGACCGGGCGGATGCTCAACTGCATATGCTGCTCGTGCTTCCCCTGTTGAGCACCCACGACGATGACGAGGTCGAGTAGAGCAGCTAGGGAAGGTGGAGGAGAAGGCGGACGGCGAGCCAGTGGGAGGCGCAGAACCAGGATCCGAGGGGAGGGGGCAAGACGATAGGAGAGCACGGGAAGGTGCTGGATGGCCGCCGGGGTCGCCGGAGCGGGCCGGAATCGGCCGACGGCTGCTCCCCTTGTCTAGATCGAGGATGCACTCTCCTGGCCTCTCCTGCTCCAGATCGAGGCCATGCTTCAGAAAAAGAGGAAGAGGAGGTGAGGCGGGGAGGCGGAGCTGCTACAAGCAGCGGTGGAAGGGAGAGAAGGAGACGGACCAGACGCCGTCGACGGAGGAGGGAGGTGCAGGGGCTACGCTGAGGGAGGAAGAGGAAGAGAAGGAGGCGGAGGCCGTCCGCGCTGGGCGAGAGGGAATAGGCGGCTGGGTGGAGAGGAGAGGAGGCGGCTGAGGTGCTGCGGGAGAAGGCGGGAGGAGGAAGCGAGCGAGGGGAAAGGGAGAGGAGAGGATGCTGGACGCGGCGCTCAGCACTGTTTATAGACGAATAAAAGGAGACGTAGCCACGACCGCTAATTGGGTGCAGTCCCTCATCCTTTATATGTTTAATGAATAAAGTTACAGGTGTTTTAAAAAGAACTTGTGGCAAAGCGTGACATATAGGAGGTCTGCCAAAAAGGTCTTCCATGCATCGCTATCACAGGTCGAGCAACACACCAACACGTCCTCTTTCCCACCACCCCAGATGCAAAAAATTATCTCCCTTCCCTAAAAATTGGATTTTTATCTCCCTGCACGGCCGAGTCCCAATGTGCTCCAAGCTTCGATCGTGGCCACACGATCCAGCAAACAGCGCACGGCGTTCCCAAAATGAAAAAACAGTGAATGGCGAAGCGACGGGATCTCCGAGCAAAAAGCATACACCGTTGCCAAAGGAAGGGAAGGAATAACCGCCGTCGATTTTCTTTCAAACTGTTGCAGATTCGGTGAACGAACACACAGCCAAGGGCGTGTTTGGTTCCATTTTGGAACAGTAGTCGCATTGCATATCCTTCCCAACCCAGCCTGGTTGAGAAAAAACAGGCCCTAATACGCCATATACGCAACTTGTTTGGTTGCCTGCATCCCTAGTCCCTGCATTAGGTAATACTCAAGTGCGGTTTGTTTGGTTGGCTGCATTGGCCCTAGCGGCACATGAACACGACGTTTGGTTGCATACGGCGTACATGTTGTGCTTACCTCGTACCCTAGTTCGTGAGCTTACCCACAATGATCACAGCTAGCATACCAACGCCACAACACAGTAATGGTGACGAACTGGGAGAAGATGATGAAGTTCTTCAGCTTCAGGCCGAACTGACGATCCACCTTAGCAGCTTCCACTTTGACAGCTCCAACCCTGGCACTGTCGACACTGCTGCCTCCGTGCTTTCACACCCACGCGGAGTAAGCTTGTTCTGCTGCCTGCCTAGTCTTGAACCCTCTATAGTTGATGTTGCTATACGATGCCACTTGTGCATTGGCTTCTTCCCATGAACTATAAACCCCTGGAACCTCACCGATGTGAAAGAAATATGCCCTAGAGGCAATAATAAATTTATTATTTATTTCCTTATATCATGATAAATTTTTATTATTCATGCTAGAATTGTATTAACCGGAAACACGATACATGTGTGAATACATAGACAAATATAATGTCACTAGTATGCCTCTACTTGACTAGCTCATTAATCAAAGATGGTTATGTTTCCTAACCATAGACATGAGTTGTCATTTGATTAACGAGATCACATCATTAGGAGAATGATGTGATTGACTTGACCCATTCCGTTAGCTTAGCAGTTGATCGTTTAGTATGTTGCTATTGCTTTCTTCATGACTTATACATGTTCCTACAACTATGAGATTATGTAACTCCCGTTTACCGGAGGAACACTTTGTGTGCTACCAAACGTCACAACGTAACTGGGTGATTATAAAGGAGCTCTACAGGTGTCTCCAAAGGTACATGTTGAGTTGACGTATTTCGAGATTAGGTTTTGTCACTCCGATTGTCGGAGAGGTATCTCTGGGCCCTCTCGGTAATGCACATCACTATAAGCCTTGGAAGCAATGTAGCTAATGAGTTAGTTACGGAATGATGCATTACATAACGACTAAAGAGACTTGCCGGTAACGAGATTGAACTAGGTATTGAGATACCGACGATCGAATCTCGGGCAAGTAACATACCGATGACAAAGGGAACAACGTATGTTGTTATGCGGTTTGACCGATAAAGATCTTCGTAGAATATGTAGGAGCCAATATGAGCATCCAGGTTCCGCTATTGTTTATTGACCGGAAACATGTCTCGGTCATGTCTACATAGTTCTCGAACCCGTAGGGTCCGCACGCTTAAAGTTTCGATGACAGTTATATTATGAGTTTTGATGTACCGAAGATTGTTCGGAGTCCCGGATGTGATCACGGACATGACGGGGAGTCTCGAAATGGTCGAGACATGAAGATTGATATATTGGAAGCCTATATTTGGATATCGTAAGTGTTCAGGGTGAAATCGGGATTTTACCGGAGTACCGAGGGGTTACCGGAACCCCCCGGGGGCTTAATGGGCCATAGTGGGCCTTAGTGGAGAAGAGGAGAGGCGGCCAGGGCAGGACCGCGCCCCCCTAGTCCGAATAGGACAAGGAGAGGGAGGCGGCGCCCCCCCCCCCCCTTTCCTTCTTCTCTCTGCCTCCTCTTTCCCCCTTCTCCAAGTCCAACAAGGAAAGGTGGGAGTCCTACTCCCGGTGGGAGTAGGACTCCCCATGGCGCGCCTCCTCCACGGCGGCGCCTCCCCCTTGCTCCTTTATATACGGGGGCAGGGGGGCACCTCTAGAGACACAACAACAGATCATTGATCTCGTAGCCGTGTGCGGTGCCCCCCTCCACCATAGTCCTCCTCGATAATATTGTAGCGGTACTTAGGCAAAGCCCTGCGACAGTAGAACATCAACATCGTCACCACGCTGTCGTGCTGACGGAACTCTCACTTGGCACTCGGCTGGATCGGAGATCGAGGGATGTCATCAAGCTGAACGTGTGCTAGAACTCGGAGGTGCAGTGCTTTCGGTGATTGATCGGTCGGGCCATGAAGACATACGACTACATCAACCGCGTTATTCTAACGCTTCCGCTTTCGGTCTACGAGGGTACGTGGACAACACTATCCCCCCTCCTTGCTATGCATCACCATGATCTTGTGTGCGCGTAGGAATTTTTTTGAAATTACTACGTTCCCCAACAGTGGCATCAGAGCCCGGTTTTATGTGTAGATGTTATATGCACGAGTAGAACACAAGTGAGTTGTGGGCGATACAAGTCATACTGCTTACCAGCATGTCATACTTTGGTTGGCGGTATTGTTGGATGAAGCGGCCGGACCGACATTACGCAGACGCTTACGCGAGACTGGTTCTACCGACGTGCTTTGCACATAGGTGGCTGGCGGGTGTCAGTTTCTCCAACTTTAGTTGAACCGAGTGTGGCTACACCCGGTCCTTCAGAAGGTTAAAACAACACTAACTTGACAAACTATCATTGTGGTTTTGATGCGTAGGTAAGAACGGTTCTTGCTCAGCCCGTAGCAGCCACGTAAAACTTGCAACAACAAAGTAGAGGATTTCTAACTTGTTTTTGCAGGGCATGTTGTGATGTGATATGGTCAAGACGTGATACTATATTTTATTGTATGATATGATCATATTTTGTAACCGAGTTATCGGCAACTAGCAGGAGCCATATGGTTGTCGCTTTATTGTATGCAATGCAATATCCCTGTAATTGCTTTACTTTATCACTAAGCGGCAGCGATAGTCGTAGAAGCAATAGTTGGCGAGATGACAACGATGCTACGATGAAGATCAAGGTGTCGCGTGCTGTCTACTACACAACCTTCTTCTTGTAGACGTTGTTGGGCCTCCAAGTGCAAAGGTTTGTAGAACAGTAGAAAATTTCCCTCAAGTGGATGACCTAAAGTTTATCAATCCGTGGGAGGCGTAGGATGAAGATGGTCTCTCTCAAGCAACCCTGCAACCAAATAACAAAGAGTCTTTTTTGTCCCCAACACACCCAATACAATGGTAAATTGTATAGGTGCACTAGTTCGGTGAAGAGATGGTGATACAAGTGCAATATGGATGGTAGATATAGGTTTTTGTAATCTGAAAATATAAAAACAACAAGGTAGCAAGTGATAAAAGTGAGCGTAAACGGTATTGCAATGCTAGGAAACAAGGCCTAGGGTTCATACTTTCACTAGTGCAAGTTCTCTCAACAATAATAACATAAATGGATCATATAACTATCCCTCAACATGCAACAAAGAGTCACTCCAAAGTCACTAATAGCGGAGAACAAGCGAAGAGATTATGGTAGGTCTGAAACCACCTCAAAGTTATTCTTTCCAATCAATCCATTGGGCTATTCCTATAAGTGTCACAAACAGCCCTAGAGTTCGTACTAGAATAACACCTTAAGACACAAATCAACCAAAACCCTAATGTCACCTAGATACTCCAATGTCACCTCAAGTATCCATGGGCATGATTATACGATATGCATCACACAATCTCAATTCATCTATTCAAACCAACACATAGAACCTCAAAGAGTGCCCCAAAGTTTCTACCGGAGAATCACGACGAAAACGTGTGCCAACCCCTATGCATAGGTTCATGGGCGGAACCCGCAAGTTGATCACCAAAACATACATCAAGTGAATCACGTGATATCCCATTGTCACCACAGATACACACGGCAAGACATACATCAAGTGTTCTCAAATCTTTAAAGACTCAGTCCGATAAGATTACTTCAAGGGGAAAACTTAATTCATTATAAGAGAGTAGAGGGGGAGAAGAAACATAGGATCCAACTATAATAGCAAAGCTCGCGATACATCAAGATCGTGCCAAATCAAGAACACGAGAGAGAGAGAGAGAGAGAGAGAGAGAGAGAGAGAGAGAGAGAGAGAGAGAGAGAGAGAGATCAAACACATAGCTACTGGTACATACCCTCAGCCCCGAGGGTGAACTACTCCCTCCTCGTCGTGAGAGCGCGGGATGATGAAGATGGCCACCGGTGAGGATCCCCCCCCGCAGGTGCCTAACAGGTCCCGAGAGGTTTTGGTGGCTCAGAGGCTTGCGGCGGAACTCCCGATCTATCTTCTGCTCGGAAGTTTTACGACACGAGGTATATATGGGTGCAGGGGTGCGTCGGTGGAGCTTGGGGCCACGAGGCAGGGGGGCGCGCCCTAGGGGGGTGGGCGCGCCCCCCACCCTCGTGAGCACCTCCCGTATCTTGTGACGTGGGGTCCAAGTTCAGCAGGCGGGTTTCCTTCCAAAAATAACTTCTCCAATTGATTTCATTCCGTTTCAACTCCGTCTGATATTCCTTTTCCTCGAAACACTGAAATAGGCATAAAACAACAAATCTGGGCTGGGCCTCCGGTTAATAGGTTAGTCCCAAAAATAATATAAAAGTGGATAATAAAGCCCAATATTGCCCAAAACAGGAGATAATATAGCATGGAGCAATCAAAAATTATAGATACGTTGGAGACGTATCAAGCATCCCCAAGCTTAATTCCTACTCGTCCTCAAGTAGGTAAATGATAAAAAAGATAATTTTTGATGTGGAATGCTAGTTGGCATAATTTCAATGTAATTCTTCTTACTTGTGATATGAATATTCAGATCCGAAAGATTCAAGACAAAAGTTCTTATTGACATAAAAATAATAATACTTCAAGCATACTAACAAAGCAATCATGTCTTCTCAAAATAACATGGCCAAAGAAAGTTATCCCTACAAAATCATATAGTCTGGCTATGCTCTATCTTCACCACACAAAGTATTTAAATCATGCACAACCCCGATGACAAGCCAAGCAATTGTTTCATACTTTAACATTTTCAAAACTTTTTCGATCTTCACGCAATACACGAGCGTGAACCATGGACATAGCACTATAGGTGGAATAGAACGGTGGTTGTGGAGAAGACAAAAATGAGAAGATAGTCTCACATCAACTAGGCGTATCAATGTGAGTAAGTAGGGATTGCCATACAACGGATGCACTAGAGCTATAAGTGTATGAAAGTTCAAGAAGAAACTAAGTGGGTGTGCATCCAACTCGCTTGCTCACGAAGACCTAGGGCATTTTGAGGAAGCCCATCATTGGAATATACAAGCCAAGTTCTATAATGAAAAAATGCCCACTAGTATATGAAAGTGACAACATAGGAGACTCTCTATCATGAAGATCATGGTGCTACTTTGAAGCACAAGTGTGGTAAAAGGATAGTAGCATTGTCCCTTCTCTCTTTTTCTCTCATTTTTTTGTTTTTTTTTTGTTTGGGCCTTTTCTCCCCTTTTTTATGGCCTCTTCTTTTTTTTATTTTTTTCGTCCGGAGTCTCATCCCTACTTATGGGGCAATCATAGTCTCCATCATCCTTTCCTCACTGGGACAATGCTCTAATAATGATGATCATCACAGTTTTATTTTTCTTACAACTCAACAATTACAACTCGATACTTAGAACAAAATATGACTCTATATGAATGCCTCCGGCGGTGTACCGGGATGTGCAATGACTCATGAGTGACATGTATGAAAGAATTATGAACGGTGGCTTTGCCACAAACTCAATGTCAACTACATGATCATGCTACCAATATGACAATGATGGAGCGTGTCATAATAAACGGAACGGTGGAAAGTTGCATGGCAATATATCTCGGAATGGCTATGGAAATGCAATGATAGGTAGGTATGGTGGCTGTTTTGAGGAAGGTATATGGTGGGTGTATGATACCGGCGAAAGGTGCGCGGTATTAGAGAGGCTAGCAATGGTGGAAGGGTGAGAGTGCGTATAATCCATGGACTGAACATTAGTCATAAAGAACTCATATACTTATTGCAAAAATCTACAAGTTATCAAAGCAAAGTATTACGTGCATGCTCCTAGGGGGATAGATTGGTAGGAAAAGACCATCGCTCGTCCCCGACCGCCACTCATAAGGAAGACAATCAATAAATAAATCATGCTCCGACTTCATCACATAACGGTTCACCATACGTGCATGCTACGGGAATCACAAACTTTAACACAAGTATTTCTCAAATTCACAACTACTCAACTAGCATGACTCTAATATCACCATCTTCATATCTCAAAACAATTATCAAGCATCAATCTTTTCTTAGTATTCGACACACTCATAAGAATTCTTACAAATCTTGTCTTAGCATATTATGATTATTTAAGCAAATTGCCATGCTATTTAAGACTCTCAAAATAATATAAGTGAAGCATGAGAGTTCATCTATTTCTTAAAAATAAAACTACCGCCATGCTCTAAAAGATATAAGTGATGCACTAGAGCAAATGACAAACTACTCCGAAAGATATAAGTGAAGATCAATGAGTAGTCGAATAATTGTGCAACTATGTGAAGACTCTTTAACATTAAGGATTTTCAGATCTTAGTATTGTATTCAAACAGCAAGCAAAACAAAATAAAACTACAATGCAAGGATAGCACAACTCATGTGAAGAAGCAAAAAACTTAGGCTCAACCGATACTAACCGATAGTTGTTGAAGAAGAAAGGTGGATGCCTACCGGGGCATCCCCAAGCTTAGATGCTTGAGACTTCTTGAAATATTTGTTGGGGAACGTAGCAGAAATTCAAAATTTTCCTACGTGTCACCAAGATCTATCTATGGAGAAACTAGCAACGAGGGAAGGAGAGTGCATCTACATACCCTTGTAGATCGCTAAGCGGAAGCGTTCAAGTGAACGGGGTTGATGGAGTCGTACTCGTCGTGATTCAGATCACCGATGATCAAGTGCGAACGGACGGCACCTCGCGTTCAACACACGTACAGCCGGTGGCGTCTCCCATGCCTTGATCCAGCAAGGAGAGAGGAGAGGTTGAGGAAGACTCCATCCAGCAGCAGCACAACGGCGTGGTGGTGGTGGAGGCGTGGCAATCCCGCAGGCTTCGCCAAGCACCAAGGAGAGGAGGAGGAGGAGGAGGGGCTGCGCTGGAGAGGAGGCTCTCGTGTGTTATGGGCAGCCCCTGGGCCTCATATATATAGGGGAAGGGAGGGCTGCGCCCCTCTAGGGTTTCCACCCCTAGGGGCGGCCAGCCCTAGATGGGATCAAGGGAGGTGGCCAAGAGGGAGGAGAGGAGGCGCCCACTAGATGGGCCTTAGGGCCCATCTGGACTAGGGTTGCCCCTCCCACCCATCCTTGCGCCTTGGGCCCCTTGTGGGGCGCACCAGCCCTCCTAGGGGCTGGTCCCCTCCACACTTGGCCCACGCAACCTTCAGGGTTGGTGGCCCCACTTGGTGGACCCGGGACCCTCCGGTGGTCCCAGACATTACCGATATCGCCTCAAACTTTTCGGTGACCAAAACAGGACTTCCCATATATAAATCTTTACCTCCGGACCATTCGGAACTCCTCGTGACGTCCGGGATCTCATCCGGACTCGAACAACATTCGGTAACCACATACAAGCTTCCTATATAACCCTAGCGCCATCGAACCTTAGTGTGTAGACCCTACGGGTTGGAAACAAGCGAGACATGACCGAGGCGTTCTCCGGTCAATAACCAACAGCGGGATCTGGATACCCATGTTGGCTCCCACATGTTCCACGATGATCTCATCGGATGAACCACGATGTCAAGGACTCAATCGATCCGTATACAATTCCCTTTGTCTAGCGGTATTGTACTTGCCCGAGATTCGATCGTCGGTATCCCGATACCTTGTTCAATCTCGTTACCGCAAGTCTCTTTACTCGTTCCGTAACACATCATCCCGTGATCAACCCCTTGGTCACATTGTGCACATTATGATGATGTCCTACCGAGTGGGCCCAGAGATACCTCTCCGTCTCACCGGAGTGACAAATCCCGATCTCGATCCGTGTCAACCCAATGGTCACTTTCGGAGATACCGTAGTGCACCTTTATAGTCACCCGATTCGTTGTGACGTTTGATACACCCAAAGCACTCCTACGGTATCCGGAATTGCACGATCTCATGGTCTAAGGAAGAGATACTTGACATTGGAAAAGCTTTAGCATACTGAACTACGATCTTTGTGCTAGGCTTAGGATTGGGTCTTGTCCATCACATCATTCTCCTAATGATGTGATCCGTTATCAATGACATCCAATGTCCATGGTCGGAAACCGTAACCATCTATTGATCAACGAGCTAGTCAACTAGAGGCTTACTAGGGACATGGTGTTGTCTATGTATCCACACATGTATTCTGTTTCCGGTCAATACAATTATAGCATGAATAATAAGCGATTATCATGAACAAGGAAATATAATAATAACTAATTTATTATTGCCTCTAGGGCATATTTCCAACAGTCTCCCACTTGCACTAGAGTCAATAATCTAGTTCACATCGCCATGTGACTAACACTGATAGGTCACATCGCCATGTGACTAACATCCAAAGAGTTTACTAGTGTCTTAAACTAGTTCACATCACCATGTGATTAAGTCTCAATGAGTTACGGGTTTGATCATGTTTTGCTTGTGAGAGAGGTTTTAGTTAACGGTGCGAACCTTTCAGATCCGTGTGTACTCGCAATTCTCTATGTCATATTGTAAATGCTGCTTCCACGCTCCACTTGGATCTATTCCAAATGGTTGCTCCACTATACGTATCCGGTTTGCTACTTAGAGTCACTCGGATAGGTGTTAAAGCTTGCATCGACGTAACCCTTTACGCCGAACTCATTATCACCTCCATAATCGAGAAACATGTCCTTATTTACTCCAAGGACAATTTTGACCGCTGTCCAATGATCCCCATTCTGGATCATTCTTGTACCTTGACCGACTCATGGCATGGCACACTTCGGTGCGGTACACAGCATAGCATACTATAGAGCCTATGTACGAAGCATAGGGGCGACCTTCGTCCTTTCTCTCTTTTCTGCCGTGGTCGAGCTTTTAACTCTTAACTCCATACCTTACAACTCAGGCAAGAACTCCTTCTTTGACTGATCCATCTTGAACACTTTCAAGATTATGTCAAGGTATGTGCTCATTTGAAAGTACTATTGAGCGTTTTTTTTTTATCTATCCTCATAGATCTTGATGCTCAACGTTCAAGTAGCTTAGTACAGGTTTTCACTTGAAAAACACCTTTTTCAAATAACCCTATATGCTTTCCAGAAATTCTACATCATTTCTGATCAACAATATGTCAACAACATATACTCATCAAAAATTCTATAGTGCTCCCACTCACTTCTTTGGAAATACAAGTTTCTCATAAACTTTGTATACACCCAAAATCTTTGATCATCTCATCAAAGCGCACATTCCAACTCCGAGATGCTTACTCCGGTCCTTAGAAAGGATCATTGGAGCCAGCATACCTTTAGCATCTTTAGGATCGACAAAACTTTTACGATTGTATCACGTACAACCTTTCCTTACGTAAACTGGTAAGGAAACTCGTCTTGACATCCATCTGCCAGATTTCATAAATGCAGCTAATGCTAACATGATTCCGACGGACTTAAGCATCGCTACGGATGAGAAAATCTCATCGTAGTCAACTCCTTGAACTTGTGAAAAACTCTTCGCCACAAGTCGAGCTTCATAGACGGTGATCTTACCGTCCACGTCCGTCTTTTAAAGATCCATTCATCTCAATGGCTTGCCGATCATCGGGCAAGTCCACCAAAGTTTATGCTTTGTTCTGATACATGGATCCTATCTCGGATTTCATGGCTTCTAACCATTTGTCGGAATTTGGGCCCACCATCGCTTCTCCATAGCTCGTAGGTTCATTGTTGTCTAGCAACATGACCTTCAAGACATGATTCTTGTACCACTCAAGTGGTGCGCATCCTTGTCACCCTACGAGTACGTCGGTGACTTGATCCGAAACTTCATGATCACTATCATAAGCTTCTACTTCAATTGGTGTAGGTGCCACGGAACGACTTCGTGCCTGCTACACACTTGTTGAAGTGACGGTTCAATGACCTCATCAAGTCTCCACCATCCTCCCACTCAACTTTTCGAGACGAACTTTTCCTCGAGAAAGGACCCGATTCAAGAAACAATCCCTATTGCTTTCGGATCTGAATTAGGAGGTATACCCAACTGTTTTGGGTGTCCTATGAAGATGCATTTTGTCCGCTTTGGGTTCGAGCTTATCAACCTGAAACTTTTCCACATAAGCGTCGCAGCCCCAAACCTTTAAGAAATGACAGCTTAGGTTTCTTTAAACCATAGTTCATACGGTGTCATCTCAACGGAATTATGTGGTGCCCTATTAAAGTGAGTGCGGTTGTCTCTAATGCCTAACCCATGAACGATAGTGGAAATTCGATAAGAGACATCATGGTATGCACCATATCCAATAGGTTGCAACTATGATGTTCGGACACACCATCACACTATGGTGTTCCAGGCGGTATTAATTGTGAAACAATTTGCACAATGTCTTAATTGTGTGCCAAAACTCGTAACTCAGATATTCATCTCTATGATCATATCATAGACATTCTATCCTCTTGTCACGAAGATCTTAAACTTCACTCTGAAATTACTTGAACCATTCAATAATTCAGACTTGTGTTTCATCAAGTAAATATACTCAACATCTACTCGAATCATCGTGATGTCGAACATAATGATATTCATTTGCATGCCTCGGCACTCATTGGACTGCACACATCAAAAATGTGTTACTTCCAACAAGTTGCTATCTTGTTCCATCTTCTTTGAAACCGAGGCTTTTCAGGTCATCTTGCCCATGTGGTATGTTTTGCATATCTCAAGTGATTCAAAATCAAGTGAGTCCAAACGATCCATCTGCATGGAGTTTCTTCATGCTTATACACCAATAGACATGGTTCACATGTCTCAAACTTTTCAAAACGAGTGAGTCCAAAGATCCAACAACATGGAGCTTCTTCATGCGTTTACACCAATATGACTTACATGGCAGTGCCACAAGTAAGTGGTACTATCATTACTATCTTATACTTTTGGCATGGAAATGTGTATCACTACGATCGAGATTCAATCAACCATTCCTTTAGGTGCAAGACCATTGAAGGTATTATTCAAATAAACAGAGTAACCATTATTCTCCTTAAATGAATAACCGTAATGCAATAGACATAATCCAATCATGTCTATGCTCAACGCAAACACCAAATCTCGATGGTAGAGGGAGCGTGCGATGCTTGATCACATCAACCTTGGAAAAAAAAACTTCCAACACATATCGTCAGCTCACCTTTAGCTAGTCTCCATTTATTCTGTAGCTTTTATTTCGAGTTACTAACACTTAGCAACCGAACCGGTATCTTAATACCCTGGTGCTACTAGGAGTACTAGCAAAGTACACATTAACATAACGTATATCTAATATACTTCTATCGACCTTTCCAGCCTTCTCATCTACCAAGTATCTAGGGTAATTCTGCTCCAGTGGCTGTTCCCCTTATTACAGAAGCACTTAGTCTCGGGTTTGGGTTCAACCTTGGGTTTCTTCACTGGAGCAGCAACTGATTTGCCGTTTCATGAAGTGTCCCTTCTAGCCCTTGCCCTTCTTGAAACTAGTGGTTTCACCAACCATCAACAATTGATGCTCCTTCTTGATTTCTACTTTCGCGATGTCAAACAACGCGAATACCTCAAGGATCATCATATCTATCCCTGATATGTTATAGTTCATCACGAAGCTCTAGCAGCTTGGTGGCAATGACTATGGAGAAACATCACTATCTCATCTGGAAGATCAACTCCCACTCGATTCAAGTGATTGTTGCACTCAGACAATCTGAGCACAAACTCAACGATTGAGCTTTTCTCTCTTAGTTTGCAGGCTAAGAAAATCGTCGGAGGTCTTATACCTCTTGACGTGGGCACGAGCTTGAAATCCCAATTTCAGCCCTCGAAACATCTCATATGTTCCGCAACATTTCGAAAACATCTTTCGTGCCTCAACTCTAAACCGTTTAACTGAACTATCACGTAGTTATCAAAACGTGTATGTCCGATGTTCGCAACATCCACAAACGACGTTTGGGGTTCAGCACACTGAGCGGTGCATTAAGGACATAAGCTTTCTAATGTCCGCATAATCGCTACTTTCAACTTTCAACTATATTTTCTCTAGGAACATATCTAAACAGTGGAACTAAAGCGCGAGCTTTCGACATAATTTGCAAAAGGTCTTTTGACTATGTTCAGGATAATTAAGTTCATCTTATGAACTCCCACTCAGATAGACATCCCTCTGGTCATCTAAGTGATTACATGATCCGAATCAACTAGGCCGTGTCCGATCAACACGTGAGACGGACTAGTCATCATCGATGAACATCTTCATGTTGATCGTATCTACCATCGACTCATGCTCGACCTTTCGGTCTCCGTGTTCGAGGCCATGTCTTCACATGCTAGGCTCGCCAAGTTAACCCTAAGTGTTTCTGCGTGTGTAAATCTTGCTTACACCCGTTGTATGTGAACGTAAGAATCCATCACACCCGATTAACACGTGGTGCTTAGAAGCGACGAACTGTAGCAGCGGTGCACGATTAGGGAGAACACTTCTTGAAATTTGTGTAAGGATCATCTTATTTACTACCGTCGTTCTAAGTAAACAAGATGCATAAACATAATAAACATCACATGCAATTATATAGTAGTGACATGATATGGCCAATATCATATTGCTCCTTTGATCTCCATCTTCGGGCTCCATGATCATCATTGTCACCGCATGACACCATGATCTCCATCATCATGATCTCCATCATCGTGTCTCCATGAAGTTGTCTCGCCAACTTATTACTTCTACTACTATGGCTACCGGTTAGCAATAAAGTAAAGTAATTACATGGCGTTGTTCAATGACACGCAGGTCATACAATAAATAAAGACAACTCCTATGGCTCCTGCCGGTTGTCATACTCATCGACATGCAAGTCGTGAATCCTATTACAAGAACATGATCAATCTCATACATCACATATCATTCATCACATTCTTCTTGGCCATATCACATCACATAGCATACCTGCAAAAACAAGTTAGGCGTCCTCTAATTGTTGTTGCATGTTTTACGTGGCTGCTTTGGGTTTCTAGCAAGAACGTTTCCTACCTCATAAAACCACAGCGTGATATGCCAATTGCTATTTACCCTTCATAAGGACCCTTTTCATCGAATCCGTTCCGACTAAAGTGGGAGGCGGCACCCGCTAGCCACCTTATGCACCAAGTGCATGTCGGTCAGTGGAAACTGTCTCACGAAAATGCGTGTAAGGTCGGTCCGGCCGCTTCATCCCACAATACCGTCGAAACAAGATTGGACTAGTAACGGTAAGCATATTGAACATCATCAACGCCCACAACTACTTTGTGTTCTACTCGTGCAAAGAATCTACGCAATAGACCTAGCTCATGATGCCCTTTGTTGGGGAGCGTGGCAGAAATTCAAAATTTTCCCACGTGTCACCAAGATCTATCTATGGAGAAACTAGCAACGAGGGAAGGAGAGTGCATCTACATACCCTTGTAGATCGCTAAGCGGAAGCGTTCAAGTGAGCGGGGTTGATGGAGTCGTACTCGTCGTGATTCAGATCACCGATGATCAAGTGCGAACGGACGGCACCTCCGCGTTCAACACACGTACAGCCGGTGGCGTCTCCCATGCCTTGATCCAGCAAGGAGAGAGGAGAGGTTGAGAAGACTCCATCCAGCAGCAGCACAGCGGCGTGGTGGTGGTGGAGGCGTGGCAATCCCGCAGGCTTCGCCAAGCACCAAGGGAGAGGAGGAGGAGGGAGGCGGGGCTGCGCTGGAGAGGAGGCTCTCGTGTGTTATGGGCAGCCCTGGGCCTCATATATATAGGGAAGGGAGGGCTGCGCCCCTCTAGGTTTTCCACCCCTAGGGGCGGCCAGCCCTAGATGGGATCAAGGGAGGTGGCCAAGAGGGAGGAGAGGAGGCGCCCACTAGATGGGCCTTAGGGCCCATCTGGACTAGGGTTGCCCCTCCCACCCATCCTTGCGCCTTGGGCCCCTTGTGGGGTGCACCAGCCCTCCTAGGGGCTGGTCCCCTCCACACTTGGCCCACGCAACCTTCAGGGTTGGTGGCCCCACTTGGTGGACCCAGGACCCTCCGGTGGTCCCAGACATTATCGATATCGCCTCAAACTTTTCCGGTGACCAAAACAGGACTTCCATATATAAATCTTTACCTCCGGACCATTCGGAACTCCTCGTGACGTCCGGGATCTCATCCGGACTCGAACAACATTCGGTAACCACATACAAGCTTCCTATATAACCCTAGCGCCATCGAACCTTAAGTGTGTAGACCCTACGGGTTCGGAAACAAGCGAGACATGACCGAGGCGTTCTCCGGTCAATAACCAACAGCGGGATCTGGATACCCATGTTGGCTCCCACATGTTCCACGATGATCTCATCGGATGAACCACGATGTCAAGGACTCAATCGATCCGTATACAATTCCCTTTGTCTAGCGGTATTGTACTTGCCGAGATTCGATCGTCGGTATCCCGATACCTTGTTCAATCTCGTTACGGCAAGTCTCTTTACTCGTTCCGTAACACATCATCCGTGATCAACCCCTTGGTCACATTGTGCACATTATGATGATGTCCTACCGAGTGGGCCCAGAGATACCTCTCCGTCTACGGAGTGACAAATCCGATCTCGATCCGTGTCAACCCAATGGTCACTTTCGGAGATACCGTAGTGCACCTTTATAGTCACCCGATTCGTTGTGACATTTGATACACCCAAAGCACTCCTACGGTATCCGGAATTGCACGATCTCATGGTCTAAGGAAGAGATACTTGACATTGGAAAAGCTTTAGCATACGAACTACACGATCTTTGTGCTAGGCTTAGGATTGGGTCTTGTCCATCACATCATTCTCCTAATGATGTGATCCCGTTATCAATGACATCTAATGTCCATGGTCAGGAAACCGTAACCATCTATTGATCAACGAGCTAGTCAACTAGAGGCTTACTAGGGACATGGTGTTGTCTATGTATCCACACATGTATTGCTGTTTCCGGTCAATACAATTATAGCATGAATAATAAACGATTATCATGAACAAGGAAATATAATAATAACTAATTTATTATTGCCTCTAGGGCATATTTCCAACAATATTATCTTGGGGTGCCTTGGGCATCCCCAAGAGTGAACTTTTTTGTCTCCTTAATTCCTCTCATATCATGGTTTCTCTTTTTATCAAAAGCTTCATTCACAACAAACTCAACAAGAACTCGTGAGATAGGTTAGTATAAACCAATGCAAAACCTTATCATTTCCTACTGTAACAAATCACTAAAATTATTATTCAACATTGCATACTAAATGTCTCTGCATATTTAATACTCCTATCCTCAAATATAATCATTAAACAAGCAAACATATGCAAACATAACAGCATTCTGCCAAAACAGTAAAGTCTGTGAAGAATGCAAGAGTATCAATACTTCCCTAACTCCAAAAATTATGAACTAAAATTCCCACTGTAATAAATTTATCAGAGCTCAATATGAAAAAAGATTCAACATTATACCACTCTCTTAATTTCTAGGGAATTTTTGCAACAGCGGTAAACTTTCTGTTTTCAAACAGCAACATGTATACTAGCAAAATAAGCATGGCAAAGACTATCCTTGACTTTTTTATTGGAACTAAAGATGCAAAACATTATTCTAACTAACATCAAGCAAATACTAAAAAAAGAAAATGACGCTCCAAGCAAAACACATATCATGTGGTGAATAAAAATATAGCTCCAAGTAAAGTTACCTATGAACGAAGATTTAAAGAGGGATGCCTTCAGGGCATCCCCAAGCTTAGACGCTTGGTTGTCCTTGAATATTACCTTGGGGTGCCTTGGTCATCCCCAAGCTTAGGCTCTTGCCACTCCTTGTTCCATAATCCATCGAATCTATACCCAAAACTTGAAAACTTCACAACACAAAACTTAACAGAAAACTCGTGAGCTCCGTTAGCGAAAGAAAACAAAACACCACTTCAAGGTACTGTAATGAACTCATTATTTATTTATGTTGTTGTTAAACCTACTGTATTCCAACTTCTCTATGGTTTATAAACTATTTTACTAGCCATAGATTCATCAAAATAAGCAAACAACACACGAAAAACAGAATCTGTCAAAAACAGAACAGTCTGTAGTAATCTGTAACTAACGCAAACTTATGGAACTCAAAAAATTCTAAAATAAATTTGTGGACCTGAGGAATTTGTCTAGTAATCATCTGCAAAAAGAATCAACTAAATAGCACTTTCCAGTAAAAAGTTCTAGCTAATCTCGTGAGCGCTAAAGTTTCTGTTTTTTACAGCATGATCATAAAGACTTCACCCAAATCTTCCCAAAGGTTCTACTTGGCACAAACACTAATTAAAACACAAAACCACATCTAAACATAAGCTAGATGGATTATTTATTCCTAAACAGAACCAAAAAGCAAGAAACTAAAGTAAAATTGGGTTTCCTCCCAACAAGCACTATCGTTTAACGCCCCTAGCTAGGCATGATGATTTCAATGATGCTCACATAAAAGATAAAAATTGAAACATAAAGAGAGCATCATGAAGAATATGACTAGCACATTTAAGTCTAACCCACTTCCTATGCATAGGGATTTTGTGAGCAAACAACTTATGGGAACAACAATCAACTTGCATAGGAAGGTAAAACAAGCATAACTTCAAAACTTTAAGCACACGGAGAGCAAACTTGATATTATTGCAATTCCTACAAGCATATATTCCTCCCTCATAATAATTTTCAGTAGCATCATGAATGGATTCAACAATATAACCAGCACCTAAAGCATTCTTCTCATGATCTACTAGCATAGAAATTTTACTACTCTCCACATAAGAAAAATTCTTCTCATGAATAATAGTGGGAGCAAACTCAACAAAATAGCTATCATGTGATTGACAATTAAGATAAAGATGACAAGTTTCATGGTCATCATTATTCTTTAAAGCATACGTGTCATCACAATAATCATCATAGATAGGAAGCATGCTTTCATCATAGTAATTTTGCTCATCAAAGCTTGAGGGACAAAAAATATCATCTTTATCAAACATAGCTTCCCCAAGCTTGTGGCTTTGCATATCATTAGCATCATGGATATTCAAGGAATTCATACTAACAACATTGCAATCATGCTCATCATTCAAAGATTTAGTGCCAAACATTTTAATGCATCCTTCTTCTAAAACTTTGGCACAATTTTCCTTTCCATCATACTCATAAAAGATATTAAAAAGATGAAGCGTATGAGACAAACTTAATTCCATTTTTTTGTAGTTTTCTTTTATAGACTAACTAGTGATAAAACAAGAAACAAAAAGATTCGATTGCAAGATCGAAAGATATACCTTCACTTACCTAGCCTCCCCGGCAACGGCGCCAGAAAAGAGCTTGATGTCTACTACACAACCTTCTTCTTGTAGACGTTTTTGGGCCTCCAAGTGCAGAGGTTTGTAGGACAGTAGCAAATTTCCCTCAAGTGGATGACCTGAGGTTTATCAATCTGTGGGAGGCATAGGATGAAGATGGTCTCTCTCAAGCAACCCTGCAACCAAATAACAAAGAGTCTCTTGTGTCCCCAACACACCCAATACAATGGTAAATTGTATAGGCGCACTAGTTCGGCGAAGAGATGGTGATACAAGTGCAATATGGATGGTAGATATAGGTTTTTGTAATCTGAAAATATAAAAACAGCAAGGTAGCAAGTGATAAAAGTGAGCGTAAACGGTATTGCAATGCTAGGAAACAAGGCCTAGGGTTCATACATTCACTAGTGCAAGTTCTCTCAACAATAATAACATAAATGGATCATATAACTATCCCTCAACATGCAACAAAGAGTCACTCCAAAGTCACTAATAGCGGAGAACAAATGAAGAGATTATGGTAGGGTACGAAACCACCTCAAAGTTATTCTTTCCAATCAATCCATTGGGCTATTCCTATAAGTGTCACAAACAGCCCTAGAGTTCGTACTAGAATAACACCTTAAGACACAAATCAACCAAAACCCTAATGTCACCTAGATACTCCAATGTCACCTCAAGTATCCATGGGCATGATTATACGATATGCATCACACAATCTCAATTCATCTATTCAAACCAACACATAGAACCTCAAAGAGTGCCCCGAAGTTTCTACCGGAGAATCACGACGAAAACGTGTGCCAACCCCTATGCATTGGTTCATGGGCGGAACCCGCAAGTTGATCACCAAAACATACATCAAGTGAATCACGTGATATCCCATTGTCACCACAGATACGCACGGCAAGACATACATCAAGTGTTCTCAAATCTTTAAAGACTCAATCCGATAAGATTACTTCAAGGAGAAAACTCAATTCATTACAAGAGAGTAGAGGGGGAGAAGAAACATAGGATCCAACTATAATAGCAAAGCTCGCGATACATCAAGATCGTGCCAAATCAAGAACACGAGAGAGAGAGAGAGAGATCAAACACATAGCTACTGGTACATACCCTCAGCCCCGAGGGTGAACTACTCCCTCCTCGTCATGGAGAGTGCCGGGATGATGAAGATGGCCACGGTGAGGATCCCCCCTTGGCAGGGGTCTTGGAACAGGGTCTGAGAGGTTTTGGTGGCTACAGAGGCTTGCGGCGGAACTCCCGATCTATCTTCTGTTCTGGAAGTTTTACGATACGTAGGTATATATGGGTGCAGGGGGTACGTCGGTGGAGCTTCGGGGTCCCCACGAGGCAGGGGGCGCGCCCTAGGGGGTGGGTGCGCCCCCACCCTCGTGAGCACCTACCGTATCTTCTGACGTGGGGTCCAAGTCTATCAGGTGTGTTTCCTTCCAAAAATAACTTCTCCAGTTGATTTCGTTCCATTTCAATTCCGTCTGATATTCCTTTTCCTCGAAACTCTGAAATAGGCATAAAACAACAAATCTGGGTTGGGCCTCCGGTTAATAGGTTAGTCCCAAAAATAATATAAAAGTGGACAATAAAGCCCAATATTGCCCAAAACAGTAGATAATATAGCATGGAGCAATCAAAAATTATAGATACGTTGGAGACGTATCATCGCGCTGGTGACGATGGTGATCATGACGGTGCTTCGGAGATGGAGATCACAAGCACAAGATGATGATGGCCATATCATATCACTTATATTGATTGCATGTGATGTTTATCCTTTATGCATCTTATTTTGCTTTGATTGGCGGTAGCATTATAAGATGATCTCTCACTAAATTTCAAGGCATAAGTGTTCTCCCTGAGTATGCACCGTTGCGAAAGTTCTTCGTGCTGGAACACCACGTGATGATCGGGTGTGATAGGCTCTACGTTCAAATACAACGGGTGCAAAACAGTTGCACACGCGGAATACTCAGAGTTAAACTTGACGAGCCTAGCATATCTGAGATATGGCCTCGAACTTCGAGACCGAAGGTCGAACGTGAATCATATAGTAGATATGATCAACATAGTGATGTTCACCATTGAAAACTACTCCATCTCACGTGATGATCGGACATGGTTTAGTTGATTTGGATCACGTGATCACTTAGATGACTAGAGGGATGTCTGTCTAAGTGGGATTTCTTTAGTAATATGATTAATTGAACTTAAATTTATCATGAACTTAGTACCTGATAGTATTTTGCTTGTCTATGTTTGTTGTAGATAGATGGCTCGTGTTGTTGTTCCGTTGAATTTTAATGCGTTCCTTGAGAAAGCTAAGTTGAAGATGATGGTAGCAATTACAATTTGGGTCCGTAACTTTGAGGAGTATCCTCATTGCTGCCTGAAGAATTACGTCCTGGAAGCACCGCTGGGTGCCGTGCCTGCTGCAGATGCAACCGATGATGTTAAGAATGTCAGCGAGCAAAGCTGATGACTACTCGATAGTTCAGTGTGCCATGCTTTACGGCTTAGAACCGGGACTTCAACGACGTTTTGAACATCATGGAGCATATGAGAAGTTCCAGGAGTTGAAGTTAATATTTCAAGCAAATGCCCGGATTGCGAGATATGAAGTCTCCAATAAGTTCTATAGCTGCAAGATGAAAAGAATAGTTACGTCAATGAACATATACTCAAAATATGCGGGTATAATAATCACTTGATTCAACTGGGAGTTAATCTTCACGATGATAGTGTCATTGATGAATTCTTCAATCACTGCCACCAAGCTACAAGAGCTTCGTGATGAACCATAATATGCAAGGGATGGACAAGACTATTCCCGAGCTCTTCGCAATGCTAAAGGCTGCAGAGGTAGAAATCAAGAAGGAGCATCAAGTGTTGATGGTCAATAAGACCACCAATTTCAAGAAAAAGGGTAAAGGGAAGAAGAAGGGGAACTTCAAGAAGAATAGCAAACAAGTTGCTGCTCAAGAGAAGAAACCCAAATCTGGACCTAAGCCTGAGACTGAGTGCTTCTACTGCAAGCAGACTGGTCATTGGAAGTGGAACTGCCCCAAGTATTTGGCGGATAAGAAGGATGGCAAGGTGAACAAAGGTATATGTGATATACATGTTATTGATGTGTACCTTACTAATGTTCGCAGTAGCACCTGGGCATTTGATACTGGTTACATTGCTAATATTTGCAACTCAAAATAGGGACTACTGATTAGCGAAGATTGGCTAAGGGCGAGGTGACGATGCGGCGTGGGAAATGGTTCCAAAGTCGATGTGATCGCGGTCGGCATGCTACCTCTACATCTACCTTGGGATTAGTTTTAGACCTGAATAATTGTTATTTGGTGCCAGCGTTAAGCATGAACATTATATCTGGATCTTGTTTCATGCGAGGCGGTTATTCATTTAAATCGAGAGAATAATGGTTGTTCTATTTATATGAGTAATATCTTTTATGGTCATGCACCCTTGAAGAGTGGTCTATTTTTATTAAATCTCGATAGTAGTGATACACATATTCATAATGTTGAAGCCAAAAGATGCAGAGTTGATAATGATAGTGCAACTTATTTGTGGCACTGCCGTTTGGGTCATATTGGTGTAAAGCGCATGAAGAAACTCCATACTGATGGACTTTTGGAATCACTTGATTATGAATCACTTGGTACATGCGAACCGTGCCTCATGAGCAAGATGACTAAAACGTCGTTCTCCGGAACTATGGAGCGAGCAACTGATTTGTTAGAAATCATACATACTGATGTGTGTGGTCCAATCAATATTGAGGCTCGTGGCGGGTATCATTATTTTCTCACCTTCACAGATGATTTGAGCAGATATGGGTATATCTACTTAACGAAACACAAGTCTGAAACATTTGAAAAATTCAAAGAATTTCAGAGTGAAGTGGAAAATCATCATAACAAGAAAATAAAGTTTCTACGATCTGATCATGGAGGAGAATATTTGAGTTATGAGTTTGGTTTACATTTGAAACAATGCGGAATAGTTTCGCAACTCACGCCACCTGGAACACCACAGTGAAATGGTGTGTCCGAATGTCATAATCGTACTTTACTAGATATGGTGCGATCTATGATGTCTCTTACTGATTTACCGCTATCATTTTGGGGTTATGCTTTAGAGACGGCCACATTCACATTAAATAGGGCACCATCAAATCCGTCGAGACGATGCCTTATGAACTGTGGTTTGGCAAGAAACCAAAGCTGCCGTTTCTTAAAGTTTGGGGCCACGACGCTTATGTGAAGAAACTTCAACCAGATAAGCTCGAACCCAAATCGGAGAAATGTGTCTTCATAGGCTACCCAAAGGAGACTATTGGGTACACCTTCTATCACAGATCTGAAGGCAAGACTTTTGTTGCTAAATTCGGATCCTTTCTAGAGAAGGAGTTCCTCTCGAAAGAAGTGAGAGTGGGAGGAAAGTAGAACTTGATGAGGTAACTGTACCTACTCCCTTATTGGAAAATAGTTCATCACAGAAACCGGTTCCTGTGACGACTACACCAATCAGTGAGGAAGCTAATGATATTGATCATGAAACTTCAGATCAAGTTACTACAGAACCTCGTAGGTCAACCAGAGTAATGTTGGAAATATGCCCTAGAGGCAATAATAAAAGGATTATTATTGTATTTCTTGTTCATGATAATTGTCTTTTATTCATGCTATAATTGTATTTTCCGGAAATCATAATACACGTGTGAATACATAGACTACAACATGTCCCTAGTGAGCCTCTAGTTGACTAGTTCGTTGATCAATAGATAGTCATGGTTTCCTGACTATGGACATTGGATGTCATTGATAACGGGATCACGTCATTAGGAGAATGATGTGATGGACAAGACCCAATCCTAAGCATAGCACAAGATCGTGTAGTTCATTTTGCTAGAGCTTTTCCAATGTCAAGTATCTTTTCCTTAGACCATGAGATCGTGTAACTCCGGATACCGTAGGAGTGCTTTGGGTGTACCAAGCGTCTGGCGTGGCGGGTGACTATAAAGGTGCACTACGGTATCTCGAAAGTGTCATTGGGTTGACACGGATCAAGGCTGGGATTTTCACTCCGTATTACGGAGAGGTATCCTTGGGCCCACTCGGTAATGCATCATCATAATGAGCTCAAAGTGACCAAGTGTTTGGTCACGGGATCATGCATTCTGATGCGAGTAAAGTGACTTGCGTAACGAGATTGAGCGAGGTATTGGGATACCGACGATCGAATCTCGGGCAAGTAACATACCGATTGACAAAGGAATTATATACGGGGTTGTTTGAATCCTCGACATCATGGTTCATCCGATGAGATCATCGTGGAACATGTGGGACCAACATGGGTATCCAGAACCCGCTGTTGGTTATTGGCGGAGAGCTGTCTCGGTCATGTCGCATGATTCCCGAACCCGTAGGGTCTACACATAAGGTTCGGTGGCGCTAGGGTTATTAGGAAGACTTGTATGTGATTACCAAATGTTGTTGAGTCCGGATAAGATCCCGGACGTCACGAGGAGTTCGGAATGGTCCGGAGGTAAAGATTTATATATGGGAAGTTGTCATACGGTCACCGGAATGTTTCGGGGGCATATCGGTATTATCTGGGGCCACCGGAGGGGTTCCGGGGGTCCACCGGGAGGGGCCACCTCTTCCGGAGGACCTTATGGGCTGTATGGACAAGGAACCAGCCCAAGTGGGCTGGGCGCCACAACCCCCTAGGGCCCATGCACCTAGGGTTTGGGGGGGAACCCTAGAGGCGCCCCTTGCTTGGGGGCAAGCCCCCTCCCTTAACCGCCGCCCCCCTCTAAATCTCATCTAGAGGGGGCCGGACCCCTTCCCCCTTCCCCTATAAATAGAGGGGTGAGGGGAGGTCTGCATACACAATCCAAGGCGCAGCCCCTCCCCTCCCCAACACCTCTCCTCCTCCGCGTGTGCTTGGTGAAGCCTTGCCGGAGAACTGTCACTCCATCACCACCACGCCGTCGTGCTGCTGTTGGAGCCTTCTTCCTCAACCTCTCCCTCCTCCTTGCTGGATCAAGGTCGGGAGGCGTCATCCGCTCCCGTCGTGTGTTGAGCGCGGAGGTGCTGTCCGTTCAGCACTTGGTCATCGGTGATTTCGATCTGCAGTGCGACTCCCTCAACCCCGTTCTCTTGAGCGCTTCGCTCATGATCTACAAAGGTATGTAGATGCACTCCTATCACTCATTGCTAGATGAACTCATAGATGGATCTTGGTGAAACCGTAGGAAAAATTTTATTTTCTGCAACGTTCCCCAACAGTGGTATCAGAGCCAGGTTTATGCGTAGTTCTCTATTGCATGAGTAGAACACAATTTGTTGTGGGCGTAGATGTTGTAAACTTTCTTGCCGCTACTAGTCTTATTTTGCTTCAGCGGTATTGTGGGATGAAGCGGCCCGGACCGACCTTACACGTACGCTTACGTGAGACAGGTTCCACCGACTGACATGCACTAGTTGCATAAGGTGGCTAGCGGGTTTCTGTCTCTCCCACTTTAGTTGGAGCGAATTCAACGAAAAGGGTCCTTATGAAGGGTAAATAGAAGTTGACAAATCACGTTGTGGTTTTTCGTAGGTAAGAAAACGTTCTTGCTAGAACCCTATTGCAGCCACGTAAAAGATGCAACAACAATTAGAGGACGTCTAACTTGTTTTTGCAGCAATTGCCTTGTGATGTGATATGGCCAAAAGTTGTGATGAATGATGAATTATATATTGTGATGTATGAGATCATGTTCTTGTAATAGGAATCACGACTTGCATGTCGATGAGTATGACAACCGGCAGGAGCCATAGGAGTTGTCTTAATTATTGTATGACCTGCGTGTCATTGATTCAACGCCATGTAATTACTTTGCTTTATTGCTAAACCGTTAGCTATAGTAGTAGAAGTAATAGTTGGCGAGCAACTTCATGGAGACACGATGATGGAGATCATGATGATGGAGATCATGGTGTCATGCGGTGACAAGATGATCATGGAGCCCGAAGATGGAGATCAAAGGAGCTATATGATATTGGTCATATCATGTCACTACTATATAATTGCATGTGATGTTTATTATGTTTATGCATCTTGTTTACTTAGAACGATGGTAGTAAATAAGATGATCCCTTATAATAATTTCAAGAAAGTGTTCTCCCTAACTGCGCCGTTGCTAAAGTTAAATCGTTTCGAAGCACCACGTGATGATCGGGTGTGATAGATTCCTACGTTCACATACAACGGGTGTAAGACAGTTTTACACATGCAAAACACTTAGGTTAACTTGACGAGCCTAGCATGTACATACATGGCCTCGGAACACAAGAGACCGAAAGGTCGAACATGAGTCGTATGGAAGATACGATCAACATGGAGATGTTCACCGATGATGACTAGTCCGTCTCACGTGATGATCGGACACGGCCTAGTCGACTCGGATCATGTAACACTTAGATGACTAGAGGGATGTCAAATCTGAGCGGGAGTTCATTAAATAATTTAATTAGATGAACTTAATTATCATGAACTTAGTCTAAAATCTTTGCAAAAATGTCTTGTATAGATCAAATGGCCAACGCTCATGTCAACATGAACTTCAACGCGTTCCTAGAAAACCAAGCTGAAAGATGATGGCAGCAACTATTCGGACTGGGTCCGAACACGAGATCATCCTCATAGCAGCCAAGAAACAATATGTCCTAGAAGCACCGCTAGGTGAAGCACCCATCGAGAGAACCAAGGCGTTATGAATGCTTGGTAGTCACGTCTTGATGATTACTCCCTCGTTCGATGCGGCATGCTTTACAGCTTAGAACCGGGGCTCCAAAAGCGTTTTGAGCAACACGGAGCATATGAGATGTTCGAGGAGCTAAAATGGTTTTCCAAGCTCATGCCCGGTCGAGAGATATGAAGTCTCGACAAGTTCTATAGTTGTAAGATGGAGGAAAATAGTTCATCGGTGAGCACATACTCAAAATGTCAGGTTGCACAACCCTTTGTCCCACTGGACATTAACCTCCGGACGAGGCGGTCATTGACAGAATCCTTGATCGCTCCCACCAAGCTACAAGAGCTTTGTGATGAACTACAATATGCGGGGATGGTGAAAACTATTCTGAAGTATTTTCGATCTTTGAAGTCAGCAGAGGTAGAAATCAAGAAGGAACATCAAGTGTTGATGGTCAATAAAACCACTAAGTTCAAGAAGGGCAAGGGTAAGAAGAACTTCAAGAAGGACGGCAAGGATGTTGTTGCGCCCGTAAGCCAGCGGGAAGAAGTCAAAGAATGGACCCAAGCACGAGGCTGAGTGCTTTTATTGCAAAGGAAGGGTCCTCGAAGCGGAACTGCCCCAAATACTTAGCAGACAAGAAGGCTGGCAACACTAAAGGTATATTTGATATACATGTAATTGATGTGTACCTTACCGATTACTCGTAGTTCACAGGTATTTGATACCGTGTCGTTGCTCATATTTGTAACTCACAGCAGGAGCTGCGGAATAAGCGGAGGCTGGCGAAGGGCGAGGTGACGATGCGCGTCGGGAATGGTTCCAAGGTCGATGTGATCGCCGTCGGCATGCTACCTCTACATTTACCTACGGGATTAGTTTTAAACCTCAATAATTGTTATTTAGTGCCAAGTTTGAGCATGAACATTGTATCAAGATCTCGTTTAATATGAGATGGCTACTCATTTAAATCCGAGAATAATGGTTGTTCTATTTATATGAGAGATATGTTTTATGGTCATGCTCCGATGGTCAATGGTTTATTCTTAATGAATCTCGAACGTGATGTTACACATATTCATAGTGTGAATACCAAAAGATGTAAAGTTGATAACGATAGTCCCACATACTTGTGTACTTTGCCGCCTTGGTCACATTGGTGTCAAGCGCATGAAGAAGCTCCATGCTGATGGACTTTTAGAGTCTCTCGATTATGAATCATTTGACACATGCGAACCATGCCTTATGGGCAAAATGACCAAGACTCCGTTCTCGGAACAATGGGCGAGCAACCAACTTATTGGAAATCATACATACCGATGTGTGCGGTCCAATGGCGTTGAGGCTCATGGAGGATATCGTTATGTTCTCACTCTCACCGATGACTTGAGTAGATATGGATATGTCTACTTGATGAAACACAAGTCCGAGACCTTTGAAAAGTTCAAGGAATTTCAGAATGAGGTAGAGAATCAACGTGACCGAAAAATAAAGTTCTTCTGATCAGATCATGGAGGAGAATATTTAAGTCACGAATTTGGTACACACTTAAGGAAATGTGGAATCGTTTCACAACTCACGCCGCTGGAACACCTCAACAGTAACGGTGTGTCCGAACATCGTAATCGCACTCTATTGGATATGGTGCGATCTATGACGTCTCTTACTAATTTACCGCTATCATTTTGGGGATACGCTCTAGAGACAGCTACATTCACTTTAAATAGGGCACCGTCTAAATCCGTTGAGACGACACCGTATGAATTATGGTTTGGGAAGAAACCTAAGCTGTCGTTTCTAAAAGTTTGGGGATGCGATGCTTATGTCAAGAAACTTAAACCTGAAAAGCTCGAACCCAAGTCGGAAAAATGCGTCTTCATAGGATACCCTAAGGAAACAATTGGGTATACCTTCTACCTTAGATCCGAAGGCAAGATCTTTGTTGCCAAGAATGGATCCTTTCTGGAAAAGAGTTTCTCTCGAAAGGAGTAAGTGGGAGGAAAGTAGAACTCGATGAAGTACTACCTATTGAACCGGAAAGTAGTGCAGCTCAGGAAAATGTTCCTGTGGTGCCTGTCAGCTTTCAGGCCGTGATCTACACACACGCGATCTGTGGATGCCTCGATCTGAGCCCAGGAGGAACTCGAGGACGAACAGAAAACACACACGAACACGGGAGACAGTTTTGCGACGCCTTGATTCAAGCGTCTTTTCATTTCTCTTCTTTTATTCAGCGGGAAAACAAACGAGCGACTTCTCGCCACGACCCAACATGCTCGCGCCATCCCACGGCTTTGGATCGTGGACTCGCTCGTGCTAAAACGCTAGACACGACTTGGCATAGCGTGGACTAAGCACGCTTCGGCCATACGTAAACATGTGCGTACAAAACACGTGCAGATAAACTCCTAGGTGTCTATAAGCTGAAACATAAAGAAGAAAGGCGACAGTCTTAGGAAACTAGGAAAGAGGACAAGGTTAACAACAACAATCACCTCCTTAAACTTGTCACTTGCCTTTCATTGCCCTCATGCCAATCCTCTCCCTCATCTCCAGAAATTTTATTCTTACAAGCGGTTTTGTGAGTATGTCACCAGCCCGATCGCCGCTACGGACATGCTCCACGGACACGATCCCGACTCCACCATGTCACGGATGAAATGATATTTAATATCAATATGCTTACTCTGTCATGGTAGACCGGGTTTTGCAGAGAGCTATAGTTGATTTGGTTATCAATTTTCAGCAATACTTGATCAACCTCCTGCCCGAGCACATCAGCTAATAGCCTCGCCAACCATAGTCCTTGACAAGCTGCATATGCACCCGCCATGTATTCAGCTTCACATGATGAGACAGCAATGACGACTTTACATTTCTGTGAGAACCAAGTGATCGACAAGAGCCAAGATAGAACATAACTCCACTTGTGCTTTTTCGATCGTCAGCGTCCCCACCATATCAACATCCTTTGTAGCCATACAGCAACGCTGTTCCTTCCTTCCTCTCATAACAGCACCCATAATCCAGTGACCCCTTCACATATTTAAGGATGTGCTTGACAGCAGCCAAGTGTTCACTAGTTGGTTTCTCCATGAACCTCTTGACAATACCAACAGGAAAGCAATATCGGGTCGTGTATGAACTAAGTACCGAGACTTCCAACAATGCTACGGTATTGAGAGCATCTCTACCGTGGAGCTGTACTTGGTTTTCCTCAATTTCAGTTTGGGTTCCATCGGCACATGTCTTTGGGTTCTGATCCATCATTCCCACCTTCTCAAGAATTTTTGTAGCATAGCTTTGTTGACAGAGAAAGATGTTCCTTGGACTTTGACGTACTTCTATTCCAAGATAATATGACAGCAACCCCAGATCACTCATCTTGAATCATCTTTCATTTGCTTTTGAAAGAAGCCACTTCTTGATGTTTGTTCGATAATGATTAAATCATCTACATATACTCCAACCAGCAACTTGGATGTGCCATGACACTTCTTGTATAGGGCGTGTTCCAGAGGACATTTTTCAAAACCTAGTTGCACTAGAGTTTGATCCAACCGTGTTCCATGCCCTTGGAGCTTGCTTGAGACCATACAAAGCTTTGCTCAATTTCAGAACTTTTCTTCCTCTCCATTCACTTCAAACCCTGGTGGCTGTGACACAAACACTTCCTCAACAAGTTCACCATTTAAAAATGCTGACTTTACATCCATATGATGTATTTCCCAACCCTCTGAGCTGCAAGTGCAATGATAAGTCGATGGTTTCCAAGCGAGCAACAGTGCATACACCTCCTCAAAGTCAATTCCATGCCTCTGAACATATCCCTTGGCTACTAACCTGGCCTTATGTTTCACTACGTTGCCATGTGAGTCCTTCTTCAATTTAAAACCCACTTAAGACCAATTGGCTTTGTACCGTGGTAGATGCATGAGCTTCCAAGTCTTATTTTCTTTAATGGAGCTCAACTCGTCTCTGCATTGCACGCCTCCGGCATGCATCTTTGCTTGCCTCCAGTACGAGGTTGGTTCAGCCATTCCCAACATACACAAGCTATACTCATCACCATCAATCTCGAAAGTTTCATCATAAATATCGTCGAGCAGCCGGTACCTTTGTGGTCCTTCCGACGCTGTTGGTTACGAAACATTTGTTCGTGGTGATCTGAGTATGGGGATGACTGCACCGCCGTCATCGGGTCTCTGGTTCAGCTGTACTTTCAGAACTTCTTACCTCGTGATCAACCTGCAATTTCCAGGTATTGGAGATGGCATGGGCACACCAACGTCCAGATGTGCACCATCTTGAACTATGAAGGTAACACTACTCGGTTTGTGTCGGTTCAGTCTTCTCTGAAACCCAATCCCACCGTCCATCTTCTTCAAATACTACTTCACGAGAGATGTGCGTTTGTTTGTCCTTGGATCAAACATTCTGTATGCCTTTGAATTTGGCTCATAACCAATGAAGATCATGACCGAACTGCGATCAGCCAGCTTGGGAAGATGTGCACCAATTTTCTTAACATGTCCAAGACATCCAAATGTCGCAGAAAATGCACGTCCGGTTTCTTCTTGTCTGAGCCTCATATGGAGTCATATTTGGGACACTCTTAGTTGGTGCACGGTTGAGAAGAAAAACTGCAGTGGCTCTGACTTCACCCCGAAAGTACACAGCAATTGTTTGTTCTTCAACAGCTCGCGCCATCCCCACGACAGTTTGGTTTGGCGTTCAACCACACCATTTTGTTGCGGCGAGTACGGAGCGGTGAGATGGTGCTTGATCCCCAAATCTTCACAGAACTGAACAAACTCCCTTGAGGTGAATTCGCCTCCTCTATCTGTCCAGAAGTGCCACGACGGTCGGTTTCAATTCAGTCTCAAGCGATGCCTTGATCTTCTTCACTCGCACCTAGTGCCTCATCCTTGCTTTTGATGAGCACAACCCACATATAGCGAGTGCAATCGTCCACTATCAACAAGAAGTACTTTTTCCCACCAAAAGTTGCTGGAGAAATTGGGCCACAGAGATCTCCCGCAGCAATTGCAGAGCTTCGTTGGCGCGAAATTTAGCTTCAGCAGGAAATGGTCTACGGCGCTGCTTAGCGACCAAACAGCCATCACAAAACCGATCACCTTGATCTATCAATGGTAAACCTCTCACCATCTCCTTCTGACCCAAAATTCTTAGCGCTGAGAAGCTCACATGACCATATCTTGCATGCCAAAGCCATGCGTCATCACCTGACTTGGACAGCAAACACTCCGGCAATATGATGTCAATATGAAACACATACAACCGGTTTTTGGTTCTTCTCACTTTAGCTAGCACCTTGCACTCTCGGTCTTGCACCACCATCACTCCATCCTCAACTGAATATTTGCAGCCTGTCTCGTCAAGCTGGCCGAGGCTACTAGATCACTCCATCCTCAACTGAAAATGTTCCTGTGGTGCCTACACCGACTGGAGAGGAAATTAATGATAATGATCAAGGTACTTCGGATCAAGTTGCTACTGAACTTCGTAGGTCCACAAGGACACGTTCCACACCAGTGGTATGGTAACCCTGTCACGGAAATCATGTTGTTAGACAACGGTGAACCTTGAACTATGAAGAAGCGATGGCGGGCCCAGATTCCAACAAATGGCTTGAAGCCATGCAATCCGAGATAGGATCCATGTATGAAAACAAAGTATGGACTTTGACAGACTTGCCCGATGATCGGCGAGCGATAGAAAACAAATGGATCTTTAAGAAGCAGACGGACGCGGATGGTAATGTTACCATCTATAAAGCTCGACTTGTCGCTAAGGGTTATCGGCAAGTTCAAGGGGTTGACTACGATGAGACTTTCTCTCCTGTAGCAAAGCTGAAGTCCGTCCAAATCATGTTAGCAATTGCCGCATACTATGATTATGAGATATGGTAAATGGACGTCAAAACGGCATTCCTTAACGGCTATCTTAAGGAAGAACTATATATGATGCAGCCGGAAGGTTTTGTCGACACTAAGAATGCTAACAAGGTATGCAAGCTCCAGCGATCCATTTATGTGCTGGTGCAAGCATCTCGGAGTTGGAACATTCGCTTTGATGAGATGATCAAAGCGTTTGGGTTTATCTTGAGACTTATGGAGAAGCCTGTGTTTACAAGAAAGTGAGTGGGAGCTCTGTAGCATTTCTCATATTATATGTAGATGACATACTTTTGATGGGAAATGATATAGAACTTTTGGACAGCATTAAGGCCTACTTGAATAAGAGTTTTTCAATGAAGGACCTTGGAGAAGCTGCTTATATATTAGGCATCAAGATCTATAGATATAGATCGAGACGCCTCATAGGTCTTTCACAAAGCACATACCTTGATAAGATATTCAAGAAGTTCAAAATGGATCAGTCCAAGAAAGGGTTCTTTCCTGTATTACAAGGTGTGAGATTGAGCTCGGCTCAATGCCCGACCTCGGCAGAAGATATAGAAGAGATGAGTGTCATCCCCTATGCATCAGCCATAGGGTCTATTATGTATGACATGTTGTGTACCAGACCTGATGTAAACCTTGCCGTAAGTTAGGTAGGAAGATACCAAAGTAATCCGGCAAGGAACTTTGGACAGCGGTCAAGAATATCTGAAGTACACGAAAAGGACTAAGGACATGTTTTCGTTTATGGAGGTGACGAAGAGCTCGTCGTAAAGGGTTACGTCGGCGCTAAGCTTCGACACAGATCTGATGACTCTAAGTCACAAACCGGATACGTGTATATGTTGAATGGTGGAGCGATGGTGGTGCGGTGCAAGCGAGAAGCGTCGTGGCGGGATCTACATGTGAAGCGGAGTACATGGCAGCCTCGGAGGCAGCGCATGAAGCAATTTGGGTGAAGGAGTTCATCACCGACCTAGGAGTCATACCCAATGCGTCGGGGCCGATCAAACTCTTCTATGACAACACTGGAGCTATTGCACTTGCTAAAGAGCCCAGGTTTCACAAGAAGACCAGGCACATCAAGCGTCGCTTCAACTCCATTCGTGAAACTGTTCAAGATGGAGACATAGAAATTTGCAAAGTGCATACGGATCTGAATGTCGCAGATCCGTTGACTAAACCTCTTCCGCGAGCAAAACATGATCAACACCAGAACTCTATGGGTGTTCGATTCATCACAATGTAACTAGATTATTGACTTTAGTGCAAGTGGGAGACTGTTGGAAATATGCCCTAGAGGCAATAATAAAAGGATTATTATTGTATTTCTTGTTCATGATAATTTTATTTTATTCATGCTATAATTGTATTATCCGGAAATCGTAATACACGTGTGAATACATAGACTACAACATGTCCCTAGTGAGCCTCTAGTTGACTAGCTCGTTGATCAATAGATAGTCATGGTTTTCGACTATGGACATTGGATGTCATTGATAACGGGATCACATCATTAGGAGAATGATGTGATGGACAAGACAATCCTAAGCATAGCACAAGATCGTGTAGTTCGTTTTGCTAGAGCTTTTCCAATGTCAAGTATCTTTTCCTTAGAACATGAGATCGTGTAACTCCGGATACCGTAGGAGTGCTTTGGGTGTACCAAGCGTCACTGGCGTGGCTGGGTGACTATAAAGGTGCACTACAGGTATCTCCGAAAGTGTCTGTTGGGTTGACACGGATCAAGACTGGGATTTGTCACTCCGTATTACGGAGAGGTATCACTGGGCCCACTCGGTAATGCATCATCATAATGAGCTCAAAGTGACCAAGTGTTTGGTCACGGGATCATGCATTACTGATGCGAGTAAAGTGACTTGCGTGCGAGATTGAGCGAGGTATTGGGATACCGACGATCGAATCTCGGGCAAGTAACATACCGATTGACAAAGGGAATTGTATACGGAGTTGTTTGAATCCTCGACATCGTGGTTCATCCGATGAGATCATCGTGGAACATGTGGGAGCCAACATGGGTATCCAGATCCGCTGTTGGTTATTGGCGGAGAGCTGTCTCGGTCATGTCGCATGATTCCGGACCCGTAGGGTCTACACATAAGGTTCGGTGAGGCTAGGGTTATTAGGAAGACTTGTATGTGATTACGAATGTTGTTGAGTCCGGATAAGATCCGGACTTCACGAGGAGTTCGAAATGGTCCGGAGGTAAATATTTATATATGGGAAGTTGTCATACGGTCACCGGAATGTTTGGGGCATATCGGTGTGTCTGGGGCCACCGGAGGGTTCGGGGTCCACCGGAGGGGCCACCTCTTCCGGAGGACCTTATGGGTTGTATGGAGAGGGAACCAGCCCAAGTGGGCTGGGCGCCTAACCCCTAGGGCCCATGCGCCTAGGGTTTGGGGAACCCTAGAGGGGCCCCTTGCTTGGGGGCAAGCCCCCTCCCTTGCCGCCCCCCTCTAGATCTCATCTAGATGGGGCCGCCCCTTCCCTATAAATAGAGGGCGAGGGAGGGCTGCATACACAATCCAAGGCACAGCCCTCACCTCCCAACACCTCTCCTCCTCCGCGTGTGCTTGGCGAAGCCTGTGGGAGCTGATCACTCCATCACCACCACGCCGTCGTGCTGCTGTTGGAGCCTTCTTCCTCAACCTCTCCTCCTCCTTGCTGGATCAAGGTGCGGAGGCGTCATCCTCTCCGACGTGTGTTGAGCGCGGAGGTGCTGTCCGTTCGGCACTTGGTCATCGGTGATTTGGATCACGGCAGTATGACTCCTCAACCTGTTCTCTTGAGCGCTTCGCTCGCGATCTACAAAGGTATGTAGATGCACTCCTATCACTCGTTGCTAGATGAACTCATAGATGGATCTTGGTGAAACCGTAGGAAAATTTTTATTTTCTTTAACGTTCCCCAACAAGTAAGATCCGCTCCAGAGTGATACGGTAATCCTATTCTGGAAGTCATGTTACTTGACCATGGCAAACCTACGAACTATGAGGAAGCGATGATGAGCCCAGATTCCACAAAATGACTTGAGGCCATGAAATCTGAGATGGGATCCATGTATGAGAACAAAGTATGGACTTTGGTTGACTTGCCCGATGATCGGTAAGCCATCGAGAATAAATGGATTTTCAAGAAGAAGACTGACGCTGATGGTAATGTAACTGTCTACAAAGCTCGACTTGTTGCGAAAGGTTTTCGACAAGTTCAAGGAGTTGACTATGATGAGACTTTCTCACCCGTAGCGATGCTTAAGCCTGTCCGAATCATGTTAGCAATTGCCGCATTTTATGATTATGAAATATGGCAAATGGATGTCAAAACTGCATTCTGAATGGATTTACGGAAGAAGAGTTGTATATGATGCAACGAGAAGGTTTTGTCGATCCAAAAGGTGCTAACAAAGTGTGCAAACTCCAGCGATCCATTTATGGACTGGTGCAAGCCTCTCGGAGTTGGAATAAACGCTTTGATAGTGTGATCAAAGCTTATGGTTTTATCTGAGACTTTTGGAGAAGCTTGTATTTACAAGAAAGTGAGTGGGAGCTCTATAGCATTTCTGATATTATATGTAGATGACATATTGTTAATTGGAAATGATATAGAATTTTTGGATAGCATAAAAGGATACTTGAATAAAAGCTTTGCGATGAAAGACCTCGATGAAGCTGCCTACATATTAGGCATCAAGATCTATAGAGATAGATCAAGACGCTTAATTGGACTTTCACAAAGCACATACCTTGATAAAGTTTTGAAAAAATTTAAAATGGATCAAGCAAAGAAAGGGTTCTTGCCTGTATTACAAGGTGTGAAGTTGAGTCAGACTCAATGCCCGACCACAGCAGAAGATATAGAGAAAATGAAAGATGTTCCCTATGCTTCAGCCATAGGCTCTATCATGTATGCAATGATGTGTACCTGACCTGATGTATGCTTAGCAATAAGTTTATCAGGGAGGTACCAAAGTAATCCAGGAGTGGATCACTGGACAGCGGTCAAGAATATCCTGAAATACCTGAAAAGGACTAAGGATATGTTTCTCGTTTACGGAGGTGACAAAGAGCTAGTCATAAATGGTTACATCGATGCAAGCTTTGACACTGATCCGAACGATTCTAAATCGCAAACTGGATACATGTTTATATTGAACGGTGGAGCTATCAGTTGGTGCAGTTCTAAACAAAGCGTCGTAGCGGGATCTACATGCGAAGCGGAGTACATAGTTACTCCGGAAGCAGCAAATGAAGGAGTCTGGATGAAGGAGTTCATTTCCGATCTAGGTGTCATACCTAGTGCGTCGGGACCAATGAAGATCTTCTGTGACAATACTGGTGCAATTGCCTTGGCAAAGGAATCCAGATTTCACAAGAGGACCAAGCACATCAAGAGACGCTTCAATTCCATCCGGGACCAAGTCCAGGTGGGAGACATAGAGATTTTCAAGATACATACGGATCTGAATGTTGCAGACCCGTTGACTAAGCCTCTTCCACGAGCAAAACATGATCAGCACCAAGACTCCATGGGTGTTAGAATCATTATCGTGTAATCTAGATTATTGACTCTAGTGCAAGTGGGAGACTGAAGGAAATATGCCCGAGTGGCAATAATAAAGTTATTATTTATTTCCTTATATCATGATAAATGTTTATGATTCATGCTAGAATTGTATTAACCGGAAACATGATACATGTGTGAATACATAGACAAATATAATGTCACTAGTATGCCTCTACTTGACTAGCTCATTAATCAAAGTTGGTTATGTTTCCTAACCATAGACATGAGTTGTCATTTGATTAACGAGATCACATCATTAGGAGAATGATGTGATTGACTTGACCCATTCCGTTAGCTTAGCAGTTGATCGTTTAGTATGTTGCTATTGCTTTCTTCATGACTTATACATGTTCCTACAACTATGGGATGATGTAACTCCCATTTACCGGAGGAACACTTTATGTGCTACCAAACGTCACAACGTAACTGGGTGATTATAAAGGAGCTCTACAGGTGTCTCCAAAGGTACATGTTGAGTTGACGTATTTCGAGATTAGGTTTTGTCACTCTGATTGTCAGAGAGGTATCTCTGGGCCCTCTCGGTGATGCACATCACTATAAGCCTTGCAAGCAATGTAGCTAATGAGTTAGTTACGGAATGATGCATTACATAACGAGTAAAGAGACTTGCCGGTAACGATATTGAACTAGGTATTGAGATACCGCGATCGAATCTCGGGCAAGTAACATACCGATGACAAAGGGAACAACGTATGTTGTTATGCGGTTTGACCGATAAAGATCTTCGTAGAATATGTAGGAGCCAATATGAGCATCCAGGTTCCGCTATTGGTTATTGACCGAAGCGTGTCTCGGTCATGTCTACATAGTTCTCGAACCCGTAGGGTCTGCACGCAAAAGTTTCGATGATGTTATATTATGAGTTTATGAGTTTTGATGTACCGAGGGTTGTTGAGTCCGGATGTGATCACGGACATGACGAGGAGTCTCGAAATGGTCGAGACATGAAGATTGATATATTGGAAGCCTATATTTGGATATCGGAAGTGTTCCGGGTGAAATCCGGATTTTACCGGAGTACCGAGGGGTTACCGGAACCCCCCGGGGCTTAATGGGCCATAGTGGGCCTTAGTGGAGAAGAGGACAGGCGGCGAGGGCAGGGCAGCGCGCCCCTCCCCCCTAGTCCGAATAGGACAAGGAGAGGGAGGCGACGCCCCCTTTCCTTCCTCTCTCTCCCTCCTCTTTCCCCCTTTCTCCAGGTCCAACAAGGAAAGGAGGGAGTCCTACTCCCGGTGGGAGTAGGACTCCCCATGGCGCGCCTCCTCCCTGCCGGCCGCCCACTCCCCCCTTTCTCCTTTATATACGGGGGCAGGGGGCACCTCTAGAGACACAACAACAGATCATTGATCTCTTAGCCTTGTGCGGTGCCCCCTCCACCATAGTCCTCCTCGATAATATTGTAGCGGTGCTTAGGCGAAGCCCTGCGACGGTAGAACATCAACATCATCACCACGCCGTCGTGCTGACGGAACTCTCCCTCGACACTTGGCTGGATCGGAGATCGAGGGACGTCATCGAGCTGAACGTGTGCTAGAACTCGGAGGTGTCGTGCTTTCAGTGCTTGATCGGTCAGGCCGTGAAGACGTACGACTACATCAACCGCGTTGTTCTAACGCTTCCGCTTTCGGTCTACGAGGGTACGTGGACAACACTCTCCCCTCTCGTTGCTATGCATCACCATGATCTTGTGTGTGCGTAGGAATTTTTTTGAAATTACTACGTTCCCCAACACAATGAACACGGCATACCACTTGCCCTAGCAATGCACAAGAGCAAGAGTTGAAGCAGCAAATCAATGGAGCACAAGTAGCAAGCAAAGTAGCACACAAACAACAATGGAGCAGAAGAGAAGTAAAGCATGCATGATCATACGACATAGCAAGTTCAACCTAGCACTACCTTGGTGTTAACCTACCACCACATCCAAAAGAGGGTGTCGTCCTACCACCGCAAGTTCACCATCAGCGTGAGCGGTTAGTATATACCACCTCACCAAAATATACAGACCATCAAATAGTTTTTGAGCCCTAGCTACACAAAATGTACGCCGTCATCATCGTCGTCGTTGTCGTCGCCACCGCCATCACCGTCGGGGATCATGCACGCTCACAGGCAGCACTACTCTAGTAGTAGTGTTTGCCCAGCCAGCTCCTGATCCACAACACCCTGTGAGCGTCGGCCATGGCAACGAACCCAACACCCTGGGCCTTGTTGTCGAGCAGGTGGCTGAGAGCTGCCATGAGAGCCTCGTCGCTGAATCCACCCTGGGTCATGACAGTGCCATACAGGTCAGGGTGGACGTCAAGGGGCTTGCACTCCCTGATGGCTGTTGCCACCTCCTTCGCCGCCTCAGTCATGCTGCAAAAGACATTGATCTCCTCCTCCATCAGGCCTCCTCCCTTCCTCTTCCTACCATGGTTGGGGTCAAATGTCTTGTCGAAGGGCTTCGCAGCGGGCTTGTCAGGGCCATCAATGACCTCAACGTCCGGTGTCCCAGGGAAGTATGGCATGGGAGAACCAAGAGGCTCACCCGAGCCCATGGCATGCTTCCCAGTTGCCAGCCCGAAGGAGAAGATGTGCTGCATCTGGTTGTAGTTCTGGATGGGTGTGTTGAGGAACTCGGTGTCCCTTGGGTGGTCCTAAGAATGAAACACATGTGTTGTTAGTTGTGATTAGGAGTAGGCAATGGTGGACAATATGAAAAGGAAGAGGGTTGTGAGCTAACCGCGACATGGCCGGCGTAGTGCTCTGCCTCCAGAACTATGGAGCAAGTGTTCTCATCCCATGAGGCGCCGCTAAGGTCTCTCAGCTTGGACACTTGGATCCATCGACTTCTCCACTTCCTCAGGTGGTTGTACACCTGGGTGGCAGACACCTCTTGCCCACAGAACTCGAATACCTGCTCCGCAACGGTGTTCAAGTGCACTTCCTTGAAGCCCTTGTCAGTCCTAACTCCATTAGAGATGAGCTCACACATTTTGTTCAGCACGAACGTGGACATGAACGGCTGCCACTTCATGTTGTTGGACCTACCATCCTTCTTTGCCTTTGTTGTTGCTAGCTTGATTGCGGCGGCAGCAGCAGCAGCAGGAGTAGTAGGCTCAACGAGCACTACTGGCACATAGAGAGAATCAGACTCGAACACCTCTGAATCAGGTGCCATCTCAGACATAGGCTGCGAGTCCTCGACAAACAATGGAGCAAACTGGCTGTCGGACACGACAATGGCCTGACTAAGATCTTGCGTCTGCGTGGTCATGTCCTACAATCGTAGCACGCATTGATAGTGAGCATAGCACACAACATACCGGGCAATCCATGAAAGCAGGAGCATACATGTACATGGTTCATCACTATCATAGCAAGCACATGCTTCATCACTATCATACTAAGCATACCAGACAATCTATGAGCAGAAGCATACATCTACAACAAACAACATGCTACAAATGGACCACCAATAGCTACAAATCATAGATCTAAGCATGATTCAACACAAGCACAAGGTTCAACTTCAAACTCTACTACTAATCTAGCCTACCACATGCTTGAACATCTAGCCCTACCACAAGTTGCAAACCGCAACATAGCAACCAACCATATCAGCTCACAGATCACCACTAATCAACCATGCATCTAGATCAAACCCTAGCTGTAGCCCAGATCTAGCTAGAAGGAACAGAGAGATAGGGGGATTGAACTCACAGAGGCCATGGCTGCAGCTTGAGGACGAGGGGGAACCGTGGTGGAAGATGAACGCCGGCCGGTGAAGGAGCTCCGGCGCCGTGGACCGCCGGCCGATGAAGATGCGCCGCTTACCTGCTCGTCGTTGCCGATGTGCGTCGGTGGGAAATTGCAAACAGAGGAAGAATGGTGGCGGGAGTTGGGACGGTGAGGGAGGGGCTAAATAGGGGGTGGAGCGGCGGGAGGTGAGCCGAAATCCTCCCGCCGATTTTTCGGCGACGCGGGCGAGCTCATGCCATCTCCCCTGCTCGCACGAGGGAAGAAGCGCGTCGCCCTCCCCTGCCTCGCCCAAGCCAGGCTCGCGAGCTACTGCCGAATCATGCGTTTCTCCTGGGCCTGGCCTGGACGTGCTTTAAGTTTCGTGCGATGCGAGCCGCACAGTGAATGCAGGAAACCAAACGGGCCAATTCTTCCCGCTCGGGCCAGGCTGGGCCTAATGCGGGCAACCAAACACGCCCTAAGTGGATGGGTGGCCTACGAGTATCTTGTGCACTCGATTCTACTGCCGCGTGCAAAAAAAAGGAGACAAGTTACCGTGTGCGTGCTTGTAGATGTTGATCTATTTCTTATTGAGTTTTTTTAACTTCATCTATTTATCAACTGCCAAGGTGGTAAGTATAACAAAAATACTAAAAGTGAAATTTTCATCCAGGTCCGTAAACCACCTAGCGACGACTACAAGCACTAGAGCGAGTCGAAGACGCGCTGCTGTCATCGCCCCTCTCTCGTTGAAGTCGGGCAAAAATTGTTGTAGTAGACAGTCGGAAAGTTGTCAGTGTTAAGGCTCCATAGGACTAGCGAACGAAGCCTGGGTCCAGTCGGATCCACCGAAGACAAACACCGACTGCATCTCATAAGATCCGTCGGAGACAACTTGCACACGCCTTCCGACGACGCTTGAAACACCACCGGGACAGGGGCTAAGCGGGGAGGACTTTATTTCATCTTCAAGAAGCCGTCACCGCCTCGCCTTCTTAAGCATGGCACCAATCCTAATAAAACTCAAAAAACGCCTAAAAACGAAGCCCTCCTGCCTGCAAGGGCCGGGATCCACCACGCCTCCATGGTCCAAATACCATAGGAGACGAGGAGGACCGGCGCCGGCGGCGGCGAGAGGCGGTGAACCCTAGATGTGAGTCCATACGATGGAAGGAGCGTTCATATTTTTTTTACAAAGTTGGTCAAACATACAAAATTCTTGACTTTGAACAAACTTAGAAATTCAAGTATTTGCGAACAAAGGAAGTGCAAGTCAAGCTCGGGACATGTAGGAACATCCAGATGAATCAGGCCAATTTAAATGTCTCCACTCTAGCCCCTTTTTGCATGAACGGGCACGTTACAAATTCTTAATTCAGCTTAAATTGCCCCTACAAATTTGAAACGAATGGCGGAAAAAAGAACATTTTTTTATTAAGGTAGCCGCTTGGTTGTGCACATGCCCGGCAACTTTGAAATCTATATATGAAAAGCACTTCATATAATGAATGGAGATCAGTGAAACGGCGACTTGCTAGACTTCCTCTTGTAAATCATATATTCCCAAATGACCCTTATTTATTTTGACAAAGAATTCTTATTTTTTGTAAGTTTAGTACTCGCTCCGATGGAAAAGAGTTAAACTTTCGCATTTCCACCTACACTGAGACAAAAGATTTCAGAGACAGAAAAATGTTGGACGTCAAGCTCATGGCACGAAAGAACATCCAAATGAATCAGACGAATCCAAATGTCTGCCACTCTAGCCCCTTTTGCTTGAACGGACAGGTTACAAATGCTACGAGCGATCACTACAAATTCCCTCCCAAAAATGAAAATGTGGTGGCTTCTTACAACGTGACAATGCTCTATGCAGAGAGCCTCTAAGAGCATATACAGCCGAACTTTATAAATTCGGCCCCTGAAACGCCCGCGGACGCGACCGGACACATCAGCGGTCACTCACCAGTCACACCTGAAATTCGCCAATTTGCATCCACCTCTCCCAAATTTTCATCTTCTAGAACCATACAAAGCATGTAAAAGAAATTCTACGTACTACATCTACGTACTACCCTAACTACTCTTCATCGTTGGAGATGTCCACGACGAGGGTGTCGGGTGCCGGCTGGACGGGCGGGTAGGAGGGCTCCGGCTCATCCTCCTCCTGCTCGACCTCATCCATGTAGGCGAACATCTCCGCCTCCTCCGCCGCCTCTTGTGCCTCCATCTCCTACCGACAATGGCTTCTTGCCTCCGCAGCCGACTCCGACCGGAGGGAATCGAGGATGGCCTGCTGCTCCGCCTGTAGATCCCCGTCGCCAGCATCCCCCACACCCTCCTCCTTCGGCGTCCTCCGCCTCCTCCTCCTCCAGATTCACTTCCTCCGGAGGTAGCCCCACGGTGATCTGGGCTTCGCGCCTAGCCCGGATCTGCTCAAGGAGCTCGAGCTGGCGCTCCGGCATCAGAAAGGGCTCGCTCCTCACCCGGCGGCATGTGGACATGGCTACTAGGCAGACGGGTGGAGTGGAAAATGGCGGCGGCGGCGGACAGGAGGAGGAAAATATGGATGAATGGTAAGGTTTCGATGCTGCCAGTCGATTTAAATAGCTGGGCAATGCACTACGCGACCCGCCAGAGCTGCGCCACGGGGCGCCACCGGTCCGACGGAGGAGACGAGTTTCAGACCGCCGGGTTTGAGGGCGTTTCCGGCTGGGACCCCTTCATGAGTCCGGCGTGGCGGGCGTACCCGGGCGCCCCCATATCCGACCAATATTTGGGCTGGAGATGGGGATTGCCGGTCAGCCTGGGCGTTTGAGGCCTGTTTGAGGCGTCTGTCTGGGTCGATAATGAAGGAAATATGCCCTAGAGGCAATAATAAAGTTATTATTTATTTCATTATTTCATGATAAATGTTTATTATTCATGCTAGGATTGTATTAGCCGGAAACTTAGTACATGTATGAATACATAGACAAAACATATTGTCCATAGTATGCCTCTATTTGACTAGCTCGTTAATCAAAGATGGTTTTGTTTCCTAACCATAGACATGTGCTATCATTTGATGAACGGGATCACATCATTAGGAGAATGATGTGATGGACATGACCCATCTGTTAGCTTAGCATTATGATCGTTACAATTTCATTGCTACTGCTTTCTTCATGACTTATACATGTTCCTCGGACTATGAGATTATGCAACTCCCGAATACCGGAGGAACACTTTGTGTGCTACCAAACGTCACAACGTAAATGGGTGATTATAAAGGTGCTCTATAGGTGTCTCCGAAGGTGTTTGTTGGGTTGGCATAGATCGAGATTAGAATTTGTCACTCCGTGTTTTGGAGAGGTATCTCTGGGCCCTTTCGGTAATACTCATCACTATAAGCCTTACCAGGATTGTGACTAATGAGTTAGTTGCGGAATGAAGTATTACAAAACAAGTGAAGAGACTTGCCGGTAACGAGATTGAACTAGGTATGATGATACAGACGATCGACTTTCGGGCAAGTAACATACCGATGACAAAGGGAACAACGTATGTTGTTATGCGGTTTGTCCGATAAAGATCTTCGTAGAATATGTAGGAGCCAATATGAGCATCCAGGTTCCGCTATTGGTTATTGACAGGAGATGTGTCTCGGTCATGTCTACATAGTTCTCGAACCCGTAGGGTCCGCACGCTTAACGTTCGATGACGATTAGTATTATGAGTTATGTGTTTTGATGAGTGAAGTTTGTTCGGAGTCCCGGATGAGATCAAGGACATGACGAGGAGTCTCGAAATGGTCGAGACATAAAGATTGATATATTGGATGGCTATATTTGGACACTAGAAGTGTTCTGGAGAAGTTTTGGATAAAACCGGAGTGCCGGAGGGTTATCGGAACCCCCGGGGGAACTAATGGGCCTCGATGGGCCTTAGTGGAGAGAGAGAGAGAGAGAGGGGCGGCCAGGGTAGGCCGCGCCCCCTCCCCTTTGGGTTCGAATTGGACTAGGGGGGGCCTTTCCTTCTTCCTCTCCCTCTCATTCCTTCCCCCTCTCTCCCTCTTGGTGGAAACCTACTAGGACTTGGAGTCCTAGTAGGATTCCTCTCTTGGGGGCGCGCCTAGGAGGGCCCGCCGGCCTCCCCTTGCTCCTTTATATATGGGGGCAGGGTGGCACCCTAGAACACACAAGTTGATCTTTTAGCCGTGTGCGGTGCCCCCTCTATAGTTACACACCTCGGTCATATCGTCGTAGTGCTTAGGCAAAGCCCTGCGCCGATAACTTCATCATCACCGTCATCACGCCGTCGTGCTGACGAAACTCTCCCTCGGCCTCAACTGGATCAAGAGTACGAGGGACGTCATCGAGCTGAACGTGTGCTGAACGCGGAGGTGTCGTACGTTCGGTGCTTGGATCGGTTGGATCGCGAAGACGATAGACTACATCAACCGCGTTAACTAAACGCTTTCGCTTTCGGTCTACGAGGGTACGTGGACACACTCACCCCTCTCGTTGCTATGCATCACCTAGATAGATCTTGCGTGATCGTAGATTTCCTTTTTGAAATTACCGCGTTCCCCAACAGATAAAACGTGACCGATCAGTGATCAGGCGGCTCACCCGAGCATATGAGGCAGGTTTGAGAGGTCCAATTGTAGATGCTCTAACTACGCAAATATCCATACCGTGTCACCACCAGCGCAGGTGCAGGTACACTAAACCGGACAGGGCCAGAGACATGAAGGGTGCATTGGCGGTGGCAACGTGGGCCTGATCGGAGGGGGTACACGCCGATATTTTTTTTGAATAAATTTAGAGAAATGCGAGAGTTCAATTTTGTGGATCATGTTCTCAATGGATGCGGACACCCATTTTCATGAAAACTAGCAAGATGCTTGTGCGTTGCACATAACATCAAGATGCATTTATATGAGTAGTTTATCTTATGGGAGATAAAGATGAACGAGAAAAGGCCTTATCTGCAAATGTGAAGAGGCGTGCGGGTAACCTTTTTCAAAATTGTCATAGTTTTCTTCCTATCCGTCAAATATAGATCGGACGACCTATATCGTAGGATGACAGGCACACAATCATTACCAACTTTGTTTTTTTATAAGAGTAAAGATATAGGGCATTTAGTCTTTTTATGTGTGTGCGCGCGCACCAACCTGCTTTGAGCTCTGCTGTCCGGCTGGTCATGGGTTGTTGTATTCAAACTCTCCTTAATAATTAATTGAAGGTGGCAAATATTTTTCCTCCATTTCTTGAAAAAAAACTTATCTAGAATGTCTTCCAATCAAAATGGTCTTGTATATGCGCATTTCCGAATCGCCCAAGATCCTCCCGCGTCCAACAGCTAGCCGCTAGCGCCCCTCAGCATGATAGGGACACCAGTTGGCGGGCCACGGAGACCCACACCGCAGTGTCGTCACCTACGGCTAGGCACTCACAACTCACACTGTCACACACGACAGGCGCACGGCGTCAAAAGTTGCACTCATCGTTCATGATCGATACTCCTACCATACGCTGGATAGATAGATAGTCATGCACAGGCACAGTGTGCGCGACGCTGACAGCGCCGTGGAGGCGGGCGGAGGAGCGTGCATGCATGTACGCCAATGCCACGGTGCCCGGGCCGGGCCGGGGCCTTTGCTTGATCCTCACTTATCCCTCGCGCTTTTGGTGGCATGGAAGATTAAAGAGCCGGTCTGGGGAGGGGCAGAACGCTTGCTAATTGCTCTTGTCGCTTTGTCAGGATCCCCGGTGATGAGCCTCTGCTTGCTTCTGTGGTGCTGCTACTAGTAGAGTTAACTTTTGTAGCTAGCGATAAATCCAAATTCCAGTAGTAGATGAATAATTGCAAATTTGTGACTTGATTGCCCGACCATCGGCGCGGCTTGCGTTCGGGTTAGCTTTTTAGCGGTGGTTTGGATTTGGGCTTATGCAAAAGCGGAACCAAGACCAGACAAGTGGCTTTTGTATTTATTACAGCAAGCGCGCACAGTACATGCATATTTGTTAATTTGTCATCATCATTAAGAATTACATTGTCAATCAACTACACCAATGTCAAAAATGTTCTTATATTATGGATAAACATGCAGAATTCAGAATGAGCTAAGAGCGGGTGGTAGCTGGTCTAAATAAAGAAGGACCGGTCTAGCGAGCGGCCTGCTGCTCGCTACACTTTACGAGCGGCCGACCTAAAATTGCAAGTTTTGGTCTCCTAATAATCTATAAATAGCAATTACCTAGTGTGTGTCTTTTTTATCAGTTAGTGGATGTTTTTGTTAGCATTAAATGCGTACAGCAAATGCGTACAGACTAGTCTATTGAACACATTTATTTTCGTCTCTTAAATCTTTAAAAATTAAATCACATGTTGGAATTCAGATCCGTTTTCACCTTTGGATTCATCGCGACGAGATCTTCGAAACTAGATCCCGCATGGGCATGTTTCGACGAATTTTTTTGATGCCAACTCTGGTGCTATATGGTGCAACTAAAGTACTGCATTGTGTAACTAGACTACATTGCCGCGCCAACTGAGTATATGTGTGTGTAACTAGTCCTGTCAACTAAACATCAATGTGTGTGTAACTAGACTATATTACAAGCCAACTAAACATATGTGTGTGCAACTACTCTTCCTGTCAACTAAACATCAATGTGTGTGCAACTAGACTACATTACAAGCCAACTAAACATCAATGTGTGTGCAACTAGACTACATTACAAGCTATGACAATTCATATGCGACTATGCGGACCAGATTGTGCAACTCTATGGCCATGCATATGACAACTAGGACTACTATATGTGCAACTACAACTACTGTGGATGCAGCTCCAAAAAATTGGGTTTGAAAAAAATTGCACCATGCAGTACTAAAGTTGCACAAAGCAGTACTGAAGTTGCAAAGTTGGCATCAAAAAAAATTCGTCGAAACATACTCATGCGGGACCTAGTTTTAAAGATCTCGTCGGAAAGAATTCAACAGTGAAAACGGATCTGAATTCCGGTGCACGGTTTGAAAGATATGGGTTTTTAAAAATTCGGAAAACCAAAATAATTGTACGTGAAGTTGTTTCTTTCAAATTGAACTAACCAGTGTGAATACATTAAATACTGATCAGACAAAAAAATAACTCATGTATGGCAAGAAAGACCGGCCACTTTTTAGATTTTGGAAAGAAAGAACGGAAGAATACCGGTGCGCACTGCCCGGAATTACCCAACAAGCAGCTTAATTATTCTGTGCGTACTGCACCGTTACGGCCTACGGCAGGGCGATCCAATCTCGCCTTTCCTCTTCATCCTGGCCATGGAACCTCTACAGCATATGTTCAGTAAGGCGGTGCAGGCTGGGGCCCTCTCCTCCCTCCGAGGCCGCATTCCCAGCTTGCGCTCGGTCATTTATGCCGACGACGTGGCTTTCTTCGTCAACCGGGTCCGCACGGAAATGGTTGTCGTCCGATCTCTGCTGAGTGCTTTCGGCCATGTCTCTGGCCTGAAAGTTAATTTCGCAAAGAGCGCGGTCATACCCATCGGCCGCGAAGGCCTTGATGTAGCGGAGATCGTTACGTCACCGGGCGCAACCATCTCCACCTCCCTTGCAAATTTCGGGACTCCGCTTTCCTACGAAAGCTGCGGAAGATCGACGCCCGGCCGCTTATCGACAAGCTCGTGGCTAGCCTGGGTTTCGAAGATCAGGCTGTTCGCGGTTGCTTGGCCGCCTCGTCCCGCTAAACGCAGCTTCATCGACCTTCACAACCCATCGCTATCCATCTTCGAGCTGCCAAGATGGGCCCGCGCCAAATCGACCGCTTGCGCCGCTACCGCTCGAGGGCAAAGAGACCTGTCATGGTGGCCTTTGCAAGGTTGCTTGGGGTAAGATCTCAGAGGCCCAAGGAGCTGGGCGGGCTGGGCATCCTCGACCTTCAAAAGTTTGGGACCTCCTCTCGGCTTCGTTGACTCTGGCTTGAACGCACCTCACCTTCCAGGCTGTGGCTTGGGCTCCCGGTGCCGTGCTCGATCGCCGACAGGCGCATCTTTGCGGCAGCCACGATGGCCTCGGTGGGAGCGGGCACCGTCGAAGCTTCGTTCGACAGATTGGCTAGAGGGCGCTCCTTTCCTCCTAGCGCCGGCGGTGTTTGCGGTGTCGCGGCGTAAGTTCCGCATGGTGAAGGAAGCCTTGACTAACAACCGATGGGTGCTTGACGTCAGGGGCCGCATCACGGCTGCCGCCTGCCGCCTCAATGGTGGCACTGGTGGCGTCTCCGGAATCACTCTGTCTCCGGCCACACCAGACTCTTTCACCTGGCGCCCTACGGCGAGCGGGGTGTTCTCGGCCGCCTCGGCATACTCCCTCCATTTTCGGGCTCAACGGCGCTCCTCCATCCGCTGGTCCGAAAGCACAGGCCCGGCAAAGATGCGCCTACTGGCTTGGCTCTTCGGCCATAATCGACTGCTCACGGCGGATCGCCTCCTGGCCAGGCAGTGGCCAAACTCCTATTTTCTGCCCCCTCTGTCAGCGAAACCTGGAGACGGCCGAGCACCTCTTCATCTCCTGTCCGTGGTCGAGATCCCTCTGGGCCTTGGCGTCAGTACGATTCAACGTGCCAAACCTCAACCCTGCCAGCTGGCCGCAGCCCACCTCGCTCACGGCTTGGCTGGAAGGGCTCTCATGCTCGAGTGCCTCGGCGGCCAAGGCGCGCTCGCTAGCTTTGGCGACCATCTGGTTCATCTGGCGGGAGAGAAACGCCAGGATCTTTCGCTCCATGGACTCCACCGCCATGGCGGTCTTGGATCTGATCGTGGACGAGATCGGATGTTGGGTTGTGGCTGGAGCTAGCCACCTTGTATCCCGCGAGTAGTCGCCATGCCGTTCGTTTTTTTTCTTTCTACTTTTTGTTTTGGTCTGCAGATTTTCTGTCGATCTATGTACAGTTTGGCTGTCAGCCGCTCCTTCTGAATGAATCACGCAGCTCTCCTGCATTTCCTTTAAAAAATAATATTCTGTGCGGGAAGTGAATGGATTGTTTTTGACGGACCCGCATGCATGCACTTTACTTCCGGTGCTCTTTGGTGGCGCGTGGTAGCAGTGCCCGGGTACACTATATAGACCTTTCGGCCGCACCAGGACCGGTCGAGTCGGTCGGTCTCTCGTGGATCGTCCGGCCAGCAAAACTCAGCGCACGCACGTACTGTGCGGCGGTCGTTGCCCAACGAACTGGATCGCTGCCCGCTGCGTCGCATGCATTCAATCGCCGATCCGGCCGCCCGGGTGTGTACGTGAGTGACTGACTGACTCGATCGACCGTGCCGGTCGGTCTCCATCGTCCTGCACGTACGTGTGCAACCTGCTGCACGGCCTATCGACCTGCCGCGCCGTGTCCCATGCGGCCGGCCGGACCAACCCACGTTCCGTGTCTCGCTCACGTACGTCTGGGCTTGTCAGTTTGGCTGCGTTGGTAATTATTACGACTGACACATTCTGCATCGCACAAGCTAGTGTGGTGTGAGACAAGAGATGCATGGTGCTGATTAATTAACAATCACACGCTCCTGACATTCTTCTTCCATCTAAGCTCCATCCATCACTATATACTTCCACACCAGTATGGAGCTGATTGTGCGTACGTACGTAGATTGGAGTGGAGCATATTACAAATCCAGTTGAACTACTATGATCCATTAGGTGACCAGATCCCCCGGAAGCACTAAACGCAGCTTAAGTCGTGCATCAATCATGTTTCCAATCCCAACGAGCCCACGTACAGTACAATACAGTGATGATAAATGCTAGTAGTAGTACTACCTCCGTCTCGGTGTATAGGTCATTCGTGTAGTTCTAGGATAATTTAACTATCTAAATATATATTATATACGACAAAAAAATATATTTAAAAACTACATCTGTGTAGAAATCTAGTGATATACTTTTCATGACATATAACGTATATTTAATTTCTCAAATCGATGATCTAGAGTTACGCGAATGACTTATACATCGGAACGGAGGAAGTACCTGTTGTTGCTCTTGGCTGGTCTAGGTAGGAAATTGAGCTTAATTTGGGTCGTTGGGTTGCTTATTTAACCAAGAGCAGGTGTAGCACTAAAACGCAAATCATCAACTCTCTTTGTCACTCTTTTTTCTTGGCGGTTGGGTGGAGCTTTCCTTTCGATATGCGTACGGAGGGAGGGAAATTGCGATGTGCATGCATGGACAGGCACACGTGCGCGCAAACTTGGAGCCGGCCGGATGGTTTTGTTTGTCTCATGCTCGTGGTATCGAATGGTGCACGTCGGATTCCCTCCTTCGGACAGGCGCACGTGCATGCCGTAGCCCGCTGCGTCGGTTGTACGTGACGGTGGAAGCCTAGCTAACTCCTAGTAGGAGTATATGTTTACTGTTCAAGTGTTGATCGTATAGGTGTCTGCCTGGCTGGCCTGGTTCCGTGAACTAGTCAGCCAGTGAGGGGAGGGCAGAATGTTGATTGATCAGCCACTGTAACATAGAGTAGTTTACAGCACGGCATGGTCGTACGTAAGTACGCTGGTATATCACATGGGCGTGGCTAGGTCTCAGTCGACTAAGACTTAACCAAGTCTCAGTTAAATGATATAGTATATAAAAATAATAAAGAAAAATTAAAATAATTTTTTTGCATGAATCTTTATGTAAAATCAAAGGAAGATAGTATGGACTAAGACCTAACTAAGTCTCAGTCGATTGTGACTTAGTAAAACTGATATCAGATCGATGGATCGATGTGCGCCATCAGCATGGCATGTCGCCGCGACCAGGCTGATGATTCAGGGTGGAAGTGGATGGGTAGCATTCGTTAATTGGTCGCGGCATCGCGTCAATAACTGCTCTATCGACTGGTCTTTTGGTTTGGTCCAACGGTCGGCCCATTCGCATTCACATTCAAGGCGCGGCGCTGTGAGTTCGTTGGGACTGCCAGTGCCAGCCACGGCCGGCAGAGCAACGCCGAATCTGCTCCCGCTCCATGCCCGGCGCCGGCGGCCTCGTCCTCCCAGATCGGCGCGCGATCACGGGACGGCGGCTCCACTGGGCGTGGCGGCGGGAGCCCGGGCGTGCGTGCTCGGGCTGGAAGGCGCCGTGGTTGAGCACTTCGCGCTTCGCGGTCCCATAGCCGTGCCGCGCGTGCTCCGTGCTGGCCGCCGTTGCTCGCCACCATGGAGAACGTGAACTACCTCCCCAACGTGCTTGTGTGCATGCATGCAGCCGGCGGCGTGGGCGTGCGTGCTGTGTGAGTGCTCCGCGTGCATGGTGCCACCGACGTGTCCTCATGTGCGTGCTTGTAGTCGGCGTGCGTGCGCGCGCGCGCGTATTTCCAGTGCTCCGTTCCGGGCAGCCGGTTTCTTCGTGTCATCGCTCTGAACGAAGCACACCAAGTATTCGATCAAACGCGCGAGCCTGTCCGTGGACGCCTGGTTGGAGTGAGCGGTGCTAATTGGAGTAACGGTTTTGCAAAGTCTACTGAGACTTTGTTATGCCTCAGTCGATGCTATATTTCGTAGATCTTGCATGAAGATTTGTATAATTTTTTTTAGTTTTTCTTTTTTATAATACTATATCACTTGATTGAGGAGGTAGCTACGAGAAGGCCCTGCTGAAGATTTGACCACCACCCCTCGCGTCACCCCCGCTCGGGCGACTCGGGTGGGATCACAAACCCTAGCCGCCGGGGCTCCCCATCCTTCCTACCCTCCCTCCGCCGCCGCCGAAGGACGCCGCCGGCTATAGCCCGGGGCTGACGGTGGTGGCGGGGGTCTTCCCTCTTGCCTGCGCCATGGGGGCGGTGCGGATCCCCGCGGCGTGGGTGGCGTGGCCGATCTGGCCTTGGCGGCGCGGCGGGTCTGTCTCCCGGGCGGCGCGGTGGCTCTCTCGGCCTAGGGCGGCGAAGGTGGCGGTGCGGCAGCGGCCGCCCCGGCAGCATGGCGGCGTTCGGCGGCGGCGGCCGGGTCTGTGGCGACAGACCATCTGTCGTTGGATCGGCGGTGACGGCATGGAGGGCCTGGTGGTTGGGTCGGCACCATGCGTGTTATGCCCTCCGGACAGATCTGATCTGGCCGGTGCGGCCTGCTCGATGTGTGGCGGCTCAGATCGGCGGCGACCCGTGCACACAATGCGTGATGGAGGTTCTTCGAGCGGATCCGGGTGAAAACCTTGTGCTTCGGCTTGATGCCAAGACCGGCGTTCGGCTTGATGCCAAAACCTTGTGCTTCTTGAAGGCATCGCCGTGGAGAAGCTTTAGACCTATATCTGCTACCTCCGGAGGAAACCCTAGATCAGTTGATCGGATGACGGCGGCGCGTTGGTGTCGTTTCCTCCTTGGGGGCGTCATTCTTGGAGGCGTACACGGGATCGAGGGACCAGCGGACGTCTTTTTTGGTGAAGCGATGCTTCATCCTTCACATTGATGACGGCGGATCTCGGCGGCGTGGTGCAGTGTGGTGACTCGGCGCCCGATGCGCGGTGATGGACTCGAGCAGGTGGAGGCAGTTGTCTGGCGTCAAGGTGGCGTCGATGACAGAGTGGCTCGACAAGGTAGAAGCCTCAATATCTGCTCAAGACAGACACTGTGGAAGATGGCGGCGACACATGTGAGTGCGTCAGATCAGTTTATGCCCTGCACCCAAAGATGTGGCTCGGCTGGGGCTTGTGGCTTTTGATGATAGGCTTAGGTGAGTGGTTCGGGTATTTGGCCCAGGTAGCACCCCTTCATCATACGGATAGGAGTAGTGGCATATGTTGCCAAGATGGCGGATTCAGGCATATTGTTGTAATTGTAAGGTCCTCGAAAATAATTCATAAAGTGGCCGTATGCATCTCCCAGATGCAGAGGCCGGGGGTCATATTCCTTTAAAAAAAAGATATCACTTGATTGAGATTTGGTTAAGTCTTAGTCGACTGAGACCTAGGTATGTCCTTAAAGTAATTAATAACTCTCCTGACACTCCTCGCCTACATACTTCCAAGAGTATTCGTTCGAGAGTTGATCTGCGTAGAGTGGACTGGAGTAAATTATGTATCCGGCTATGGTCGATCAGGTCACCTTCATATCTCTCGGAAGCACTACACCCAGCTGCGATCGTGCACCAATATTTCCAACCCCCACGAGGACGAGGCCACTTTACATCACACGGATAGTCATGCTAAAGACTATATCACCCACTAAACAAATTCATTCGCCCGGATAGTCATGCTAAAATACCTGCTGTTGCCCTTGTCCTGTCTGGTCTAGGTAGGGAATTAAGCTTAATCGGGGTCACTGGGTGGCGGCTTAGTTTACTTCACCTAGCTATACTATGTATTTTTGCTCACTATCTATACCAATATAAAAAGACCCAAAAGAGCAGATCCAACTGATCTCGGTCATCAAACTAAGTCAATCCAACGACCTAGACTGCTCCAATGGCGAGCGCTAAACGTGCAATTAATATTATACCAAATATTGCACCATCACATAATTAATACACAAATAATAATATACTTAATATCCACGTACAATTAATATATTGCCTAATATTAACGTGTGTTTGCACGTGTGCCTTTACTAGTGTTGTATAGTTAAGCAAGAGGCAAGAGCACGTCTTTTTTGTTTGGCAGCTGTTGGGTCGAGCTTTCCTTCCGATTGATACGTACGGCCAGACGGGATTTTTTTTTAATGGAGGCAAAAGATTTGTCTCATCTATTAAATAAAAAGAGAATAGAGTTTTTTTACAAGGGCACACTTTTACACAGCATGGAAGATTACTCATAGAAAATAATGTTTCCTAATTTTTTTGCTCCGGCGGTGATCCAAAGGTTTGCCTCGCAGATGATGTTGTTTAACAAGATTGGTGGTGGAGCACTCTTGTTCCGGAAAACATGGGCATTCCACTCGTTCCAAATGATCCATGACACGAGCATGGTTAGAGAGGCCATGGCCTTCCTGTTGTGGACTCCGGCGCTGGTCCTATTTGTCCATCATTCCTTGACCGAGCTCTCAAGATGCCACATAGAGGTGTCCATATATGAGCCCAAGTTTTGCAATGACCAAGTTCCATAGCCTAATAGTGAAGCGGCATTTGAAGAAAAGACGTGGTCCACTTTCTTGCTCTCGCTTGCAGAGGGTGCAAAGACCACAATTTGGCCATCCATGTTTTTGTAGTCTATCCGCGGTCCAAATTCTGTCTTGAATAGCCAACCAAGCGAAAAATTAAGCTTTTGATGCCGCCCAAGTTTTCCAAACTATTTGGTCCATGAAAGATAGAACCAAGCCAAGGAATTGGGCCTTGTAGGCGGAGGCCGTAGTGTAGTGCCCGTTTGTCATATGCTTCCACACAATAGTATCCTCAGAGAGTGCATCCAGATGCACATCATTCACAAGTGCCCATAGCGTAAAGAATTATTGAATATGCTCAAAGAGATAACCGTGGAGGTGTTGATTTTAAGGATTCATGCATTATTTTGTAGGGCCTCCAGACGGGAATTGCTTGTGATGTGTGTGCATGCACGGATAGGCACACGTGCGTGCAATGCGGAGCCGGACGTTGCATTGCTTCGTGAGCCGGATCTTTTATTTGTTTGTCTCAGTCTCGTGGAATGGAAGTACGTCGGAGTCCCTCGTTTGGACAGGTGCACGTGCCGTGCCCGCTGCGTCGATTGGACGTGAGGTGAAAGGGGCCGGGCGCATAACCGCTGTATGTGTGGGTGGTTTGGCCAACTCACACAATCTCAAACGGACGTTCGCTTTGTCTGAATTTCGTCTGTCTGAGGTGGCAATAGATAGCAAAACGGACATGTACGTCCGGCTTCTGTTGGAGGCGCTCAACGCAGCCACCCACCCCAAAATGTCCACCCATGTGTTTGCCTCTATGGTCGCCCTGCAGCAGCAGCTCTTGCCCTTCCCCGTGCTGGCGCCCTGCGAGACTGCGCGTGCCCACGCCAGCCAGCGTCACAGCCACGCGCTCACCAGCTGCGCTGCACTCGCCCACGCGATGAAGCTTTTTTTTTCTCGAATACACACGAGTGTGCGTATCATATATTAATAGAAGAAAAGGGGAAAAGAAGCCCTGTCCACAGTAATTACATAGCGTTTATACAACGCAATCCACCTTGCTAGCTAGGGCGGATTACTCACCGTATACTCACCCCTTTACCTCTACGTCGACTGGTAGAATTTGAAGATCCACATGCAGGATGCCTGCCTGCTTCCATGCAACTCCCTCAGCCTGAATTCTACGCAGCACATGCCGCACATCCGGGGATTTACCATCAAACACGATCGAGTTACGATGCTTCCATAGCCCATAGGACCAGAGCCTGAATGGCGCGCGCCATTTTTGTGTATCTTCCAAACCTTGTCACCCGAGTGCTCCACGCCCGTAGATCTTCGTTTTGCGCAGGTGCCAAACCGATCATGCCCATAATGAGGCCTATCTTTGCCCATACTTCACGCGCGAAGACACAACCGACCCGATAGATGGTTGGCGGTTTCCTCCTCCCGATCGCATAGCGGCAAGCGCCCTGGTGCGGGAGGCCTCGCCGTGCAAGCCTGTCGGAAGTCCATACTCTACCCATAAGCGCAAGCCACACGAAGAAATGACACCGCAGAGGGGCCCTCGATGCCCAGGTGAAGGCTGCAGTGGGCGAGCCAATATGCGCAGATCAGACCGAGAATTGGCCATCCTTCTCCCATGACCACAAAAGCTGATCTGGCCGCTGTTCCTCCAAAATTACTCCGTCCACCTGCACCCAGAGCTGCAAGAACTGGTCAGCTCATGCACATTCAAGTTCGGCCCAACATCTCTAGTCCATGAGGCGTGTAGCATTGCCTCCTCCACTGTCCTTGTGTGCCTCACCCTCCTTGCCACTTTGACATATATCAACGGGGCCAGCTCCTGAAGCCGAAAGCCGTGGCACCACCTATCCTCCCAGAAAAGGGCCGTCTTGCCGTCTCCGAGCTCCACTCTTGGCGCTGCCTGGAACAGGGCTCTGGCTTCCTCTGGGATGCTGAACTTGAATTCTGCCCATGGTCTGGTAGCATCTGCACGCTGCAGCCATGCCCACTTCGCTTGAAGCGCAATATTCATCCACTTGAGGTTGGTCACTCCCAAACCTCCTGCCCATCTAGGTTGGCATACTGTGTCCCATGCTACTGCACACTTGCCTCCACCTGCATCCTCTGTCCCACACCATAGGAAGCCTCTGCATATTTTCACTAGTGCCTTGATCGTCTTTGCCGGCAGACCCATTGCAAGCATGGAATGCACCGGAATAGCTGACAGAACCGACTGAACTAAGATCATCCTGCTACTCTTGGGTAGAGAGGCTGCCTTCCAAAACGGCAGCCGCGTTGCAACCTACTCAACCAGATCCTGGAATTGCATAGCACCTTGCTTACGAAGAGATAGAGGCAGGCCCAGGTACCGACAGGGGAAATTGGCGATCACGCATCCCAACACATCCGACAACAGCTGCAAATCCTCCTGGATACATCTGATCGGCAGCGCAACGGTTTTCTGCCTGTTGACTCTGAGGCCCGAGGCATGCCCGAACAGGTCCAGGATCGCCGAGCAGGCCAGCATGTCTCTTTCCTTGGGCCTCAGAAAAACCATCACATCGTCCGCATACATCGAGATCCGATGCTTCAACCCAGTCCGTGCCAGTGGAGCCAACAAGTCCCTCGCCGTCGCTTGTGCAAACAGCCTCTGAAGCGGTTCCATGCAAAGTATAAACAGCATAGGCGAAAGTGGGCTCCCTTGTCGTAGCCCCTGACAATTGAAGATTGTTTCTCCGGGTGTACCGTTGACTGAAATTCTCGTGGACGAGGTCGCAAGCAAACCACATATCCAGGATATCCACTTTGTACTGAAACCCATGTGCATCAGAACCTCGAGCAAGAACGGCCATTGAGCGGAGTCGAACACTTTGGAGATGTCCAGTTTGACAAGCACCGCAGGATCCTTTAAGGCGTGTAATCTGTGCGCCGGCCCCTGCACCAACATGAAATTATCGTGCAGGGATCGGCCGCGCATGAATGCACTCTGATGATTGCCCACCAGCAGCGGGAGGTCGTCAGCTAGTCGGGAGGCAAGAATCTTGTCGAAAATCTTCACTGCGCCATGGTTTAGGCTGACGGGCCTGTAATCCTTAATGTCCACCGCTCCCGCTTTCTTTGGCAACAGGGAGACTATAGCTTTGTTGATTGCCTGCATAACCGACACATTGCCCTCATAAAATTCTCCAAGAGCTCTCATGAAATCGTCCTTTATGATCATCCAACAATTTGCATAAAACCGGCCCGTGAACCCGTCTGGCCCTGGTGCCTTGTCCAAGGGCATCACCTTGATGACCCGTTCCACCTCCTGCTCGCAAAAAGGCGCATCCAAATGCGCCAAGTCTCTCGACGGCAGCTCCAACACCTCCAAGTTGATGGTGCTGCTCCTGTCCATGGCAGATCCTAAAAGCTTCCCATAGTATGCATCTACTGCAGCCGCGATGCTGTCCTGCCCTGTGTATGTTGGGGAACGTTGCAGAAAATAAAAAATTTCCTACGGTTTCACCAAGATCAATCTATGAGTTCATCTAGCAATGAGAGAGAGGAGTGCATCTACATACCCTTGTAGATCAAGCGGAAGCGTTCAAGGGAACGGGGTTGAGGGATTCGTACTCGTCGTGATCCAAATCACCGGAGATCCTAGTGCTGAACGGACAACACCTCCGCGTTCAACACACGTACGGAGCGGAGACGTCTCCCGCGCCTTGATCCAGCAAGGTGGAGGGAGAGGTTGAGGAAGAGAGCTCCAGCAGCAGCACGACGACATGGTGGTGGTGGAGAGGCAAGTCTCGGCAGGCTTCGCCAAGCTCTTAACGGAGGAGGAGAGGTGTTGGGAGGGAGGGCTGCGCCTTGGATGTTGTGTGCAGCCCTCCCTCGCCTCTATTTATAGGGGAAGAGGGAAGGGGCGGCCCCTCTAGATGAGATCTAGAGGGGCGGCGGCCTGGGGAGGGGCTTGCCCCCAAGCAGGGGCGCCCCACTAGGGTTTCCCAACCCTAGGCGCATGGGCCCAGGGGATGCGCCCAGCCCTCCAGGCTGGTTCCCTGCCACTACGGCCCATGAGGCCCTCCGAGAGAGGTGGCCCCTCCCGGTGGACCCCCGGAACCCCTCCGATGGCCCCGATACAATACTGATATGCCCTCGAACCTTTCCGGTGACCGTATGACTGTTGGGTAACGTTGCAGAAAATTAAATTTTTTCCTACGGTTTCACCAAGATCCATCTATGAGTTCATCTAGCAACGAGTCATGGGAGAGTGATTTCATCTACATACCACTTGTAGATCGCGTGCGGAAGCGTTCAATGGAACGGGGTTGATGGAGTCGTACTCGCCGTGATTCAGATCACCGATGGCCTAGTGCCGAACGGACAGCACCTCCGCGTTCAACACACGTACGGAGCGGATGACGTCTCCTCCTTCTTGATCCAGCAAGGGGGAAGGAGAGGTTGATGATGATCCAGCACGACGGCGTGGTGGTGGATGCAGCAGAACTCCAGCAGGGCTTCGCTAAGCGACTACGGGAGGAGGAGGAGGTGTTTCAGGGAGGAGGGAGGCTCCAAGGCTTATGGGTGCGGCCACCCTCCCCCTCCCTCCCTTTATATAGGTGCAAAGAGGGGAGGGCGCAGCTTGCCCCTTCCTCCAAGGAAGGGGTGCGGTTAAGAGGGGAGGAGTCCATCCTCCGAAGGCACCTCTGAGGTGCCTTCCCCTTGAACTCTCCCCTTTTCTTATCCCTAGGCGCATGGGCCTCTTGGGGCTGGTGCCCTTGGCCCATATGGGCCAAGGCGCACTTCTACAGCCCATGTGGCCCCCGGGCAGGTGGACCCCCGGTGGACCCCGGACCCCTTAGGCACTCCCTTGCATAATACCGATAATGCCCAAACTTTTCCGGTGACCAAAATAAGACTTCCTATATATAAATCTTTACCTCCGGACCATTCGGAACTCCTCGTGACGTCCGGGATCTCATCCGGACTCAACAACATTCGGTTTGCTGCATACTCATATTCATACAACCTAAGCGCCACCGAACCTTAGTGTGTAGACCCTACGGGTCGGGAGACAAGCAGACATGACCGAGACGGCTCTCGGGCAATAACCAACAGCGGATCTGGATACCCATGTTGGCTCCTACATGCTCCTCGATGATTTCATCGGATGAACCACGATGTCGAGGTTTCAAACAACCCCGTATACAATTCCCTTTGTCAATCGGTATTTTACTTGCCCGAGATTCGATCGTCGGTATCCCAATACCTCGCTCAATCTCGTTTACGCAAGTCACTTTACTCGCATCAGAATGCATGATCCCGTGACCAAACACTTGGTCACTTTGAGCTCATTGTGATGATGCACTACCGAGTGGGCCCAGTGATACCTCTCCGTAACACGGAGTGACAAATCCCGATCTCGATCCGTGTCAACCCAATGGACACTTTCGAGATACCTGTAGTGCACCTTTATAGTCACCCGATTCGTTGTGACGTTTGGTACACCCAAAGCACTCCTACGGTATCCGGAGTTACACGATCTCATGGTCTAAGGAAGAGATACTTGACATTGGAAAAGCTCTAGCAAAACGAACTACACGATCTTGTGCTATGCTTAGGATTGGGTCTTGTCCATCACGTCATTCTCCTAATGACGTGATCCCGTTGTCAATGACATCCAATGTCCATAGTCAGGAAACCATGACTATCTGTTGATCAACGAGCTAGTCAACTAGAGGCTCACTAGGGACATATTGTGGTCTATGTATTCACACGTGTATTACGATTTCCGGATAATACAATTATAGCATGAATAAAAGACAATTATCATGAACAAGGAAATATAATAATAATGCTTTTATTATTGCCTCTAGGGCATATTTCCAACAGTCTCCCACTTGCACTAGAGTCAATAATCTAGTTACATTGTGATGAATCGAACACCCATAGAGTTCTGGTGTTGATCATGTTTTGCCCATGGAAGAGGTTTAGTCAACGGATCTGCGACATTCAGATCCGTGTGCACTTTACAAATTTCTATGTCTCCATCTTGAACATTTTCACGGATGGAGTTGAAGCGACGCTTGATGTGCCTGGTCTTCTTGTGAAACCTGGGCTCCTTGGCAAGGGCAATAGCTCCAGTGTTGTCACAGAAGAGTTTGATCGGCCCCGACGCATTGGGTATGACTCCTAGGTCGGTGATGAACTCCTTCACCCAAATTGCTTCATGCGCTGCCTCCGAGGCTGCCATGTACTCCGCTTCACATGTAGATCCCGCCAAGACGCTCCGCTTGCAGCTGCACCAGCCATCGCTCCACCATTCAACATATACACGTATCCGGTTTGTGACTTAGAGTCATCCAGATCGTGTCGAAGCTAAGCGCCGACGTAACCCTTTCTGACGAGCTCTTTGTCACCTCCATAAACGAGAAACATGTCCTTTGTCCTTTTCAGGTACTTCAGGATATTCTTGACCGCTGTCCGGTGTTCCTTGCGGGATTACTTTGGAACCTTCCTACCAAACTTACGGCAAGGTTTACATCAGGTCCGGTACACAAAGCATGGCATACATAATAGATCCTATGGCTGAGGCATATGGGGATGACGCTCATCTCTTCTTTATCTTTTGCCGTGGTCGGGCATTGAGCTGAGCTCAATCTCACACCTTGCAATCTGAGGCAAGAACCCTTTCTTGGACTGATCCATTTTGAACTTCTTCAAAATCTTATCAAGATATGTGCTTTGTGAAAGACCTATGAGGCGCCTCGATCTATCTCTATAGATCTTGATGCCTAATATATAAGCAGCTTCTCCAAGGTCCTTCATTGAAAACTTTTATTCAAGTAGGCCTTAATGTTGTCCAAGAGTTCTATATCATTTCCCATCAAAAGTATGTCATCTACATATAATATGAGAAATGCTACAGAGCTCCCACTCACTTTCTTGTAAACGCAGGCTTCTCCATAAGTCTGCATAAACCAAAACGCTTTGATCATCTCATCAAAGCGAATGTTCCAACTCCGAGATGCTTGCACCAGCCCATAAATTGAACGCTGGAGCTTGCATACTTTGTCAGCATTCTTAGGATCGACAAAACCTTCAGGCTGCATCATATACAGCTCTTCCTTAAGATATCCGTTAAGGAACGCTGTTTTGACGTCCATCTGCCATATCTCATAATCATAGTATGCGGCAATTGCTAACATGATTCAGACGGACTTAAGCTTCGCTACGGGTGAGAAAGTCTCATCGTAGTCAATCCCTTGAACTTGCCGATAACCCTTAGCGACAAGTCGAGCTTTATAGATGGTGACATTACCATCCGCGTCCGTCTTCCTCTTAAAGATCCATTTATTTTCTATCGCTCGCCGATCATCGGGCAAGTCTGTCAAAGTCCATACTTTGTTTTCATACATGGATCCTATCTCGGATTTCATGGCTTCGAGCCATTTATTGGAATCCGGGCCCGCCATCGCTTCTTCATAGTTCGAAGGTTCACCGTTGTCTAACAACATGATTTCCAGGACAGGGTTGCCGTACCACTCTGGTGCGGAACGTGTCCTAGTGGACCCTCTGAAGTTCAAGAGCAACTTGATCCAAGTACCTTGATCATCATCATTAATTCCCTCTTCAGTTGGTGTGGGCATCACAGGAACATTTTCCTGAGCTGCATCACTATCCCGTTCAAGAGGTAGTACTTCATCGAGTTCTACTTTCCTCCCACTTACTCCTTTCGAGAGAAACTCCTTTTCCAGAAAGGTTCCGTTCTTGGCAACAAAGTGAAGGAAATATGCCCTAGAGGCAATAATAATGTTATTATTTATTTCCTTATATCATGATAAATGTTTATTATTCATGCTAGAATTGTATTAACCGGAAACATAATACATGTGTGAATACATAAACCTACAGAGTGTCACTAGTATGCCTCTACTTGACTAGCTCGTTAATCAAAGATGGTTATGTTTCCTAACCATGAACAAGGAGTTGTTATTTGATTAACGGGATCACATCATTGGTTGAATGATCTGATTGACATGACCCATTCCATTAGCATAGCACCTGATCGTATAGTTTGTTGCTAGTGCTTTTCTTCATGACTTATACATGTTCCTATGACTATGAGATTATGCAACTCCCGTTTGCCCGAGGAACACTTTTGGTGCTACCAAACGTCACAACGAATCGGGTGATTATAAAGGTACATTACAGGTGTCTCGAAGGTACATGTTGGGTTGGCATATTTCGAGATTAGGATTTGTCACTCCGATTGTCGGAGAGGTATCTCTGGCCCTCTCGGTAATGCACATCACATAAGCCTTGCAAGCATTGCAACTAAATGTGTTAGTTGTGAGATGATGTATTACGGAACGAGAAAAGAGACTTGCCAAGAACGAGATTGAACTAGGTATTGGATACCGACGATCGAATCTCGGGCAAGTAACATACCGATGACAAAGGGAACAACGATGTTGTTATGCGGTCGACCGATAAAGATCTTCGTAGAATATGTAGGAGCCAATATGGGCATCCAGGTCCGCTATTGGTTATTGACCGAGAGGTGTCTCGGTCATGTCTACATAGTTCTCGAACCCGTAGGGTCCGCACGCTTAACGCTTCGATGGCGGTTATTATGAGTTTATATGATATTGATGTACGAAGGTTGTTGAGTCCCGGATGAGATCACGGACATGACGAGGAGTCTCAAATGGTCGAGACATAAAGATTGATATATTGGAAGCCTATGTTTGACTCGGAATCACTCCGGGTGAAATTGGGAATTTTACCGAGTACAGGGGTTACCGGAACCTCCCGGGGGTCAATGGGCCTTGATGGGCCTTAGTGGGAAAGAGAAAGGGGCCATAGTGCTGGTCGCACCTTCCCCTTCCCTAGTCCTATTAGGACTAGGAGAGGGGCGCCTCTCTCTCCCTTCCCACTTGGGGAAACCTAGTTGGACTAGGATTTGGGGGAATCCTACTCCTAGTAGGAGTAGGACACCTGGCGCACCTCTCCTTGGCCGGCCAGCCCTCCCCTTCCCTCCTTTATATACAAGGGCAGGGGCACCCCATGACACACAAGTTGATCATTGAGATCGTTCCTTAGCCGTGTGCGGTGCCCCTTCCACTAAACTACACCTCGAATATACCGTTACGGAGCTTAGGCGAAACCTGCGCCGGTGGAACATCATCATCGCCACCACGCCGTCGTCTTGTGAAACTCTCCTCAACACTCGGCTGGATCGGAGTTCGAGGGACGCCATCGAGCTGAACGTGTGCAGAACTCGGAGGTGCCGACGCTCGGTACTTGGATCGGTTGGATCGGGAAGAAGTACGACTACTTCCTCTACGTTGCGTCAACGCTTCCGTTGCTGGTCTACGAGGGTACGAGACAACACTCTCATCTCGTTGCTATGCATCACCATGATCTTGCGTGATCGTAGGAAATTTTTGAAATTACTACGTTCCCCAACAGTGGTATCGAGCCTGGTTTTATGGTTTGATCATATGCACGAGTAGAACACAAGTGAGTTGTGGACGATACAAGTCATACCGCCTACCAAAGATGTCATACTTTGGTTCAGCGGTATTGTGAGATGACGATCCGGACCAACCTTACGCGTGCTCTTCACGCGAGACCGGTTCCTCGACGTGCTTTGCACATAGATGGCTTGTGGAAGTCTGTCTCTCAACTTTAGTTGAACCGAGTGTGGCTACGCCCGGTCCTTGAGAAGGTTAAACGGAGTCTATTTGACGAAGTATCGTTGTGGTTTTGATGCGAGGTGAGATTGGTTCTTGCTTAAAGCCCGTAGCAGCCACGTAAAATTTGCAACAACAAAGTAGAGGACGCCTAACTTGTTTTTGCAGGGCATGTTGTGATGTGATATGGTCAAGACATGATGCTGAATTTTATTGTATGAGATGATCATGTTTTGTAACGAAGTTATCGGCAATGGCAGGAGCCATATGGTTGTCGCTTATTGTATGCAATGCAACGCGCCTGTAATGCTTTACTTTATCACTAAGCGGTAGCGATAGTCGAGAAGCATAAGATTGGCGAGACGACAACGATGCTACGATGGAGATCAAGGTGTCGCGCGGTGGCGATGGTGATCATGGCGGTGCTTCGAGATGGAGATCACAAGCACAAGATGATGATGGCCATATCATATCACTTATATTGATTGCATGTGATGTTAATCCTTTATGCATCTTATTTTGCTTTGATTGACGGTAGCATTATAAGATGATCCCTTACTAAATTATCAAGAAGTGTTCTCCCGAGTATGCACCGTTATGAAAGTTCTTCGTCTTTGAGACACCACGTGATGATCGGTGTGATAGGCTCTACGTTCAAATACAACGGTGCAAAACAGTTGCACACGCAGAATACTCAGGTTATACTTGACGAGCTATGCATATAAGATATGACCTCGGAACACGGAGACCGAAGGTCGAGCGTGAATCATATAGTAGATATGATCAACATATTGATGTTCACCATTGAAACTACTCCATCACACGTGATGATCGGTCATGGTGTAGTTGATATGGATCACGCAATCACTTAGAGAATTGGAGGATATTTTTCTAAGTGGGAGTTCTTAAGTAATATGATTAATTGAACTTAAATTTATCATGAACTTAGTACCGATAGTATCTTGCTTGTCTATGATGTGTAGATAGATGGCTCGTCTTTGTTGTTCCGTTGAATTTTAATGCGTTCCTTGAGAAAGCAAAGTTGAAAGATGATGGCAGCAATTACACGGACTGGGTCCATAACTTGAGGATTATCCTTATTGCTGCACGGAAGAATTACGTCTGGAAGCACCGTTAGGTGCCAGGCCTGGTGCAAGGGCTGCGCCGAAGTTGTGAACGTCTGGCAAAGCAAAGCTGATGACTACTCTATAGTTCAGTGTGCCATGCTTTACGGCTTAGAACCGGGACTTCAACGTCGTTTTGAACACCATGGAGCATATGAGATGTTCCAGAGTTGAAGTTAATATTCAAGCGAATGCCCGGATTGAGAGATATGAAGTCTCCAATAAGTTCTATAGCTGTAAGATGGAGGAGAACGGTTCTGTCGGTGAGCATATACTCGTAATGTGCGGATATAACAATCACTTGATTCAAGCGGGAGTTAATCTTCCGGATGATTGCGTAATTGATGAATTCTCCAATCACGCCACCAAGCTACAAGAGCTTCGTGATGAACTATAATATGCAAGGGATGACCAAAACAATGCCCGAGCTCTTCGCGATCTTTGAAAGTCATGGAGGTAGAAATCAAAAGGAGCATCAAGTGTTGATGGTTAACAAAACCACTAGTTTCAAGAAAAGGGCAAAGGAAAGAAAAGGAAACTTCAAAAGAGCGGCAAGCAAGTTGCTAATCAAGAGAAGAAACCCAAGTCTGGTCCTAAGCACTGAAACTGAGTGCTTCTATTGCAAGCAGGCTGGTCTTTGGAAGCGGAACTGCCCCAAGTATTTGGCGGATAAGAAGGATGGCAAGGTTAACAAAGGTATATGTGATATACATGTTATTGATGTGTACCTTACTAATACTCGCAGAGCACTGGTATTTGATCTGGTTACATTGCTAATATTTGCAACTCAAAGCAGGGCTACGGATTGCGAAGATTGGCTAAGGACGAGGTGACAATGCGCGTGGGAAATGGTTCCAAAGTCGATGTGATCGCGATCGGCACGCTACCTCTACATCTACCTTGGGATTAGTATTAGACCTAAATAATTGTTATTTAGTACCAGCGTTGAGCATGAACATTATATCTGGATCTTGTTTGATGCGAGACGGTTATTCATTTAAATCAGAGAATAATGGTTGTTCTATTTATATGAATAATATCTTTTATGGTCATGCACCATTGAAGAATGGTTTGTTTTACTTAATCTTGATAGTAGTGATACACATATTCATAATGTTGAAACCAAAAGATGCAGAGTTGATAATGATGGTGCAACTTATTTGTGGCACTCGCCGTTTAGGTCATATCGGTGTAAAGCGCATGAAGAAACTCCATACCGATGGACTTTTGGAGTCACTTGATTATGAATCACTTGGCACTTGCGAACCGTGCCTTATGGGCAAGATGACTAAAACACCGTTCTCGGAACTATGGAGAGAGCAACAGATTTATTGGAAATCATACATACCGATGTATGTGGTCCAATGAATGTTGAGGCTAAATGGCGGATATCGTTATTTTCTCACCTTCACAGATGATTTGAGCAGATATGGGTATATCTACTTAATGAAACACAAGTCTGAAACATTTGAAAAGTTCAAAGAATTTCAGAGTGAAGTGGAAAATCATCGTAACAAGAAAATAAAGTTTCTACGATCTGATCGTGGAGGAGAATATTTGAGTTACGAGTTTGGCCTACATTTGAAACAATGCGGAATAGTTTCGAACTTACGCCACCGAACACCACAACGTAATGGTGTGTCCGAACGTCGAATCGTACTTTATTAGATATGGTGCGATCTATGATGTCTCTTACTGATTTACCGCTATCGCTTTGGGGTTATGCTTTAGAGACGGCTACATTCACTTTAAATAGGGCACCATCTAAACCGCTGAGACGACGCCTTATGAACTGTGGTTTGGCAAGAAACCAAAGTTGTCGTTTCGAAAGTTTGGGGCTGCGATGCTTATGTGAAAAGCTTCAACCTGATAAGCTCGAACCCAAATCGGAGAAATGTGTCTTCATAGGATACCCAAAGGAGACAGTTGGGTACACCTTCTATCACAGATCCGAAGGCAAGATTTTTGTTGCTAAATTCGGAAACTTTTTGGAGAAAGAGTTTTCACGAAAGAAGTGAGTGGGAGGAAAGTAGAACTTGATGAGATAATCTGTATCTACTCCCTTATTGAGAAGTAGTACATCACGAGAAAACAGTTTCGTGACACCTACACCAAATAGGAGGAAGCTAATGATGATGATCATGAAACTTCAGATCAAGTTTCTACAGAACTTCAGAGATCAACAGAGCAAGATCCGCACTGAGTGGTACGGTAATCCTATTTTGGAAGTCATGTTCTTTGGAACATGATGAACCTACGAACTATGAAGAAGCGATGGTGAGCCCAGATTCCACAAAATGGCTTGAGGCCATGAAATCTGAGATGGGATCCATGTATGAGAACAAAGTGTGGACTTTGGTTGACTTGCCCGATGATCGGCAAGCAATTGAGAATAAATGGATCTTCAAGAAGAAGACGACGCTGATGGTAATGTTATTGTCTATAAAGCTCGACTTGTTGCAAAAGGTTTTCGACAAGTTCAAGGGATTGACTACGATGAGACCTTCTCACCCGAAGCGATGCTTAAGTCCGTCCGAATCATGTTAGCAATTGCGCATTTTATGATTATGAAATTTGGCAAATGGATGTTAAAACTGCATTCTGAATGGATTTACGGAAGAAGAGTTGTATATGATGCAACCAGAAGGTTTTGTCGATCCAAAGGAGCTAACAAAGTGTGCAAGCTCCAGCGATCCATTTATGGATTGGTGCAAGCCTCTCGGAGTTGGAATAAACGCTTTGATAGTGTGATCAAAGCATTTGGTTTTATACAGACTTTTGGAGAAGCCTGTATTTACAAGAAAGTGAGTGGGAGCTCAGAGCATTTCGATATTATATGTGGATGACATATTATTGATCGGAAATGATATAGAATTTCTGGATAGCATAAAGGGATACTTGAATAAGAGTTTTTCGATGAAAGACCTCGGTGAAGCTGCTTACATATTGGGCATTAAGATCTATAGAGATAGATCAAGACGCTTAATAGGACTTTCACAAAGCACATACCTTGATAAAGTTTTGAAAAGTTCAAATGGATCAGTGCAAAGAAAGGGTTCTTGCCGGTATTACAAGGTGTGAAGTTGAGTAAGACTCAATGCCCGACCACCGCAGAAGATAGAGAGAAAATGAAAGATGTTCCTATGCTTCAGCCATAGGCTCTATCATGTATGCAATGCTGTGTACTGACCTGATGTGTGCCTTGTCTGTAAGTTTAGCAGCAGGTACCAAAGTAATCCAGAGTGGATCATCGACAGCGGTCAAGAACATCCTTAAGTACTTGAGAAGAACTAAGGATATGTTTCTCATTTATGGCGGTGACAAAGAGCTCGTCAGAACGGTTACGCCGACGCAAGCTTTGACACTGATCCGGACGATTCTAAATCGCAAACCGGATACGATTTACATTAAACGGTGGAGCTGTCGGTTGGTGCAGTTCCAAACAAAGCGCCGCTATGGGATCTACATGTGAAGTTGAGTACATAGCTGCTTCGAAGCAGCTAATGAAGGAGTGCGGATGAAGGAGTTCATAACCGATCTAGGTGTTGTACCTAGTGTATCGGGTCCAATGAAAATCTTTTGTGACAATATGGTGCAATTGCCTTGGCAAAGGAATCCAGATTTCACAAGAGAACCAAGCACATCAAAAGACGCCTTCAACTCCATCCGGATTTGGTCCAGGTGGGAGACATAGAGATATGCAAGATACATACGGATCTGAATGTTGCAGCACCGCTGACTAAGCCTCTTCCACGAGCAAAACATGATCAGCACCAAGACTCCATGGGTGTTAGAATCATTTTGTGTAATCTAGATTATTGACTCTAGTGCAAGTGGGAGATCAAGGAAATATGCCCTAGAGGCAATAATAATGTTATTATTTATTTCCTTATATCATGATAAATGTTTATTATTCATGCTAGAATTGTATTAACCGGAAACATAATACATGTGTGAATACATAAACCTACAGAGTGTCACTAGTATGCCTCTACTTGACTAGCTCGTTAATCAAAGATGGTTATGTTTCCTAACCATGAACAAGGAGTTGTTATTTGATTAACGGGATCACATCATTGGTTGAATGATCTGATTGACATGACCCATTCCATTAGCATAGCACCTGATCGTATAGTTTGTTGCTAGTGCTTTTCTTCATGACTTATACATGTTCCTATGACTATGAGATTATGCAACTCCCGTTTGCCGAGGAACACTTTGGGTGCTACCAAACGTCACAACGAATGGGTGATTATAAAGGTACATTACAGGTGTCTCCGAAGGTACATGTTGGGTTGGCATATTTCGAGATTAGGATTTGTCACTCCGATTGTCGGAGAGGTATCTCTGGGCCCTCTCGGTAATGCACATCACATAAGCCTTGCAAGCATTGCAACTAAATGTGTTAGTTGTGAGATGATGTATTACGGAACGAGAAAAGAGACTTGCCGATGTGAGATTGAACTAGGTATTGATACCGACGATCGAATCTCGGGCAAGTAACATACCGATGACAAAGGAACAATGTATGTTGTTATGCGGTCGACCGATAAAGATCTTCGAGAATATGTAGGAGCCAATATGGGCATCCAGGTCCGCTATTGGTTATTGACCGAGAGGTGTCTCGGTCATGTCTACATAGTTCTCGAACCCGTAGGGTCCGCACGCTTAACGCTTCGATGATGTTATTATGAGTTTATATGATATTGATGTACCAAGGTTGTTGAGTCCCGGATGAGATCACGGACATGACGAGGAGTCTCAAATGGTCGAGACATAAAGATTGATATATTGAAGCCTATGTTTGACTCGGAATCACTCCGGGTGAAATTGGGAATTTTATCGAGTACCGGGGTTACGGAACCTCCAGGGGTCAATGGGCCTTGATGGGCCTTAGTGGGAAAGAGAAAGGGGCCATAGTGCTGGTCAGCACCTTCCCCCTTCCCTAGTCCTATTAGGACTAGGAGAAGGCGCCCTCTCTCTCCCTTCCCACTTGGGAAACCTAGTTGGACTAGGATTTGGGGGAATCCTACTCCTAGTAGGAGTAGGACACCCCTGGCGCACCTCTCCTTGGCCGGCCAGCCCTCCCCTTCCCTCCTTTATATCAGGGCAGGGGGCACCCCATGACACACAAGTTGATCATTGAGATCGTTCCTTAGCCGTGTGCGGTGCCCCTTCCACTAAACTACACCTCGAATATACGTTACGGAGCTTAGGCGAAGCCTGCGCGGTGGAACATCATCATCGTCACCACGCCGTCAGGTCGACGAAACTCTCCTCAACACTCGGCTGGATCGGAGTTCGAGGGACGCCATCGAGCTGAACGTGTGCAGAACTCGGAGGTGCCGACGCTCGGTACTTGGATCGGTTGGATCGGGAAGAAGTACGACTACTTCCTCTACGTTGCGTCAACGCTTCCGTTGCTGGTCTACGAGGGTACGTAGACAACACTCTCATCTCGTTACTATGCATCACCATGATCTTGCGTGATCGTAGGAAAATTTTTGAAATTACTACGTTCCCCAACACAAAGATCTTGCCTTCGGATCTAAGGTAGAAGGTATACCCAAGGGTTTCCTTAGGGTATCCTATGAAGACGCATTTTTCCGACTTGGGTTCGAGCTTTTCAGGTTGAAGTTTCTTGACATAAGCATCGCATCCCCAAACTTTTAGAAACGACAGCTTAGGTTTCTTCCCAAACCATAATTCATACGGTGTCGTCTCAACGGATTTAGACGGTGCCCTATTTAAAGTGAATGTAGCTGTCTCTAGAGCGTATCCCCAAAAAGATAGCGGTAAATCGGTAAGAGACATCATAGATCGTACCATATCCAATAGAGTGCGATTACGACGTTCGGACACACCGTTACGCTGAGGTGTTCCAGGCGGCGTGAGTTGTGAAACGATTCCACATTTTCTTAAGTGTGTGCCAAATTCGTGACTTAAATATTCTCCTCCACGATCTGATCGTAAGAATTTTATCTTTCGGTCACGTTGATTCTCTACCTCATTCTGAAATTCCTTGAACTTTTCAAAGGTCTCAGACTTGTGTTTCATCAAGTAGACATACCCATATCTACTTAAGTCATCTGTGAGAGTGAGAACATAACGATATCCTCCGCGAGCCTCAACGCTCATTGGACCGCACACATCGGTATGTATGATTTCCAACAAGTTGGTTGCTCGCTCCATTGTTCCGGAAAACGGAGTCTTGGTCATCTTGCCCATGAGGCATGGTTCGCATGTGTCAAATGATTCATAATCTAAAGACTCCAAAAGTCCATCAGCATGGAGCTTCTTCATGCGCTTGACTCAATGTGACCAAGGCGGCAGTGCCACAAGTATGTGGGACTATCGTTATCAACTTTACATCTTTTGGTATTCACGCTATGAACATGTGTAATACTACGCTCGAGATTCACTAAGAATAAACCATTGACCATCGGAGCATGACCATAAAACATATCTCTCATATAAATAGAACAACCATTATTCTCGGATTTAAATGAGTAGCCATCTCGCATTAAACGAGATCCAGATACAATATTCATGCTCAAACTTGGCACCAAATAACAATTATTAAGGTTTATAACTAATCCCGTGGGTAAATGAAGAGGCAGCGTGCCGACGGCGATCACATCGACTGGAACCATTCCCGACGCGCATCGTCACCTCGTCCTTCGCCGCCTCCGCTTATTCCGCAGCTCCTGCTGTGAGTTACAAATATGAGCAACGGCACCGTATCAAATACCCGGGAGTTACTACGAGTACTGGTAAGGTACACATCAATTACATGTATATCAAATATACCTTTGGTGTTGCGGCCTTCTTATCGCTAAGTATTTGGGGCAGTTCCGCTTCAAAGGACCCTTCCCTTGCAATAAAAGCACTCAGTTTCAGGCTTGGGTCCATTCTTTGACTTCTTCCCGGCAACTTGCTTACCGGGCGCGGCAACCTCCTTGCCGTCCTTCTTGAAGTTCTTCTTGCCCTTGCCCTTCTTGAACTTAGTGGTCTTATTGACCATCAACACTTGATGTTCTTTCTTGATTTCGACCTCGGCTGACTTCAGCATAGAAAATATTTCAGGAATGGTCTTTACCATCCCCTGCATATTGTAGTTCATCACAAAGCTCTTGTAGCTTGGTGGGAGCGACTGGAGGATTCTGTCAATGACCGCCTCATCAGGGAGGTTAATATTCAGCTGGGTCATACGGTTGTGCAACCCAGACATCTTGAGAATGTGCTCACTGACAGAACTATTTTCCTCCATATTACAACTATAGAACTTGTCGGAGATGTCATATCTCTCGACCCGGGCGTGAGCCTGGAAAACAAGTTTCAGCTCCTCGAACATCTCATATGCTCCGTGATGCTCAAAACGCTTTTGGAGCCCCGGTTCTAAGTGTAAAGCATGCCGCACCGAACGAGGGAGTAATCATCGATGCGTGCCGCCAAACGCTCAAATCGTCTTGCAGTCTTTGGGAGAGCAGGTGGGTCACCTAACGGTGCTTCTAGGACATATGCCTTCTTGGCAGCTATGAGGATGATCCTCAGGTTCCGGACCCAGTCCGTATAGTTGCTGCCATCATCTTTCAGCTTGGTTTTCTCTAGGAACGCGTTGAAGTTCATGTTGACATGAGCGTTGGCCATTTGATCTACAAGACATATCATTCAAAAGTTTTAGACTAAGTTCATGATAATTAAGTTCATCTAATCAAATTATTTCAATGAACTCCCACTCAGATTAGACATCCCTCTAGTCATCTAAGTGACACACGATCCGAGTCGACTAGGCCGTGTCCGATCATCACGTGAGACGGACTAGTCATCGTCGGTGAACATTCTCATGTTGATCGTATCTTCCATACGACTCGTGTTCGACCTTTCGCCTCCGTGTTCGAGGCCATGTCTGTACATGCTAGGCTCGTCAAGTTTAACCCTAAGTGTTTTGCGTGTGTAAATCTGTCTTACACCCGTTGTATGTGAACGTAAGAATCCATCACACCCGATCATCACGTGGTGCTTAGAAGCGATTTAACTTTAGCAACGGTGCACAGTTAGGGGAGAACACTTCTTGAAATTGTTGTAAGGGATCATCTTATTTACTACCGTCGTTCTAAGTAAACAAGATGTATAAGCATAATAAACATCACATGCAATTATATAGTAGTGACATGATATGGCCAATATCATAAAACTCCATTGATCTCCATCTTCGGGGCTCCATGATCATCTTGTCACCGGCATGGCACCATGATCTCCATCATCATGATCTCCATCATCGTGCCTCCATGAAGTTGTCACGCCAACGACTACTTCTACTACTATGGCTAACGCGTTTAGCAATGAAGTAAAGTAAGTTACATGGCGTTCTTCAATGACACGCAGGTCATACAAAATAAAGACAACTCCTATGGCTTCTGCCGTTGTCATACTCATCGACATGCAAGTCGTGATTCCTATTACAAGAACATGATCTCATACATCACAATATGTCATTCATCATTCATCACAACTTGGCCATATCACATCACATGTCAATTGCTGCAAAAACAAGTTAGACGTCCTCTAATTGTTTGTTTGCATCTTTACGTGGCTGCAATTGGGTTCTAGCAAGAACGTTTTCTTACCTACGAATAACCACAACGTGATCTTGTCAACTTCTATTTACCCTTCATAAGGACCCTTTTCATCGAATCCGCTCCAACTAAAGTAGGAGAGACGGACACCCGCCAGCCACCTTATGCAACTAGTGCATGTTAGTCGGTGGAACCGGTCTCACGAAGCGCACGTGTAAGGTTGGTCCGGGCCGCTTCATCCCACAATACCGCGGAAGCAAGATAAGATTAGTAACGGCAAGTAAGTTGACAAGATCCACGCCCACAACTATATTGTGTTCTACTCGTGCAATAGAGAACTACGACAGACCTAGCTCATGATGCCACTGTTGGGGAGCGTTGCAGAAAATTAAAATTTTTCCTACGGTTTCACCAAGATCCATCTATGAGTTCATCTAGCAACGAGTCATGGGAGAGTGATTTCATCTACATACCACTTGTAGATCGCGGCGGAAGCGCTCAATGGAACGGGGTTGATGGAGTCGTACTCGCCGTGATTCAGATCACCGATGGCCTAGTGCCGAACGGACAGCACCTCCGCGTTCAACACACGTACGGAGCGGATGACGTCTCCTCCTTCTTGATCCAGCAAGGGGGAAGGAGAGGTTGATGATGATCCAGCACGACGGCGTGGTGGTGGATGCAGCAGAACTCCAGCAGGGCTTCGCTAAGCGACTACGGGAGGAGGAGGAGGTGTTTCAGGGAGGAGGGAGGCTCCAAGGCTTATGGGTGCGGCCACCCCTCCCTCCCCTCCCTTTATATAGGTGCAAAAGAGGGGAGGGCGCAGCCTGCCCCTTCCTCCAAGGAAGGGTGCGGTTAAGAGGGGAGGAGTCCATCCTCCAAGGCACCCCTGAGGTGCCTTCCCCCTTGAACTCTCCCCTTTTCTTATCCCTAGGCGCATGGGCCTCTTGGGGCTGGTGCCCTTGGCCCATATGGGCCAAGGCGCACCTACAGCCCATGTGGCCCCCCGGGCAGGTGGACCCCGGTGGACCCCGGACCCCTTGGCACTCCTGCACAATACCGATAATGCCCGAAACTTTTCCGGTGACCAAAATAAGACTTCCTATATATAAATCTTTACCTCCGGACCATTCCGGAACTCCTCGTGACGTCCGGGATCTCATCCGGGACTCCGAACAACATTCGGTTTGCTGCATACTCATATTCATACAACCCTAGCGTCACCGAACCTTAAGTGTGTAGACCCTACGGGTTCGGGAGACAAGCAGACATGACCGAGACGGCTCTCGGGCAATAACCAACAGCGGGATCTGGATACCCATGTTGGCTCCCACATGCTCCTCGATGATTTCATCGGATGAACCACGATGTCGAGGTTTCAAACAACCCCGTATACAATTCCCTTTGTCAATCGGTATTTTACTTGCCCGAGATTCGATCGTCGGTATCCCAATACCTCGTTCAATCTCGTATCGGCAAGTCACTTTACTCTGCATCAGTAATGCATGATCCCGTGACCAAACACTTGGTCACTTTGAGCTCATTGTGATGATGCACTACCGAGTGGGCCCAGTGATACCTCTCCGTAACACGGAGTGACAAATCCCAGTCTCGATCCGTGTCAACCCAATGGACACTTTCGGAGATACCTGTAGTGCACCTTTATAGTCACCCAGTTACGTTGTGACGTTTGGTACACCCAAAGCACTCCTACGGTATCCGGGAGTTACACGATCTCATGGTCTAAGGAAGAGATACTTGACATTGGAAAAGCTCTAGCAAAACGAACTACACGATCTTGTGCTATGCTTAGGATTGGGTCTTGTCCATCACGTCATTCTCCTAATGACGTGATCCCGTTGTCAATGACATCCAATGTCCATAGTCAGGAAACCATGACTATCTGTTGATCAACGAGCTAATCAACTAGAGGCTCACTAGGGACATATTGTGGTCTATGTATTCACACGTGTATTACGATTTCCGGATAATACAATTATAGCATGAATAAAAGACAATTATCATGAACAAGGAAATATAATAATAATGCTTTTATTATTGCCTCTAGGGCATATTTCCAACAATGACAACTTCCCATATATAAATCTTCACCTCCAGACCATTCCGGAACTCCTCGTGACGTCCGGGATCTTATCCGGGACTCCGAACAACATTCGGTAATCACATACAAGTCTTCCTAATAACCCTAGCGTCACCGAACCTTAAGTGTGTAGACCCTACGGGTTCGGGAGACATGCAGACATGACCGAGACGGCTCTCCGATCAATAACCAACAGCGGGATCTGGATACCCATGTTGGCTCCCACATGCTCCTCGATGATCTCATCGGATGAACCACGATGTCGAGGATTCAAGCAACCCCGTACACAATTCCCTTTGTCAATCGGTATGTTACTTGCCCGAGATTCGATCGTCGGTATCCCAATACCTCGCTCAATCTCATTACGGCAAGTCACTTTACTCGCATCAGTAATGCATGATCCCGTGATCAAACACTTGGTCACTTTGAGCTCATTATGATGATGCATTACCGAGTGGGCCCAGAGATACCTCTCCGTCATATGGAGTGACAAATCCCAGTCTCGATCCGTGTCAACCCAACAGACACTTTCGGAGATACCCGTAGTATACCTTTATAGTCACCTGCTATGTTTTGACGTTTGGTACACCCAAAGCACTCCTACGGTATCCGGGAGTTACACGATCGCATGGTCTAAGGAAAAGATACTTGACATTGAAAAAGCTCTAGCAAACGAACTACACGATCTTGTGCTATGCTTAGGATTGGGTCTTGTCCATCACATCATTCACCTAATGATGTGACCCCGTTATCAACGACATCCAATGTCCATAGTCAGGAAACCATGACTATCAGTTGATCAACAAGCTAGTCAACTAGAGGCTTACTAGGGACATGTTGGTGTCTATGTATTCACACATGTATTACGATTTCCGGATAATACAATTATAGCATGAATAAAAGAAAATTATCATGAACAAGAAATACAATAATAATCCTTTTATTATTGCCTCTAGGGCATATTTCCAACAGTCTCCCACTTGCACTAGAGTCAATAATCTAGTTACATTGTGATGAATCGAACACCCATAGAGTTCTGGTGTTGATCATGTTTTGCTCATGAAGAGGTTTAGTCAACGGATCTGCGACATTCAGATCCGTATGCACTTTGCAAATTTCTATGTCTCCATCTTGAACATTTTCACGAATGGAGTTGAAGCGACGCTTGATGTGCCTGGTCTTCTTGTGAAACCTGGGCTCTTTGGCAAGTGCAATAGCTCCAGTGTTGTCACAAAAGAGTTTGATCGGCCCCGACGCATTGGGTATGACTCCTAGGTCGGTGATGAACTCCTTCACCCAAATTGCTTCATGCGCTGCCTCCGAGGCTGCCATGTACTCCGCTTCACATGTAGATCCCGCCACGACGCTCTGCTTGCAGCTGCACAAGCTTACTGCTCCACCATTCAACATATACACGTATCCGGTTTGTGACTTAGAGTCATCCAGATCTGTATCGAAGCTAGCGTCGACGTAACCCTTTACGACGAGCTCTTTGTCACCTCCATAAACGAGAAACATGTCCTTAGTCCTTTTCAGGTACTTCAGGATATTCTTGACCGCTGTCCAGTGTTCCTTGCCGGGATTACTTTGGTATCTTCCTACCTAACTTACGGCAAGGTTTACATCAGGTCTGGTACACAGCATGGCATACATAATAGACCCTATGGCTGATGCATAGGGGATGACACTCATCTCTTCTATATCTTCTGCCGAGGTCGGGCATTGAGCCGAGCTCAATTTCACACCTTGTAATACAGGCAAGAACCCTTTCTTGGACTGATCCATTTTGAACTTCTTGAATATCTTATCAAGGTATGTGCTTTGTGAAAGACCTATGAGGCGTCTCGATCTATCTCTATAGATCTTGATGCCTAATATATAAGCAGCTTCTCCAAGGTCCTTCATTGAAAAACTCTTATTCAAGTAGGCCTTAATGTTGTCCAAAAGTTTTATATCATTTCCCATCAAAAGTATGTCATCTACATATAATATGAGAAATGCTATAGAGCTCCCACTCACTTTCTTGTAAACGCAGGCTTCTCCATAAGTCTGCATAAACCCAAACGCTTTGATCATCTCATCAAAGCGAATGTTCCAACTCCGAGATGCTTGCACCAGCCCATAAATGGATCACTGGAGCTTGCATACCTTGTTAGCATTCTTAGGATCGACAAAACCTTCCGGCTGCATCATATACAGTTCTTCCTTAAGATAGCCGTTAAGGAATGCCGTTTTGACGTCCATCTACCATATCTCCTAATCATAGTATGCGGCAATTGTTAACATGATTCGGACGGACTTCAGCTTCGCTACGGGAGAGAAAGTCTCATCGTAGTCAACCCCTTGAACTTGCCGATAACCCTTAGCGACAAGTCGAGCTTTATAGATGGTAACATTACCATCCGCGTCCGTCTTCTTCTTAAAGATCCATTTGTTTTCTATCGCTCGCCGATCATCGCGCAAGTCTGTCAGAGTCCATACTTTGTTTTCATACATGGATTCTATCTCGGATTGCATGGCTTCAAGCCATTTGTTGGAATCTGGGCCCACCATCGCTTCTTCATAGTTTGAAGGTTCACCGTTGTCTAACAACATGATTTCCAGGACAGGGTTGCCATACCACTGGTGTGGAACGTGTCCTTGTGGACCTCTGAAGTTCAGTAGCAACTTGATCCAAGTGCCTTGATCATCATCATTAATTTCCTCTCCGGTTGGTGTAGACACCACAGAACATTTTCCTAAGCTGCACTACTTTCCGGTTCAAGAGGTAGTACTTCATCGAAGTTCTACTTTCCTCCCACTTACTCCTTTCGAGAGAAACTCTTTTTCCGTAAAGGATCCGTTCTTGGCAACAAAGATCTTGCCTTCGGATCTAAGGTATAAGGTATACCCAATGGTTTCCTTAGGGTATCCTATGAAGACGCATTTTTCCGACTTGGGTTCGAGCTTTTCAGGTTGAAGTTTCTTGACATAAGCATCGCATCCCCAAACTTTTAGAAACGACAGCTTAGGTTTCTTCCCAAACCATAATTCATACGGTGTCGTCTCAACGGATTTAGACGGAGCCCTATTTAAAGTGAATGTAGCTATCTCTAGAGCGTATCCCCAAAATGATAGCGGTAAATCAGTAAGAGACATCATAGATCGCACCATATCCAATAGAGTGCGATTACGATGTTCGGACACACCGTTATGCTGAGGTGTTCCAGGCGGCGTGAGTTGTGAAACGATTCCACATTTCCTTAAGTGCGTACCAAATTTGTGACTTAAATATTCTCCTCCACGATTTGATCGTAAGAACTTTATCTTTCGGTCACGTTGATTCTCTACCTCATTCTGAAATTCCTTGAACTTTTCAAAGGTCTCAGACTTGTGTTTCATCAAGTAGACATACCCATATCTACTCAAGTCATCAGTGAGAGTGAGAACATAACGATATCCTCCGCGAGCCTCAACGCTCATTGGACCACAAACATCAGTATGTATGATTTCCAATAAGTTGGTTGCTCGCCCATTGTTCCGAGAACGGAGTCTTGGTCATTTTGCCCATGAGGCATGGTTCGCATGTGTCAAATGATTCATAATCGAGAGACTCTAAAGTCCATCAGCATGGAGCTTCTTCATGCGCTTGACACCAATGTGACCAAGGCGGCAGTGCCACAAGTATGTGGGACTATCGTTATCAACTTTACATCTTTTGGTATTCACACTATGAATATGTGTAACATTACGTTCGAGATTCATTAAGAATAAACCATTGACCTTCGAGGCATGACCATAAAACATATCTCTCATATAAATAGAACAACCATTATTCTCGGATTTCAGTGAGTAGCCATCTCGTATTAAACGAGATCCAGATACAATGTTCATGCTCAAACTTGGCACTAAATAACAATTATTGAGGTTTAAAACTAATCTCGTGGGTAAATGTAGAGGTAGCGTGCCGACGGCGATCACATCGACCTTGGAACCATTGCCGACGCGCATCGTCACCTCGTCCTTCGCCAGTCTCCGCTTATTCCGCAGCTCCTGCTTTGAGTTACAAATATTAGCAAAGACACCGGTATCAAATACCCAGGAGCTACTACGAGCACTGGTAAGGTACACATCAATTACATGTATATCACATATACCTTTAGTGTTGCCGGCCTTCTTGTCCGCTAAGTATTTGGGGCAGTTCCGCTTCCACTGACCCTTCCCTTTGCAATAAAAGCATTCAGTCTCAGGCTTGGGTCCATTCTTTGACTTCTTCCCGGCAACTGGCTTACCGGGCGCGGCAACATCTTTGCCGTCCTTCTTGAAGTTCTTCTTACCCTTGCCCTTCTTGAACTTGGTGGTTTTATTGACCATCAACACTTGATGTTCTTTCTTGATTTCTACCTCTGCCGACTTCAGCATTGAAAATACTTCAGGAATATTTTTCACCATCCCATGCATATTGTAGTTCATCACAAAGCTCTTGTAGCTCGGTGGGAGCGACTCAAGGATTCTGTCAATGACCGCCTCGTCTGGAGGTTAATGTCCAGTGGGACAAAGCGGTTGTGCAACCTGACATTTTGAGTATGTGCTCACCGATGTAACTATTTTCCTCCATCTTACAACTATAGAACTTGTCGAGACTTCATATCTCTCGACCGGGCATGAGCTTGGAAAACCATTTTCAGCTCCTCGAACATCTCATATGCTCCGTGTTGCTCAAAACGCTTTTGGAGCCCGGTTCTAAGCTGTAAAGCATGCCGCACCGAACGAGGGAGTAATCATCAAGACGTGATCGCCAAGCGCTCATAACGTCTTGGTTCTCGGGATGGGTGCTTCACCTAGCGGTCCTTCTAGGACAGATGCTTTCTTGGCAGCTATGAGGATGATCCTCGGGTTCGGACCCAGTCCGTATAGTTCCTGCCATCATCTTTCAGCTTGGTTTTCTAGGAACGCGTTGAAGTTCATGTTGACATGAGCGTTGGCCATTTGATCTACAAGACATTTTTGCAAAGATTTTAGACTAAGTTTATGATAATTAAGTTCGTCTAATCAAATTATTTAATGAACTCCCACTCAGATTTTACATCCCTCTAGTCATCTAAGTGTTACATGATCCGAGTCGACTAGGCCGTGTCCGATCATCACGTGAGACGGACTAGTCATCATCGGTGAACATCTCCATGTTGATCGTATCTTCCATACGACTCATGTTCGACCTTCCGGTCTCTGTGTTCTGAGGCCATGTCTGTACATGCTAGGCTCGTCAAGTTAACCTAAGTGTTTTGCATGTGTAAAATTGTCTTACACCCGTTGTATGTGAACGTAGGAATCTATCACACCCGATCATCACGTGGTGCTTCGAAACGACGAACTTTAGCAATGGCGCACAGTTAGGGGGAACACTTTCTGGAAATTATTATGAGAGATCATCTTATTTACTACCGTCGTTCTAAGTAAACAAGATGCAAAAACATGATAAACATCACATGCAATCAAATAATAGTGACATGATATGGCCAATATCATATAGCTCCTTTGATCTCCATCTTGGGGCTCCATGATCATCTTGTCACCGCATGACACCATGATCTCCATCATCATGATCTCCATCATCGTGTCTCCATGGGGTTGTTTCGCCAACTATTACTTCTACTACTATGGCTAACGGTTTAGCAATAAAGTAAAGTAATTACATGGCGTTGAATCAATGACACGCAGGTCATACAATAATTAAGACAACTCCTATGGCTCCTGCCGGTTATCATACTCATCGACATGCAAGTCGTGATTCCTATTACAAGAACATGATCTCATACATCACAATATATCATTCATCATTCATCACAAATTTTGGCCATATCACATCACAAAGCAATTGCTGCAAAAACAAGTTAGACGTCCTCTAATTGTTGTTGCATCTTTTACGTGGCTGCAATAGGGTTTTAGCAAGAACGTTTTCTTACCTACGAAAAAGCCACAACGTGATGTGTCAACTTCTATTTACCCTTCATAAGGACCCTTTTCATCGAATCCGCTCCAACTAAAGTGGGAGAGACAGACACCCGCTAGCCACCTTATGAAACTAGTGCATGTCAGTCGGTGGAACCTGTCTCACGTAAGCGTACGTGTAAGGTCGGTCTGGGCCGCTTCATCCCACAATACTGCTGAAGCAAAATAAGACTAGTAGTGGCAAGAAAGTTGACAACATCTACGCCCACAACAGATTTGTGTTCTACTCGTGCCAAGAGAACTACGCATAGACCTAGCTCATGATGCCACTGTTGGGGAACGTTGCAGAAAATAAAAAAATTCCTACGGTTTCACCAAAATCAATCTATGAGTTCATCTAGCAACGAGAGAGGAGTGCATCTACATACCCTTGTAGATCGGCGGAAGCGCTCAAGGAACGGGGTTGAGGAGTCGACTCGTCGTGATCCAAATCACCGGAGATCCTAGTGCTGAACGGACAGCACCTCCGCGTTCAACACACGTACGGAGCGGAGACGTCTCCCACGCCTTGATCTAGCAAGGTGGAGGAGAGGTTGAGGAAGAGAGCTCCAGCAGCAAAGACGACGGCGTGGTGGTGGTGGAGAGGCAGATCTCGGCAGGCTTCGCCAAGCTCTTAACGGAGGAGGAGAGGTGTTGGGAGGGAGAGGCTGCGCCTTGGATGTTGTGTGCAGCCTCCCTCGCCCCTCTATTTATAGGGGAAGAGGGAGGGGCGGCCCCTCTAGATGAGATCTAGAGGGGGCGGCCAAGGGAGGGGCTCGCCCCCAAGCAGGGGCGCCCCACTAGGGTTTCCCCAACCCTAGGCGCATGGGCCCAAGGGGGATGCGCCCAGCCCTCCAGGCTGGTTCCTGCCCACTAGGGCCCATGAGGCCCTCCGAGAGGTGGCCCTCCGGTGGACCCCGAACCCCGGTGGCCCGGTACAATACCGATATGCCCCTCAACCTTTCCGGTGACCATATGACAACTTCCCATATATAAATCTTCACCTCCGGACCAATCCGGAACTCCTCGTGACGTCCGAGATCTTATCCGGGACTCCGAAAAACATTCGGTAATCACATACAAGTCTTCCTAATAACCATAGCGTCACCGAACCTTAAGTGTGTAGACCCTACGGGTTCGGGAGACATGCAGACATGACCGAGACGGCTCTCCGGTCAATAACCAATAGCGGGATCTGGATACCCATGTTGGCTCCCACATGCTCCTCGATGATCTCATCGGATGAACCACGATGTCGAGGATTCAAGCAACCCCGTATACAATTCCCTTTGTCAATCGGTACTTTACTTGCCCGAGATTCGATCATCGGTATCCCAATACCTCGTTCAATCTCATTACCGGCAAGTCACTTTACTCGTACCGTAATGCATGATCATGTGATCAAACACTTGGTCACTTTGAGCTCATTATGATGATGCATTACCGAGTGGGCCCAGAGATACCTCTCCGTCATACGGAGTGACAAATCCCAGTCTCGATCCGTGTCAACCCAACAGACACTTTCGGAGATACCCGTAGTATACCTTTATAGTCACCGATTCACGCCAGGACGCTTGGTACACCCAAAGCACTCCTACGGTATCCGGGAGTTACACGATCTCATGGTCTAAGGAAAAGATACTTGACATTGAAAAAGCTCTAGCAAACGAACTACACGATCTTGTGCTATGCTTAGGATTGGGTCTTGTCCATCACATCATTCACCTAATGATGTGACCCCGTTATCAACGACATCCAATGTCCATAGTCAGGAAACCATGACTATCAGTTGATCAACGAGCTAGTCAACTAGAGGCTTACTAGGGACATGTTGGTGTCTATGTATTCACACATGTATTACGATTTCCGGATAATAAAATTATAGCATGAATAAAAGACAATTATCATGAACAAGGAAATATAATAATAATCCTTTTATTATTGCCTCTAGGGCATATTTCCAACAGTGTAGACGTGCCCCTCGGAGGTAAGAGACAAGATGAGATTTTTCCGTTGGTGATGCCTAGCATGCCGTTGGAAGTAAGCCGTGTTGGCCTCGCCATCTTTCAAATGCAGGACTCTTGATCTCTAACGGGCTATCGATCTTTGCAATGAGCACAACCCCAACAACTTTCTCTTAAAGAGTCTTGCGTAGCTCAAATTCTGCATCCGATAGCGCTCTATTGTCCATTGCCGCATCGAGCCGGGCGATTACCTCCAAAGCGATAGATATTTGCAGCCGTACGTTTCCAATCCACCTATCACTCCATCGTTGCAAGGCCTTGGCCGTGGCCCGCAACTTCTTGTCCAGCACAACGTAGGCGTTCCCTTCTGCCGCGACCGAATTCCAAGCCACCTCCACTGTCTCAAAGAACCCATCTGCCTTGGGCCAAAACTGCTCAAAACGGAAGCGCCTCCCGTACGTGAAATCCGCCTTGAGATCCAGGAGTAGGGGGGCAGTGATCTGAGATTGCCGATCCCAATGCTGTGAGCAGAGCCGCCGGGTGTGCATCATCCCAACAATTTGTGGTGAAGATGTGGTCAATTTTCTCCAATGTTGGTCTTCTTCTCTCATTCGACCACGTGTAGCTACGCCCATTGTGATACATTTCCTTAAGTTCGAGCATGTTCGTTTTCCTTCGGAACTTAGCCAACATGCGCCTATTCACCGCGTCATTGTTTTTGTCATGTGGGTTGACAAGCAAGTTGAAATCACCTGCAATGATCCATGGACCAGCGTGTAGCTCTCTGATGTCCACAAGTTCCTGCATGAATTCTACCTTCTCCACGTCCGGCTGCGGGCCATACACACCCGTGATCCACCAAGGGCTACCATTCAACTGGGAGACGAGAGTTGTTACTGTGTTGGTGGTGTAGTGTGGGTTCGATAGCTTGACAACTGTTTCATCCCATGCAATCAAGATTCCACCCCGAGTCCCCACAATTGGCAAATAGAAGAAGTTCTCAAATTTATTCCCGAGACAGTGCCTTACAACGTCGAGTGTCATCACCTCAATTTTTGTCTCCTGGAGGCATACAATGGCAGGGTCGGCCGCCACAACCACCTGGTAGATCGTACTCCTCCTGGCGGGCGAGTTTAAGCCGCACACATTCCACACTAAGACTTTGTATGGTTGTGTATCCATGACACATTCCTACCTCCACTTACACCTTCCCCTACTACTGGTCCTCTCCATCCATCCTCTCTTCCCGCAGAGGGACGATCGGTGCCTCCCAACCAAACAGGGCAAGGATTGCAGCCACATGCGCATCCTTGAGCGGCTTTGAGAACAGGTCCACATAAGCTTGCAGTGCCTCATCGGTGATCACTTCTGCCTCGTTCGCCAGGCACAGCCTGCGAATCAGAACCTGCTGCTGCTTGGATCCCAGAACCTGCTGCTGCTTGGATCCCACAGACCATCTACTCGGCCCTTGGCAAGTCGCACACTACGCCGTGGGCTGGAAATAGGCGGACGCTTCTGCCTTGGCCTTCTTGTGGATGTGGGCGGCACACGGTCACTAGGCCTCGCGAGGATTGGGTCCAAAGGCTTTTGAACCAGAGTGCAAAACTGATCCACCAACTGGCGCGCATCCGCAGCCGCGGGCCTCGGCATGGGCGTGCTTGTGACCTCTTCCTCCTGCTTGCGCAATGGATCAGCCTCCCCAGAATCCGCCGATAAAGTGACCCAAAGGTGGTCACGTCCTCCCTGCATGGCGGATCATGCACATCCAATTGCGAGTCTCCACGCGTCCCACCGGTAGCCACCTCTAAAAGCAGCTGATCCGAATCCCCTCGGGATCCGCTCCAACTCCTATTTAAATCCTCCATCGTGATGAGATGCATGGGCATGCGGGTGGGGTCTCCGTCTGGATCCGACAGCAGCAGATCCCAGGAACCAATGGGGATGCTGCGCCCCGCCAACAACTGCCAGTCGCCGCCACCCTTCCCAATACCGGGCCCGGTCCACCAATCTCTGCCAAAGCCGTTTCCGCGCTGTCCGTCCTGCCGTTGGGGTGGTTCACCGAGACAGGCGACAGCTCAGGGGACATGCCAACCATATCTGGTTGGTGGGAGAGTCTTCTAAGACGACACCGGGGTCGCCATCACGTCCTGCACTTCAACCGTACTCCACAGCAAATCGGACTCCACGTTCGGGCCGCGCTTTTCCACGTGTCCAACCGCCATTTGGCCGTCCATTCTTTCCACCGGGACGGGGGCGCCCTCCTCTGACCGCTCCTCCATCGGGTTTGACCCGAAGGGACCCACCTCCTGGTGCGGGGCGCATGCCACCTGCGAGCTCTGACACGCCGGAGAACCACCACCGGCCGCCGGTGTGCCCTGCTCATGCTGCCTCACCGGCGCCACCAACGCAGATGACCCCAGCACCGAGCCCTCCTGGCCATCCAGGGGCTGCGCTGGAGCCGCGCGCGCCCTCCCAAAGCAGGGGCGCGGCCCATCTCCATCGTCGCGGCCATCATCCTCATCGAGTCTGGCGGCGGCGGTGGTGACCGGGGAGGTGGGGGGCAGATCCCCACGAAGGGCGGGCCGAGGGGCCTCGATGATCTCTACCGGTACCAAGACGCATCCATTCCATCCGCTGGCGAGACGCTCGCCGCCGCGCGGATCTTCCACCACCGAATGCGCCGAGGAGGATCCGGTCAGGTCGTCCGTCCTCAACCAAACCCTGAAGCGAGACATGTCGCTCCGCCGGGCCGTGCAATCCGCAACCTTGACAACCAAACCAATGCCCCGCAGGACTTCCTGCGCTGCCCGCCTAGACCACGCATTCGCCGGGATGCCAACCAGCGCGAGCTGCACCAGGTACGGCATGACAATGCCAACAGCCCGGGACTGGCGGAGCCATGTGTAGGATCTTGAGAAGAGGTGTCTAGAGGGGGGGGGTGATTAGACACTAAGTACCAAAGTTGCAGTTTTTAACTTCTTTTAGGTTTAAGTGGAGTTTAGGCACAAGTTTAACATTCACAATACATAACAAGCAAGCATGCAAAGAGTATATGAGCAGCGGAAACTAAAGCATGCAACTTGCAAGAATGTAAAGGGAAGGGTTTGGAGAATTCAAACGCAATTGGAGACACGGATGTTTTTGTCGTGGTTCCGATAGGTGGTGCTATCGTACATCCACGTTGATGGAGACTTCAACCCACGAAGGGTAACGGTTGCGCGAGTCCACAAAGGGCTCCACCCACGAAGGGTCCACGAAGAAGCAACCTTGTCTATCCCACCATGGTCGTCGCCCACGAAGGACTTGCCTCACTAGCGGTAGATCTTCACGAAGTAGGCGATCTCCTTGCCCTTACAAACTCCTTGGTTCAACTCCGCAATCTTGTCGGAGGCTCCCAAGTGACACCTAGCCAATCTAGGAGACACCACTCTCCAAGAAGTAACAAATGGTGTGTTGATGATGAACTCCTTGCTCTGGTGCTTCAAATGATAGTCTCCCCAACACTCAAATCTCTCTCATAGGATTTGGATTTGGTGGAAAGAAGATTTGAGTGGAAAGCAATTTGGGGAAGGCTAGAGATCAAGATTCTTGTGGTTGGAATGGAATATCTTGGCCTCAACACATGAGTAGGTGGTTCTCTCTCAGAACTGGTAAGTTGGAAGTGTAGTTTTGTTCTGATGGCTCTCTCCACGAATGAAGAGGAGGTGGAGGGGTATATATAGCCTCCACACAAAAACTAACCTTTACACACAATTTACCAAACTCGGTGGGACCGAATCATCAAACTCGGTCGGACCGATTTAGTAACCCTAGTGACCGTTAGGGTTTTCGGTGGGACTGACATGCAACTCGGTAGGACCGATATGATTAGGGTTAGGACATAACGTAATCTCGGTGAGACCGATTACACAAACTCGGTGAGACCGATTTTGGTAATTAGCTAACCAGAGAGTTGGTCAGGCAAACTCGGTGGGGCCGATTACTCAAACTCGGTGGGACCGATTTTGGTAATAAGTTACCCAGAGAGTTTGCATTGTAATCTCGGTAGTACCGATTACACAAACTCGGTGAGACCGATTTTGGTAATGGACATACACAGAGAGATTGCAATCCCATCTCGGTGAGACCGAGATCCCTATCGCTGAAACCGATTTGCCTAGGGTTTGTGGCAGTGGCTATGACATCTGAACTCGGTGGCGCCGGATAGAAAGAATCGGTAGGGCCGAGTTTGACTTTAGGTTTAGGTCATATGTGTGGAAGTGGGAAAGTAGTTGAGGGTTTTGGAGCATATCACTAAGCACATGAAGCAAGAGGCTCATTAAGCAACACCTCATCCCTCCTTGATAGTATTGGCTTTTCCTATAGACTCAATGTGATCTTGGATCACTAAAATATAAAATGAAGAGTCTTGAGCTTGAAGCTTCAGCCAATCCTTTGTCCTTAGCATCTTGAAGGAGTTCCCACATCCTTTAGTCCATGCCACTCCATTGTTGAACTTATCTGAAACATACTAGATAAAAGTGTTAGTCCAACAAGAGATATGTTGACATTAATTACCAAAACCACCTAGGGAGCACTTGTGCTTTCAATCTCCCCCTTTTTGGTAATTGATGGCAACATACATCAAAGCTTTAGATAAAGATATAAAGAATAGCAAGTAAAGCTTCGGAAAGACATGTAACAAGCATAGGCTCCCCCTACATGTATGCAATCATGTGAATATGGAATATAGAAGCATGTGAGAGCATAACCATGATAGAGTAGGCAATGTGTTACATGTATCTTGGCCATATGCATCAGAGCAAAGAATATTAAAGAAAATACCTCCATGCTTATGAGTCCTTCTTGCAAACAGTATGTACATCAACAAGAATTCCTCATACACATGAGTGTGATGCATATACTTACCTTGTAGTCTTGAGTTGGCTTAGGGTGGAATGAACCTGCACAAACAAGGTTAGATAACATAGGTACATCTACTAGCCAGAGCAAACAGAAGAAACCACAAGAATACCAAGACTGGGATGACATGTAGAGAGTGAGTACTAAGTACCACATTGGATTAGACATGTCCCCAAGAGTAAAGATATGCAATGAATTTAAATGATTCCTTTCCCTTAGATGTCTTGCTCCCCCTGAATCTAGCATGGGATACTGGGAGAAGATAGGGAACAGAAAATCAGGGCTGAAAGATATAGAGAACAGAGCTTAATGCAAATAAGCACATATGAACATGTATTTCCCCCAAAAAGACATGTGGCATCTCTCCTCTTGAACATCAAGCATCTGGGATCCTTGAGAAATACTTTCTACTTGAGTATTCTGTCCCCCTGGAGATATCTTTCTCCCCCTTAATACTCTCTCCCTTTTGGAAGTGATAAGCTTTGATGTGATCTCTAATTTCCAAGAAGGGTCTTCTGGAATTTTTTGTGAATGGGTTTGGTCCTTGAGTCACAACACAAAGCACTGGATAAAATTGTGATGCTTGTAGAGGACAAGATTCATTGAGTGGAGCTGGATTTAGAAGAAACACAGAATAAGTGGCAAATTGTTTTTCCTGTTGGGAAATCGGTGGCACCGAGTGGTATGCTTCGGTTGTACCGAAAGGATTCGGTTGGACCGAAAACAACAAATCGGTGAAACCGAGTCCATTGTAGAGAAAACACTTGTCACCTCAGCTCACTTGACTAGTAAGATCTCACAAAGATTTGCAAGGAATTTACTGAATGATGTGCAATGAATTGGATGCAGGAAATGCAGAGCAACTGAAAAGAAAAGAAAAAAATGAAAGGAAATCTAGATGAAGTTTTTTTTTGAAAGGGGAAACAAATATGCATGAGACAAATGCAAACACATAATGGAACATGTGAGAACTTCATCTAGAGATGGTTGGCGACAAAGTCACCTATGTTAGAGTATATTGACTTAGGAGTCAAGTGAGGTCACTTGATCATAGGTCATACTCATCGTTTAAGCTCAAAATGGGGTTACCATTTTTCGTTTAAGCATTTTGATGTATTCACATCTTGTCGAGTTGCTTTAGCTCATGACTCGGAGTAAAGCTTCTCTAAGATGGAATAACATACCTTGGTTGGTGGTGTTGACCATGTAGTTAACTTGTGTGGGTTGCTCAAGGTTGATGTAGCTCATCAAGAGTTGGGAGCACCACTTGGAATTTGAGTCCATCTACCTACATGGGTTAGTTCTTGCAAGGAGTAGCAATTGTGTATCCAAAAATGATAATCATGAAGCTCAACATAGAGTTTGTCAAAGGATATGTTTGAATGATTCCGTGCTTCCTTGTATTCAGCCACCATAGTGTAGAGACTTGGTGATGTAGAGATTGCTCAAGATGTGAGTAGATTACAATCTCATGGAATTTGTTTCAACCAAGTACCTACATGGGTTAGATAACATGCAAGATGCAAATATATCCAAGACGTAAGATATTCATCATAAGAGAATTATCAAGGGTTAGTCATAAGCTCATGTCTTGCATGTATCCAATGGAGTTTCTACTCCAAGTTTGAAGCAACAATGATGTTCAATTCTCCTCTCAACCTGCAAAACACTTTCTCAGGGTTTAGTAAATATATCCGCTAATTGCTTTTCGGTGCGAACATGCTTAAGTTTAATGCCACCCTTAGCAACATGATCTCGAATGAAATGATGACGAACTTCAATATGCTTAGTTCGAGAATGTTGTACGAGATTATGACCAATTTTGATAGCACTTTCATTGTCACAAAGCAATGGAACATGTTTCACATATATCCCATAATCTTTAAGAGTTTGGGTCATCCAAAGTAATTGAGCACAACATGAACCAACGGCAATGTACTCCGCTTCGGCTGTAGATAAGGATACCGAGTTTTGTTTCTTGGAGGACCAAGACACAAGAGATCTACCAAGAAATTGACAAGTACCCGAAGTGGACTTTCTACCAACCTTGTCTCCGGCATAGTCCGAGTCGGAGTAGCCAACAAGATCGAAAGAGGCCCTCTTAGGATACCAAATGCCAAAATTTGGTGTATGAATTAAGTATCTCACTATCCTTTTTACGACCTTAAGATGACATTCTTTAGGAGCAGCTTGATATCTTGCACACATGCACACACTTAGCATAATTTCGGGACGCAAAGCACATAGGTATAACAATGAACCAATCATAGAGCGATAAACCTTTTGATCAAGTGGTTTACCATCTTTGGTCAAATCAAGATGTCCACTAGTAGGCATGGGTGTAGACATACCTTTGCACTCTTGCATATCGAACTTCTTGAATAAGTCCTTAGTGTACTTCGTTTGAGAGACAAAAGTACCTTCCTTAGTTTTCTTAATTTGCAACCCAAGAAAGAATTTGAGTCACTCATCATTGACATCTCAAACTTCTCCGACATTAGCTTTCCAAACTTCTCACTAAAATGAGTGTTAGTTGATCCAAATATGATATCATCAACATAAATTTGGCATACAAATAATTCTCCATTAACCCTTTTAGTAAAAAGTGTGGAATCAATTTTCCCAATTTCAAATCCCTTTTCAAGAAGAAACTTGGTCAAGCATTTATACCAAGCTCTAGGAGCTTGTTTAAGACCATAAAGGGATTTGTGAAGTTTGTAAACATGATTTGGTTTCTTAGGATTGACAAAGCCGGGAGGTTGTTTAACATAAACTTCCTCCTCTATTTCACCATTTAGAAAAGCACTTTTAATGTCCATTTGGTACAAGGTGATATCATGGTGATTAGCATAGGCAAGTAAGATGCGAATGGACTCAAGTCTAGCAACGGGAGCATAAGTCTCACCATAGTCCATACCTTCAACTTGTGTGTAGCCTTGGGCGACGAGACGTGCTTTGTTGCGAACTACTTGTCCATCTTCATCTCGCTTATTGCGAAACACCCATCTGTTACCGATGATGGTGTGGTTGTTGTCGGGCTTCTCAACCAATGTCCAAACTTGGTTTCTCTCAAAGTTGTGTAGCTCTTCATGCATAGCATTTATCCAATCCGGATCTTCCAATGCTTCTTCGAACTTCATAGGTTCAATGCTAGAGATGAAAGAATAGTTTTCACAAAAGTTAGCTAAACGAGTTTTAGAGCGAGTGATTCTCCCGGTTTGAATATCATTGTAGATTTGCTCGACGGGATGGTCTTTAGCAATTCTTGCTCGAACTCGTGAAAGCTTTTGCTTGGGTCTCGGTTGAACATCTTCTTCATCTTGTTCTTCTTCTTCTTCTTCTTCTTGATCTTCTTCATTGTTGGCGTTGTCGTTTTCTTGTCGTGGTGGAGAAGGAGGTTGTTGACGTTCGTGATGTTCTTCCTCGTTTTCTTCATCTTGGTGTGTTCCACTTGTGGATGCTTCCGTATCAACTCTTGGTTCACCTTGTCGTGAAGTAGAAGCTTACACTTGGACGGACAAGGTACTCTCCTTCACCTCCGTTGGACGGACCTTGCCAATAGACAAGTCTTGGATTGCTTCCGAAGGGTCTTTGTCTCCTACATCAATTGGCAATTGCTCTACTTGCGAGCCGGTAGATTCGTCAAACTTCACATCTACCGTCTCTTCAACCTTTCGGGTGAAATTGTTGTAGACACAGTAAGTGTGAGAGTTTGAGCCATAACCTAGTAGGAAACCTTCATGAGACTTAGGAGCAAATTTTGAACGACGATGCTTATCAAGAATGTAGCACTTTGAGCCGAATACTCGAAAGTATCCAACTTGGGGTTTGTTACCGGTGAGGAGCTCGTATGCCGTCTTGCCGAGTAGCTTGTGAAGATACAAGCGATTTGTTGCATGGCAAGCTGTCTCAACCGCTTCTGCCCAAAAGTGCTTCGGTGTCTTGTACTCATCAAGCATCGTTCTCGCCATTTCGATGAGCGTCCGGTTCTTCCTCTCAACAACTCCATTTTGTTGAGGTGTGTACGAGTCGAGAACTCGTGTGAAATCCTTCTTCATCAAGAAAGGTGTCCACATTTGCGTTCTTGAACTCCGTTCCGTTGTCGCTGCGAACCTTCTTGATCTTCACTTCAAACTGATTTTGGGCCTTCCTAGCGAAGTTTTTGAAGATCTTTTGGACCTGCGATTTATCATTGAGAAAGAACACCCACGTAAATCTTGAAAAATCATCAACTATAACTAGACCAAAAGAATTTCCACCGAGGCTTTTGTAAGCGTTGGGACCAAAAAGGTCCATATGAAGTAGCTCGAGTGGCCTCCTTGTGGTCATGATGTTCTTCACGGGATGCCTTCCTCCAACCTATTTACCTGCCTGACAAGCACTGCAAAGTCTATCCTTATCAAATATGACATCGTTAACTCCAAGGATATGATTTCCTTTAATAAGCTTGTCAAGATTTCTCATGCCAATGTGACCTAGTCGTCTATGCCATAACCAACCTTTTGAAGATTTAGCAATGAAGCAAGTTTTAGGTTGTGCCTTTTTAGAGAAATCAACAATGTAAAGATCACCTCTACGTGTACCGATAAAGACCATTTTATGATTGTCTCGATGAAACACTTGGCAGTCTACTTCAGTAAATAGGACATTGAAACTGAAATCAACAAGTCTAGATACTGAAAGTAAGTTGTAGCCAAGAGATTCAACGAGCATGACATTCTGAATGGAGCTATCATGTGATATGGCCACCTTACCAAGGCCAACCACCTTACCTTTGAGTTGTCACCGAAAGTGACATACTTTCGAGGACTATCATTTTCAGCAAGCTCACTAAACATGTCTTTATCTTCGGTCATGTGATCGGTACATCCACTGTCAAGAACCCATTCCTTTCCTCCTGACACATATCCCCGGAGATTTGCCATAAGACCAAAATGTCTCATTGCATCATCAAGATCGAAGTCACTATCATCATCCTCATAGTATCCATGTTCAACATCGTCATGTGGTGGATCAAGTCCTAGAGTGGGTAATTCGTTAGAGTGAGTTTGACAATGATCTTTCTTATGAATTCTTATAGCTTCGGAAATAATATCACCAATAATTCCAACGTCTCCTTTGGCACGCATAAGGTCGGTAAGTTCAAATAGACGATCACCAAACATAGGATCACTAGTATTTATCTTACTCAAGGCAATAGACTTATAGAGAATTTCATCTAGATTTTTCAAGGAATAATTTAGAAAGCGTTCCTCAAGAAATTTCCATATAGTGTAGGCACACTCAAGAGTAGGCAAGATTCTAATTAAGTTTCTAGGCAAACCTCTAGTGATAAGATTAACAGTTCTAAGGTTCCTAATCATGTCAATAGATTCATCAAGGATAGGATGCATAGGATTAACATGAGGTGCACAAGGGCTAGCAATGTACTTGTTCAAATGATATTGATTGAAAATTACAAGCATCTCATTTTTCCACTCATGAAAATACTCTCCATCAAGAATAGGCACTCTATGTCTAAGACTCCCCAAAGTAGACTCATTCATCTTCCTCCAAAGGTGATTAAACCAAGGCAATGGAGACCAATGCTCGATACCACTTGTAGGATCTTGAGAAGAGGTGTCTAGATGAGGGGTGATTAGACACTAAGTACCAAAGTTGCAGTTTTGAACTTCTTTTAGGTTTAAGTGGAGTTTAGGCACAAGTTTAACATTCACAATACATAACAAGCAAGCATGCAAAGAGTATATGAGCAGCGGAAAGTAAAGCATGCAGCTTGCAAGAATGTAAAGGGAAGGGTTTGGAGAATTCAAACGCAATTGGAGACACGGATGTTTTTGTCGTGGTTCCGATAGGTGGTGCTATCGTACATCCACGTTGATGGAGACTTCAACCCACGAAGGGTAACAGTTGCTTTGAGTCCACAGAGGGCTCCACCCACGAAGGGTCCACGAAGAAGCAACCTTGTCTATCCCACCATGGCCGCCGCCCACGAAGGACTTGCCTCACTAGCGGTAGATCTTCACGAAGTAGGCGATCTCCTTGCCCTTACAAACTCCTTGGTTCAACTCCACAATCTTGTCGGAGGCTCCCAAGTGACACCTAGCCAATCTAGGAGACACCACTCTCCAAGAAGTAACAAATGGTGTGTTGATGATGAACTCCTTGCTCTTGTGCTTCAAATGATAGTCTCCCCAACACTCAACTCTCTCTCACAGGATTTGGATTTGGTGGAAAGAAGATTTGAGTGGAAAGCAATTTGGGGAAGGCTAGAGATCAAGATTCTTGTGGTTGGAATGGAATATCTTGGCCTCAACACATGAGTAGGTGGTTCTCTCTCAGAACTGGTAAGTTGGAAGTGTAGTTTTGTTCTAATGGCTCTCTCCATGAATGAAGAGGAGGTGGAGGGGTATATATAGCCTCCACACAAAAACTAACATTTACACACAATTTACCAAACTCGGTGGGACCGAATCATCAAACTCGGTCGGACCGATTTAGTAAACCTAGTGACCGTTAGGGTTTTCGGTGGGACTGACATGCAACTTGGTAGGACCGATATGATTAGGGTTAGGACATAACGTAATCTCGGTGAGACCGATTACACAAACTCGGTGAGACCGATTTTGGTAATTAGCTAACCAGAGAGTTGGTCAGGAAAACTCGGTGGGACCGATTACTCAAACTCGGTGGGACCGATTTTGGTAATAAGTTACCCAGAGAGTTTGCATTGTAATCTCGGTAGTACCGATTACACAAACTCGGTGAGACCGATTTTGGTAATGGACATACACAGAGAGATTGCAATCCCATCTCGGTGAGACCGAGATCCCTATCGGTGAAACCGATTTGCCTAGGGTTTGTGGCAGTGGCTATGACATCTGAACTCGGTGGCGCCGGATAGAAAGAATCGGTAGGGCCGAGTTTGACTTTAGGTTTAGGTCATATGCGTGGAAGTGGGAAAGTAGTTGAGGGTTTTGGAGCATATCACTAAGCACATGAAGCAAGAGGCTCATTAAGCAACACCTCATCCCTCCTTGATAGTATTGGCTTTTCCTATAGACTCAATGTGATCTTGGATCACTAAAATATAAAATGAAGAGTCTTGTGCTCGAAGCTTGAGCCAATCCTTTGTCCTTAGCATGTTGAAGGAGTTCCCACATCCTTTAGTCCATGCCACTCCATTGTTGAACTTATCTGAAACATACTAGATAAAAGTGTTAGTCCAACAAGAGATATGTTGACATTAATTACCAAAACCACCTAGGGAGCACTTGTGCTTTCACCATGGCCCGAGCACCAGCAGGGTCTCCCCGGCGATGGCCATACCACGATCCATCATACGGTCTCTGAGCTCCACCATCCTGCAGAGGGCAGGAAATCCTCCGGGAAGAACGCGCGATGGACATATCCATCGGTCCACATCCGAAGGCCACGTGCAGCGCCGCCGCAGCCTCAGCAAGATCCAGGCTTGGCCGCGCGCCGCCCACAAACACGACGACCGCTCGCGCCAACTCCGACTCCATGGCACAGATGTCCGCGCCCGCCTCCAGGAAACAGCAGTCCACCGGCTCGTCCTGGCGAGGCGCCACCTCCACCCCACCCCCAAAAGGAGCGGAGAACTGCGGCCCGGCCACGCTGTCCACGCTTCCCGCCAAACCAGCCCTGACCATGTCCGACCATGCCCGATCGAGGCCCGCCGAGACGCACGGAGGGAGGCCAGCGGCGGAGGCGGATGGCGGCGCGTGGACACGGAGGGGGAGGCGGCAGAGGCGCCGAGGGCGAGGGCCGCGCTGAAGGCGAAGGGACGACGCAGCCGAAGTGGGCGGAGTCCGAGGGCTCGCGGGACGGGTGTAGCCACGCGACGTGTGGTTGCGCCGCCGCAACGGACGCACTTCGCCGGGTTAGGGCGATGGCGAGATGTGCCCATCATCTCGCCACGATTAGGACGGTTAGACGCGGCACCGGCCGCGCCGCTAGCTAGCCCGCCTCGCCGTGCCACAACTAGCAAGCTAGCCCGCGCGCGGCGCTATAGCTAGCTAGCTAGCACGCCCGTGCATGCCGCAGCTTGCTCGCCGCCGCCGCTTCGCCGCTGGGTCCGCGCTCGCCGCTTCGCCCAGGCTCCGCCCGACCCGTCCCGTGCGTTGCAGCGCGCCGGCCTTGCCGGTGCCCCCTCAGACGCCCGCCTCGCCTCGCCCGGCGCCTCGTCCGCGTTCAGCCGGCGGCAGCGTCGCCAGCGCCGGCAACGCTCCGCCAGCAGCAGCCGCCACCACCGCCGCCGCGCCTCGCATGCGTTGGTGGGTGGACACCGTGGGCCAGGGGAGAGCAAAAAGAGGGTGACATGTGGGGCATGTCCGGACACAACGGACAAAGAGGAGGACGGAGGCGTATGTTTTCTGTCCGCTTTTGCCTCAAAGCGAAACCAATTTTGGTTCAGAGATGGAGTGAAACAGACATAAAATGGACGAAAAAGAAAAATGAGATCTGCTGCCGGGTTGTCTGATATGTTCGTTTTATCTCATATATGGACGTATCCGGAAAAAATAGGGCCATGCGGTGGAGTTGGCCTTAGTTCTGTTCCACGAGCTATATATTCAGCTACGGAGATTGTTGAACGACAAGTCACTGCTAACAAACAGAACACAGTCATAGCCGATCGGTCACCATGCATGCACATGCAGATGCAGCCCCGTTGGAAGCGAAATTGGACGCAGCCACTGCGCGCACTCGCCGCCGACGCCGACGACGACGATTCAGAGCGGCAGAGAGACGGTCATTGATTGGTCGCGGCATCGCGTCCATAACTCCTCTCCTCCGTCGACCGGGCGTTTGGTTGGGTCCAACGGTTTCCCCATTCACAATCGCATTCAAGGCGCGGCGCTGTCAGTTCGTTAGGCCTGCCGCCATGGGCGGCGGCACCACATGCATCTCCGCCGCTGCGGAGAGGAAGTGCGGACTGAGACAGAGACTGCTGGTGCTGCTTCGTCGGTTGGATCGACGGAAAGCTCACCCTCAGTTCAGAATTCAAACTCTTGAGAGTTCAGGGCAGCTGCCTGATTTTGTTTCCTTTTTTTTGAGAAACATATGTATCGTAACTTTATTCATACTCATTATAATTACAAGTATACTGATTTAAACCTAAGATTTAAAAAATTACAAAGTAACTCCTACGACTAAGAATTACAATGAAATTTCTTGAAAACACCTTCTTTGCGGTATCAGTCTCTACTCAAAGAAATATTTCAAATACTTTAATAAGGAAGCTGCAATTGGATTGAAGCAACAATGTTGTCACTCTTTCACTCGCACGGACATTACCAATAATGATTTTTGAAAGCACCTTGAGTCGCCCATCCAAAAAGATGGGAAGACTCGATCGATGGATGTACTTGAGCCGGGGATGATCCCCTAGAAGTGCATGCCGGCAAATCACTATATTTTCAACATGGTGTCATTGAAAATTTCATCTCCACAAAAAATCAGACCAACAAAAAAACTTGACACAGCGATATAAACTCATCAAATCCAAATAATCAGATCTACGAGTACAGAAAACTCTCTAATTTCATGACACCGCCAAAAAAACGTGAAAAAAAAATTATTTTTACAAAACTTTGATAATCACTAGACGTTGACCAAAAACATAGTCGTCTTGAAGGTCCAAGGTCCCGCACATCTCTTTGCGTCAAGATGGCGGCGACAGCGACCGCAGAGGCACGAGAAACCCTAAACGCTGCCTGGACATAAACAAACGAAATCCCTATTAGATGTATTTTGCCTAACTATTGACAAATCATACACGCACTGTCGATCTTTTGAGCAATTGGGCGGACCCATCTCTCGATGTACGCATGACTTTCAGTTCCGCTTTGGGAACCTTCTAGAAGGTAAGGTTACTCAACCAGGTTTTTTTTCTTTTTCTTTTTCGTTTTTCCTATTTATTTTTAGTTTTCTTCTCTCTTTTTAAATATTTTTTACATTTTTAAAATATTTATAATTTCTTTGTGTTTCCAAAAATTGTTAGGAATTTTAAAAATTATTTGCATTTACGAAAAACGTTTGCAGTTCTCAAAAAATATTTTGATTTTCGATTTTTTGTTCAGGTATTCAAAAAATGTTTGCTTTCTTAAAATTTGTTTGGGATTTCCAGAGTGTTTTCGGTTTCAATTTTTTTAAATGACAGTGTTTTTTATATTTTCAGAAACTGTTCCCTTTTCATATATTTTTCTTAATCTAAAAAATGTTTGCAAATTTCAAAATTTATTAAAAAATTCTTAAAATGTTCATAAATTATCAAAAATTTCCACATTGGTAAGACAAATGTTTAAAATTTTAATCAGTTTTTGAAAATTGGTTTGTGCTTTTCTCAAGAAGTGTCAAGTTTTGCCGCTGCATATCTGCCACTAGAGCTCACAATGGCTAGCAACACGCTTTTTTTTGCATGGTAATACGTGTCTCATTCATATCATAAAGATTAAAGTACAAGTCACGTAAGGACCGACATGACAAAACTGAAAAGATAGCAGAACATCTCTGAGCTTGACACCAACGCCCATCACCTGCCTCCGGCACCACGACAGCAGCCACCAAAGAAAAGAATGATGGATCACCTCCTCACCCGAGCTCGACGCGGCTCCATCGCTGATAAGCAGCTTTGCGGACCTCCAAGGTGGCTCACCAAAAGTGAAGCCCTTACCGTTGAACGAATCAGACCGGGGCAACACCCCGGACACGCCATCAAACTCCAGATCTGGCACCCCACCGCGATTAAGACGTCGCGGAAGGAAACCAAACCTGCCACCCACGAACCACGAACCCAACACATGTTCCGTCTTCCAGATGTCGTCGATGCAGACCACAATCTGCATCCGCTCCTGGACTACCTCCCAAGCTCCGCGCCGACGCTGGAGCAAACGTCGTCGCAACGGCAGAGCCCGAGGACACAGATCCACCACGAGGATGCCATCGCCGCCACGCCATCCTTGCTTGAACAGATTGGTTTCCAAATCCATCCCCAACCATAGGACCAATGGCTCATCGTCGCCGCCGAAACAAAGACGATTAACAACCTAAAAATCTAAACTACGAAGGAGTAAAAACGATCTACACGCGTGGATCCGGCGACCCCCCTCACCACCGACGACAGAGGTCGCCGGCGGAGGGAAGCCGCCGGAGGACGGCGCTAGAAGATTGGGTCTCCTGGCGGCAGCTAGGGTTCCTGCCGCCAGGGACAGGAGGAAAGTTGTCTTTCCTGCGCACCACGAAACATATTTGTTTTATTTCGATAATGGCTAGCAACACGCTACACATCAATAAACTGTCGCGGGTTCCATTCCCAGCTAGTGCGTGCTCTTTTACCTCTCTACGCGGTGCCACCGTAAATGGGCCTGCCTAGGCGGGCTGTCCCCTGTGTGAATCGCCGAGTACTGTTGCAAAGCGCAACATATAGGAGGCCCCAAGATGATTATTAAAAAAAAGGAAGTCCCAAGAAAAACTAGCCTTCCACTAAAAAAACAGTCTTCCCGTGCATCATTGCCACAGATAGAGCAGCGCACTGGCATGTCCTCTTCCGCATAATCCTCGGATGTAGATGCATGATTTTTATCTCCCTACACGGCTAAGTTTCAATGTGCTCCGAACATCGATCGTGGCCACACGATCCAGCCAACAGCGCACGGTGTTCCCAAAAATAAAAAAACAGCGAACGACCAAAGCAACAGGATCTTTGAGCAAAAAGCATACATTGCCCGGGAAGGAATAATGCGCCGTCGATTTCTGTCAGACTTTCAGCCTGTTGCATATTTTCAGTGAACGAACACGAGTATGTTTTTTTTTAGAACATGGCAATGGTATACGAGTATCTTGTGCACTCGATTCTACTAGCGCACGATTAGTAAGACACAAGGTACCGTTTGTGCATTCGAGCGACTTGGACAGTGGCGTTGTAGACGTTGATCTACTTTTTCCATATATAGTTGATCAAACATGAAAATGCTTGACTTCGGACAAACTTAGAATTTCAAGTATTTTGTAACAAATAAAGTACACGTCAAGCTCGGGACATGAAGGAACATCCAAACGAATCAGGCCAATTCAAATGTATGCCACTCTAGCCCCTTGTTGCTTGAACGGGCAGTTACAAATGCTAAATTGAGCTCAAATTGCCCCTACAAATTTGAAGGGAACGACAAAAATAAACGAATAAATGAAAAGAAAATTATGGAGGCAGCCATGTGGCGACTCTGTGTGTGTTTGCACACAGGCCCGTCAGCCTTCAAATCCATATGAAGGGCGCTCCATATAACATATGGAGATTAGTGACATGACGACTTGCTAGAGTTGCTCTTACGGATCATATATTCTCAAATGACCCGTATTGTTTTGAACAAAAAAATGTTTATTTTTCGTAAACTTTGGTAATAATTTTGCATTCGTCACCTACATTGAGGCAAGATTTCAGAGATAGAAGAATGTTAGACGTCAAGCTCATGACACGAAAGAACATCCAAATGAATCAGACGAATCCAAATGTCTGCCACTCTAGCCCCCTTGTGCTTCAATGGGCAGCAGGTTACAAATGCTACGAGCGATTGCTACGAATTCCCTCCCAAAAAACAAAACTGTGGTGGCTTCTTACATCATGACGCTGCGACGCAATGCTCTACGTACAGAGCCTAACTACGCAAATATCCATACCGTGTCACCACCAGCGCAGGTGCAGGTACACGAAACAGGACAGGGCAAGAGACATGAAGGGTGCATTGGCGGTGGCAACGTGAGCCTCATCGGTGTCGGAATCGTCGTCGTCTGATCCAAGGTCAGGCTTGCGGTTGCCCGGCGGTGGTCGAGATGCAGACGTGGCTGAACCGGGTGATCCAGCTGCGCTGCATATATAGGAACCCAACATGGTAAATTTGAATGTTTAAGGTGAAAAATTGTGGTAACAACAGATAGAATAAATTCAGCACAACAAAGTCACAGTAGCCACAACTTGAGCTAAGTAAACATCTCATGTTATTCTATGTGTTATGTAATTCACATTTCATCTAGCAAATATCATGCTCTTCTAGCTACATACATCAGATTGCAGAAGACGTAAACGAAGTTTATTAATGAATTACTCCCATTAGAAATTCCTCATGTATTCTTCGTGAAGTTCTACAAATGGAAGCAAGTACAATGTAATGCACGTACCCTGGAGATGCAGGGAAGGTGCATGATCCATAACCTGAAAAACGTAAGACAAAACTGGATTATTAGTAGTAGTGTCTAAACACCCCACTTGCCTAGATACAACTAGAAATACTCTGAAGGAGGTAGTCCTGAAAGTAGGGACGAAGACTAGGCAATGCGTGAACACAGTGAATAACTTTTGCATATCTCAACACCATCACTTAATCAGGAATTTTATTATTCTCTTTGGATAATAACTGAATTACTCCACATGCCTAGGTACAGCTAGAAATACTCAAGGTGGTAGTCCTGAAGATAGGGTTCACAAACAAGACGAAAACTGGGCAATGCATGAACACAGTGAATAACTTTTGCATATCTCAACACCATCAATTAATCGGGAAATTTAGAGTTTTTTTTTGGATAACACATTCATGCTGAAGCTGCCAAGAAATGGCGCATCAAAATTCAGAAATCGACGTACACATATATTCTTAGTTCAATGCATTGAGGCGCAAAGATTATTGCACTTTCTTGAGTGAAAAAATTCTCCTAATGAAGGCATAAAACCAAAGGTTCCAAAAACAAAAGTAGGCAGCTATTTGTGCAGTGGTAGTGATACTACTACTAACGAATAACGAAGCAAAAAAGCAAAAGCGACACCGGTCAAGCAAAAAAAGCAAAAGAGACGCGTGCATGGAATGGATTACACTGACCGATAGGAAGCTTGCAATTGAGGGAAAAGAAGCACCATATACACAAGGCAAATTTTAAACATAATATCAAGGGCATAATAATCAAACAATGCGAGTTCGTAAAAAATAATAGTACTAATTAAACAGTGCGTAGCAGAGAAGGAAGGAACAAGCAAGCAAAGGTATCAGCATGAAGAATTGTACTGACTGGGGTCGGTGAGCGTGACGGTGGCGGTGCCGGCGAAATCGCAGGCGCCGGGCGCGGCGTGGGAGCGCTGGTAGATGGAGTTGAAGGCGTAGGAGGCGTGCGCGGCGAGGGTATAAAAATAATAATAATAAATTAAAATGAATTTTTTTGCATGAATCTTTATGCAAAATCAAAGGACCTAACGAAGTCTCAGTCGATTGAGACTTTGCAAAGCTGATATCAGATCGATGGATCGACGCGCGCCATCAGCGTGGCATGTCGCCGCGACCAGGCTGATGGTTCAGGGTGGAAGTAGTAGATGGGTAGCATTCGTTAATTGGTCGCGGCATCGCGTCAATAACTGCTCTATCGACTGGCCTTTTGGTTTGGTCCAACGGTCGGCGCATTCGCATTCACATTCAAGGCGCGGCGCTGTGAGTTCGTTGGGACTGCCAGTGCCAGCCACGGGCGGCAGAGCAACGCCGAATCTGCTCCCGCTCCATGCCCGGCGCCGGCGGCCTCGTCCTCCCAGATCGGCGCGCGATCACGGGACGGCGGCTCCAATGGGCGTGGCGGCGGGAGCCCGGGCGTGCGTGCTCGGGCTGGAAGGCGCCGTGGTTGAGCAGTTCGCGCTTCGTGGTCCCATGGCCGTGCCGCGCGTGCTCCGTGCTGGCCGCCGGAGCTCGCCACCATGGAGTACGTGAACTACCTCGCCAACGTGCTTGTGGGCGTGCGTGCTGTGTGAGTGCTGTGCGTGCATGGTGCCACCGATGTGTCCTCATGTGCGTGCTTGTCGTCGGCGTGCGTGCGTGCGCGCGCGCGTATTTCCAGTGCTCCGTTCCGGGCAGCCGTTCTCTTCGTGTCACCGCTCTGAACGAAGCACACCAGGTATTCGATCAAATGCGCGAGCGAGCGAGCGAGCCTGTCCGTGGACGCCTGGTTGGAGATACTCTGAGAGGGAGCGGTGCTAATTGGAGTACTAACGTATAGTTAAGCAAGAGGCAAGAGCACGTCCTTTTGTTTGGCAGCTGTTGGGTTGGGCCGAGCTGTCCTTCCGATTGATACGTACGGCCAGACGCGGAATTGCTTGTGATGTGCATGCACGGATAGGCACACGTGCGTGCGTGCAATGCGGAGCCGGACGTTGCATTGCTTCGTGAGCTGGATCTTTTATTTGCTTGTCTCAGGCTCGTGGAATGGAAGCACGTCGGATTCCCTCGTTCGGACATGTGCCGGACGCCTAGATAAGATAACCGCTGTATGTGTACACTGTTCTATTGCTGATCATATATTGGTGGTTGGTTTGGTTCCACGAACTATACATTCAGCTACGGAGAATTTTTATTTTTTGAACTTCATTCAGCTACGGAGATTGTTGACCGATAAGCCACTGTTAACAAGCGGGATATTACAGTCCCTCGCAAAAGAGAAGTAAAAACAGAGCACGGTCGTCGCCGATCGGTTACCATGCAGATGCAGCCCCGTTCGCAGCGAAATCGAACGCAGCCTCTGCTTGCACTTGCCGCCGCCGCCGACGACGATTCAGAGCGGCAGACGGTCATTGATTGGTCGCGGCATCGCTTCCATAACTCCTCTCCTCCGTCCACCGGCCTTTGGTTTGGTTTGGTTTGGTTTGGTTCGGTCCAACGGTTTCCCCATTCGCAATCGCATTCAAGGCGCGGCGCTGTCAGTTCGGGCGGCAGCACCACATGCGTCTCCGCCGCTGCGGGGAGGAGGTGCGGACTAGAGACAGAGGCTGCTGGTGCTGCGTCGTCGGCTGGATCGACGGAAAGCTCACCCTCAGTTCAGAATTCAAACTGAACTTTCGATGAAGGACACCGACCTTTTTTTCTTTTTTTGAGGGGAATGAAGGATACAGATCTGATGGGCATGAATGGAAGCCCACGATGGGTAAGAACGGAGCGAGCTCAGACCAGAGGCTACCAAGCAGGCCGTGACACTCAAACCCGTCCCTGGACCTAAAAAAACGAAATCCCTATTTGACGCATTTTTCCTCACTGTTCATAAATCACACACGCACAGTTCATAATTAGAACAATTGGGTGGGCCCACCTCCTGCTGTACGCATCACTTTCAGTTCCGGTTTGGGAACCTTCTACTCCCTCCGTCCCATAATGTAAGACATTTTTCCATACTATTAGTGTGGAAAACGTCTTACATTATGGGACGGAGGGAGTAGAAGGTAAGGTCACTTAACCAGGTTTGTTTTTCTTTTTCGTTTTAATTTTCTTCTCTATTTTTCAATATTTTTCTATATTTTTATATTAAAAATTTCTTTGTGTTTAAAAAAAAATTAGGATTTTAGAAATTCTTTGCGTTTACAAATTTTTTTGGAGTTCTCAAAATATGATTCTACTTTCAATTTTTTTGTCCATGTATTCAAAAAATGTTCGCTTTTTAAAAATTTGTTTGGGATTTCCAAATTTTTCTCGGTTTCAAAATTTTGTTCCCAATTTTTTTTTATAAAAAACGTATTTATTATATTTTCAACAAATGATTTTTTTTTCAAAAAATCGGTCGGCTTTCATATATTTTTCATAACCTCAAAAATGTTTGTGTTTTCAAAAGATGTTCAGGAATTTGAAAAAAATCATAAATTCAGAAAATGTCATAATTTTGTACAAATTTTCCACATTTCTCAAAATATGATTCTATTTTCAAATTTTTGTTCATGTATTACAAAAATCTTCGTTTTTAAAAACTTGTTTCGGATTTCCAAATTGTACTCCGTTTCAAAATTTTGTTCCAGATTTTTAATACAAAAATTTTATATATTTTTTCAAAAATAGGTCCCCTTTTCGTATGTTTTTCATAATTTCAAAAATGTTTTTGTTTTCAAAAGATGTTCGGGAATTTCAAAATTTGTTTAAAAAATTCAAAAATGTCCATAATGTTTTAGAAATTGTCCACATTTGTCAAAAAAATCTTCAAAATTTTAATAATCTTTTTGTGCGTTTTTCAAGAAGTGTCAAATTTTGCCGGTGCCCTTAGTTCTTTAAGTGGCGCTGCATATCTGTCACTAGAGATCTTCAGGCGCAGTGACTAGCAACACGCTACACATCAGTACACTGTAGCGGCTTCCATTCCCAGCTAGTGAGTGCTCTTTTACCTCGCTACGCGGTGCCACCGCAAATGGGCCTGCCTAGGTGGGCTGCCTCCTGCGAATCGCCAACTACTAGTAGCAAAGCGCAACATATATGAGGTTCGCCAAAAGAAACCAGTCTTCCCGTGTATCGCTGTCACAGGTAGAGCGGCACACTGGCATGTCTTCTTCCCCATCATCCTCTGATGTAGATGCATGATTTTTATCTCCCTACACGGCTAAGTCTCAATGTGCTCCAAACTTCGATCGTAGCCACATGATCCAGACGACAGCGCACGGTGTTCTCAAAAGAAAAAAAAAAACAGCGAAAAGCGACGGATCTCCAAGCAAAAAGCATACACCGTTCCAGATCCAGTGAACGAACACACGGCCAAGTGGATGGGTGGCCTATGAGTATTTTGTGCACACGATTATGCTAGCGCGTGATCAGGAGGCAAGGTACCATGTGCGTGCATTCGAGTGACGTGGGTGGTGGCGATGTAGACGTTGATCTATTTTTCAATAGAATTGGTCAAACATAAAAATGCTTGATGTCGACCAAACTTAGAATTTCAAGTATTTGGGAACGAAGGAAGTACACGTCAAGCTCGGGACATGAAGGAACAACCAAATGAATCAGGCCAATTCAATTGTCTGCCACTCTAGCCCCTTTTTGCTTGAACGGGCAGGTTACAAATTCTAAATTCAGCTTAAATTGCCCCAAAAAATTTGAAGCGAACGGCGAAAGAAAAAGAACATTTTTTTTTTTATAATTAAGACAACCGTTTGACGCCTCTGTGTTTGCGCATATGCCCGGCAACCTCCAAATCTATATGAAGCGCAGTTCATATAACGAATGGAGATCAGGGATACAGATCATATATTCCAAATGACCCTCATTTGTTTTGACAAGAAAAGTACTTATTTTTTGTAACTTTGGTAATACTAAATAAGCGACAATTAATATAGATCGGAGGTAGTAAACTTTCGCGCATTCGTCACCTACATTGAGACAAAAGATTTCAGAGATAGAGAAAATGTTAGATGTCAACCTCATGACACGAAAAACCCCGAAAAAAGGAAGAAGCTCATGACACGAAAGAACATCCAAATGAATCAGACGAATCCAAATGTCTGCCACTCTAGCCCCTTTTGCTTGAACGGGCAGGTTACAAATGCTACGAGCGATCACTACAAATTCCCTCCCAAAAACAAAACTGTGGTGGCTTCTTACATCGTGACAATGCTCTACGCATAGAGCCTAACTACGCAATCCATACCGTGTCACCACCAACGCAGGTGCAGGTACACGAAACATGACAGGGCAAGAGACATCAAGGGTGCATTGGCGGTGGCAACGTGAGCCTCATCGGCATCGGAATCGTCGTCGTCTGATCCAAGGTCAGGCTTGCGGTTGCCCGGCGGTGGTCGAGATGTAGACGTGGCTGAACCGGGTGACCCAGCTGCGCTGCATATAGGAATCCAACATGATAAATTTGAAAGTTTATTAAGGTGCAAAACTGTGGTAACAACAGATAAAATAAATTCAGCACAACACAGTCACAGTAGCCACAACTTGAGCTAAGTAAACATCTTATGTTATTCAACGTGTTATATAGTTCAAATTTCATCTAGCAAATATCATGCACTAAGACAGCATTTGTTCATGTTATTCGACGTGTTAATGAATTATTAGAAATTCCTCATGTATTCTTCGTGAAGTTCTACAAATGGAAGCAAGTACAATGTGATGCACGTACCCTGGAGATGCAGGAAAGGTGCATGATCCATAACCTGAAAAACGTAAGACAAAACTGGATTATTAATAGAAGGGTATAAACACTTCACTTGCCTAGGTACAACTAGAAATACTCTGAAAGAGGTAGCCCTGAAAGTAGGGTTCACAGACAAGATGAAAACTGGCAATGCATGAACACAATGAATAACTTTTGCATGTTGCAACACCGTCACTTAATCAGGAATTTTATATAAAAACTAGCAAGATGCCCGTACGTTGCACGGAACATCAATATCTTGTGGGAGAAAAGGATGAACGAGGGAAGGCCTTATCTGCAAATGTGGAGAGGAGTGCGGGTAAATTGTCATAGTTTCCTTCCTATCCGTTAGATATAGATCGGACGGCCTATATTGCAGGATGGAGGCACACCATCATCACCAACTGCTTATTATAAAAGTATAGAAATTGGATGAATTACTGCACATGCCGGTACAGAAATACTATGAAGGTGGTAGTCCTGAAGATAGGGTTCACAGACAAGATGAAAACTGGGCAATGCATGAACACAGTGAAATAACTTTTGCATATCTCAACACCATCACTTAATCGGGATTGTTAGAAGTTTTTTCTTCGATAAAACATTCATGCTGAAGTTGCCAAGAAATGGCGCGTCAAAATTCAGAAATCGACCTACATATATATTCTTCGTTCAATGCATTGAGGCGCAAAGATCATTGCGTATTCTTGAGAGAAAAATTCTCCTAACGAAGGCATAATCCCAAAGGTTCCAAAAACAAAAGTAGGCAGCTATTTGTGCAGTGGTAGGGATACTACTACTAACAATAACGAAGCAAAAAAGCAAAAGCGACGCTGGTCAAGCAAAAAAAGAAGGCGGCAAAAGCAAAAGAGACGCGTTGCATGGAATGGATTACACTGACCGATAGGAAGCTTGCAATTGAGGGAAAAGAAGCACCATATACACAAGGCAAATTTTAAACATAATATCAAGGGCATAATAATCAAACAATGCGAGTTCGTAAAAAATAATTAAACAGTGCGTAGCAGAGAAGCAAGGAACAAACAAGCAAAGGTATCAGCATGAAGAACTGTACTGACTGGGGTCGGTGAGCGTGACGGTGGCGGTGCCGGCGAAGTCGCAGGCGCCGGGCGCGGCGTGGGAGCGCTGGTAGATGGAGTTGAAGGCGTAGGAGGCGTGCGCGGCGAGGGTGTTGGGGAGGTAGCAGAGGCCGCTGGCCTGGATGGGCGCGCAGTCGGCGCCGCCCGCGGGGCTGCACGCGTAGTCCAGCGCCGCCTGCACCGTCCTCACCGGCGCCCCGGTGCGCACGATGCACCACGTCGGGTTCGCGGCCCCGGCGCCCGCGAGCAGCTGCAGAGCCCACGCCGCCGCGAGCCACAGCGCCGCCAGAGGAGAGCGCCGGCGCCGCATGTAGTGGTCTGCGGGAGGGTGCGGGGCGAGGCGAGAGGCAGCAAGAGCAAGAAGGAGTAAAGGTGGTGGGAATATGTGCGCGGTGGTGGGGAGAGAATATGAGAAAGAAAGACGGTGGGAGCGGGAGCCAGAAGGAGGATCTCCGTCTCCATGGAGAACTGCTTTATTTTCTTTTCTTTACTTTTCCTTTGGGAGTGTCTTATCTAATTACGACAGGAGAAAGGAGAGAGAGGGTGACTAGGAGTGGAAAGAACATCAATGACGAAGAAGATCAACTGGTAAGATAGCAAGCAGACTGGCCGCTGGTAGAAAATGGAGAAGATCAATTACCACAAGGTCGGTCGTTTTCCTTTTTGAAGGCGCTATCTTGTTTGCTCGAAGCGTCTCCGATGTTTGGTTTTCGAGATGCCGGATGTCGCACCGGTCCGGCTTGCCCCCCTTGTTCTAGGCTTCGTGGGGTTTAGCAGTGTTTTTCCTTTGTTTGGCCGAGCATCCCTTGTCTCTGCTTCGGATGCCATGCTCACGCCTTTGTGTTAGTGTCATGTGTTGTACCTCTTCTGTACTAATTCTGCTTCCTCATATCAATGAAGTGATACACAAGCTTTGTGTATTCGCGAAAAAAGAAAACGAAGAAATAACATGAGAAAGTACTCCCTGGCAGCTTCCAAAACGATCTTACATTATGGTATGATGGTGCTACTTGTTTGAAATGTTAGCACTTTTCCGAAGTAGTGGAAGCAAAGGCGGACGGAGCTGGGGACGGATCGGGAGCAGTCGCGTCAAGACGCTCCCCAAAGACAGGGCTCCGGAGGCACCTGCTCTCCCGACCAACCGTGCACGCGGTTATCAGGATGGGATCGCCGGAGGCAGCACAGAGTGAGGAGCAGTAGATGACGGCTAGGTTCATTCCCGCAACCCGCGGCGCGCGTGTCATGTCATGACGTGGCGAGGCGGGGGCGGCGGAGGAGGAGCGCGCGTGTACCACTCCTCTTCCCAAGCTCCCAATGGCAAGTGGTAGAGCAGACCTTATAAAGAGGTCTCAACTCTCCTCAACTAGCAAGGTGGTACTAAACTTCGCACCACCTGCCATATCCCCCATGGGCCTCAAGATTAACCAGGAATCATTGTTCATATGGGCCTAAAGCCCATCTATGATTAAACAACCCCCCACCAGATCTCGAGGCACATAAGGTTGTCAAATGTTCCAAACAATGTTTGATATATCAGAAATTTTAGTGAAGACTGTTAAGTTGAACTTCCACCTAGAGCAACATGATTAGACTTCTTCACAACTGAACAATGGACTATGCCTTGAATTGTCAGTTTGGTGTGCAGACGTTTCGCCTATTGTCAGCTGATATGTGGATGCCGAAGGCTAAACCCCACGGGTGGAGCTTATTAGTCACACTCCGTACGTTCTCATGAGCTTCCTAGAGATTACCCAATCTCATATACTATGACCAGCAGTCGGGCTCACATAGGTGTGTTCCTTCAAAGAATGCTCTGCAGGTTAGCATCTTGCTTACACAAGATTTAGAACATATTAAGACAAAAGTCAGCCTGCCTTACAGAATTGAGAGTATTACTGCATCTCCAAGGGAGTGGGCTTATTAAGGATACTCTCCTCAGTTGACCGCTGGACTGTTTTCCCAGGTCCTAATTCACGGGATCTCCGATCACATAGGTTGGGTTACCCCCATGGCAACTTACGTGGGTCTCATACCCATCTCCCTCGATGCATTTTCTACCACAATCCGTGATAGCCCTTTTGTAAAAGGGTCTGCCAGATTCTTAGTCGTCTGGATATAATCCAGCGCTATCACTCCAGAGTTTCTTGATTTTCTAACATATTTTAATCTTCTTCTCATGTGCTTTGTGGATTTCATGTTGTCCTTTTAACTCTTACCCTTGGCAATCACCGTTTGATTGTCACAGTTCATAAGGACAGTTGGCACTGGCTTATCGACCACCGGCAAATCCATCAAAAGCTCTCGAAGCCATTCTGCTTCGACGCATGATTGTCTAATGCTGTGAGTTCTGCTTCCATAGTCGATCTGGTTAAGATCGTCTGCTTGCAAGACTTTCAGGAAACAACATGATAACCCACAAGTATAGGGGATCGCAACAGTTTTCGATAAGTAAGAGTGTCGAACCCAACGAGGAGCTAAAGGTAGAACAAATATTCCCTAAAGTTCTATCGACCACCGATACAACTCTACGCACGCTTAACGTTTGCTTTACCTAGAACAAGTATAAATCTAGAAGTACTTTGTAGGTGTTTTCGGAAAGGCTTGCAAGAAAGTAAAGAGCACGAAAATAAAACTAGGGGCTGCTAAGGTAAAGACACAACTAAAGTAAATATAGCGAGTGTGGAAGAGTGATGGTAGGTGTGGCGAAATTGTCCCTTAAGCAATTGACTACCTTACTAGACCGATAGCAAGTTTTATGTGGGAGAGGCCACTGCTAGCATGTCATCCCTTACTTGGAATACTATGCACTTATGATTGGAACTATTAGCAAGCGTCCGCAACTACTAACGTTCATTAAGGTAAAACCCAACCATAGCATTAAGATATATTGGTCCCCCTTCAATCCCGTATGCATCAATTTCTATGCTAGGTTGAAGCTTCTGTCACTCTTGCCCTCCAATACATAGTCCTATCAACATACAACTAACCCTATGGTGTGATCCACGCGCGCGCTCATATGATGGGCACCAAAGGACAGCAACATAACCACAAGCAAATTAAATCAATCATGGCAATTCATCAACCACCTATAGGACACCGAAAATCTACTCACACATCATAGGATGGCAACACATCATTGGATAATGATATGAAGCATAAGCACCATGTTCAAGTAGAGGGTACAGCGGGTTGCGGGAGAGTGTACCGCTGTAGATAGAGGGGGGAAGGTGATGGAGATGTTGGTGAAGATGGCGGAGGTGTTGGTGTAGATCGCGGTGATGATGATGGCCCCCAGTGGCACTCCGGCGCCACCGGAAGCGAGGGGGAGAGAGCCCCCCCTCCTTCTTCTTCTTCCTTGACCTCTCCCTAGATGGGAGAAGGGTTTCCCCTCTGGTCCTTGGCCTCCATGGTGTGGGAGGGGCGAGAGCCCCTCCGAGATTGGATCTATCTCTCTGTTTCTGCGCTATGTTCTGGCTCTGTTTCACCGTTTCGCGTATATATGGAGATCATATGGAGATCCGTAACTCCGATTGGCCTGAAACCTTCGCCGTGATTTTTTTTCCGAATGTTAGCTTTCTTGCGGCAAAAGAAGAGCATCAACCGCCTTACGGTAGGCTCACGAGGGTAGGGGGCGCGCCCAGGGGGGTCAGGTGCGCCCCCCTACCTCGTGACCACCTCGGGCACCGTCTCGCGTGGATTTTTCTTCCGGAATTTTCCATATTTTCCAAAAATAAGCTTCGTCCGTTTTTATCCCGTTTGGACTTCGTTTGATATGGATATTCTGTGAAACATAAAACATGCAATGATGTGAACTGCACTGAGCAATCGGATCAATATGTTAGTCCCAAAATAATATAAAAGTTGCCAAAAGTATATGAAAGTGAATAATATTGGCATGGAACAATCAAAATTATAGATACGACGGAGACGATCAGCATCCCTAAGCTTAATTCCTGCTCGTCCTCGAGTAGGTAAATGATAAAAAAAATTGATGTGGAATGCTACCTAGCATAATCTTGATCATATGTCTAATCATGGCATGAATATTAAGACACGAGTGATTCAAAGCAATAGTCTATCCTTTGACATAAAAACAATAATACTTCAAGCATACCAACCAAGCAATTATGTTTTCTTGAAATAACAAAGCCAAAGAAAGCTCATCCCTACAAAATCATATAGTCCTGCTATGCTCCATCTTCACCACACAAAGCATTCACATCATGCACAACCCCGATGACAAGCCAAGCAATTGTTTCATACTTTTGACGTTCTCAAACCTTTTCAACTTTCACGCAATACATGAGCGTGAGCCATGGACATATCACTATAGGTGGAATAGAATATGATGGTGGGGGTTATGTAGAGAAGACAAAAAACGAGAAAGTCTCACATCAACTAGGCATATCAACGGGCTATGGAGATGCCCATTAATAGATATCAATGTGAGGAGTAGGGATTGCCATGCAACGGATGCACTAAGAGCTGTAAGTGTATGAAAGCTCAAACTGAAACTAAGTGGGTGTGCATCCAACTTGCTTGCTCATGAAGACCTAGGGCATTTGGGGAAGCCCATCGTTGGAATATACAAGCCAAGTTCTATAATGAAAATTCCCACTAGTATATGAAAGTGATAACTCAAGAGACTCTCTATATGAAGAACATGGTGCTACTTTGAAGCACAAGTGTGGTAAAAGGATAGTAACATTGCCCCTTCTCTCTTTTTCTCTCTTTTTTTCTTTTTTTCTTTTTTTTCTTTTTTTGGGCCTTCTCTTTTTTTCTCTTTTTTTTTTCGTCCGGAGTCTCATCCCGACTTGTGGGGGAATCATAGTCTCCATCATCCTTTCCTCACTGGGGCAATGTTCTAATAATGATGATCATCACACTTTTATTTACTTACAACTCAATATTACAACTCGATATCTAGAACAAAGATATGACTCTATCTGAATGCCTCCGTGATGTGCGGGATGTGCAATGATCTAGCGTAGCAATGACATCAAAAACGGACAAGCCATGAAAACATCATGCTAGCTATCTTACGATCATGCAAAGCAATATGACAATGAATGCTCAAGTCATGTATATGATGATGATGGAAGTTGCATGGCAATATATCTCGGAATGGCTATGGAAATGCCATAATAGGTAGGTATGGTGGCTGTTTTGAAGAAGATATAATGAGGCTTATGTGTGACAGAGCGTATCATATCACGGGGTTTGGATGCACCGGCGAAGTTTTCACCAACTCTCGAGGTGAGAAAGGGCAATGCACGGTACCGAAGAGGCTAGCAATGATGGAAGGGTGAGAGTGCGTATAATCCATGGACTCAACATTAGTCATAAAGAACTCACATACTTACTGTAAAAATCTATTAGTCATCGAAACAAAGTACTGGGCGCATGCTCCTAGGGGGATAGGTTGGTAGGAAAAGACCATCGCTCGTCCCCGACCGCCACTCATAAGGAAGGCAATCAATAAACACCTCATGCTCCGACTTCGTTACATAACGGTTCACCATACGTGCATGCTACGGGACTTGCAAACCTCAACACAAGTATTTCTCAATTTCACAATTACTCAGCTAGCATGACTCTAATATCACCATCTTTATATCGCAAAACTATTGCAAGGAATCAAACATATCATATTCAGCTATCTACAAGTAGAGGGAAATGAAGCATAAAGCACCATGTTCAAGTAGAGGGTACATCGGGTTGCGGGAGAGTGGACCGCTGTAGATAGAGGGGGGAAGGTGATGGAGATGTTGGTGAAGATGGCATAGGTGTTGGTGTAGATCGCGGTGATGATGATGGCCCCCGGTGGCACTCCGGCGCCACCGGAAGCGAGGGGGAGAGAGCCCCCCCCTCCTTCTTCTTCTTCCTTGACCTTCTCCTTAGATGGGAGAAGGGTTTCCCCTCTGTTCCTTGGCCTCCATGGCGTGGGAGGCGAGAGCCCTCCGAGATTGGATCTATCTCTGTTTCTGCGCTACGCTCGGCTCTGTTTCACCGTTTTGCGTATATATGGAGATCCGTAACTCTGATTGGCCTGAAACCTTCACCGTGATTTTTTCCCGAATATTAGCTTTCTTGCGGCAAAAGAAGAGCATCAACCGCCTTACGGTGGGCTCACGAGGGCACCTCGGGCACCGTCTCGCGTGGATTTTTCTTCCGGAATTTTCCATATTTTCCATAAATAAGCTCCGTCCGTTTTTATCCCGTTTGGACTCTGTTTGATATGGATATTCTGCGAAACATAAAACATGCAACAGACATGAACTGGAACTGGGCACTGGATCAATATGTTAGTCCCAAAAATAATATAAAAAGTTGCCAAAAAGTATATGAAAGTGAATAATATTGGCATGGACAAATCAAAAATTATAGATACGACGGAGACGTATCACAACACCACCACCAAGTGTGAAGACATGTCCACTTGTGGCTTTCATCTCATCGGCATCAGATATCCAATTTGAATCACTATACCCCTCAAGTACCGTCGGGTACCCAGAATAGTGAATTCCATAGTTCGCAGTACCTTGCAAGTAACACATCACTCGCTCAACAGCATGCCAATGCACATCTCCCAGATTGGAAACAAATCGGCTCAGTTTTTACGCAGCAAATGAGATGTCAGGATGAGTAGCACATGCTAGGTACATCAGTAAACCAACCACTTGAGAATATCTCAATTGATCTACAGCCGTGCCTTCAAACTTTCGAATCCACACCCTAGGATCATATGGTGTTGCAGAAGGTTTGCAGTCCGAATATCCAAAACGGCTCAAAATCTTCTGAACATAGTGGGATTGCAAAAGTGTAATTCCGCCCTCAGAATTTCTCATTAGCTTGATGTTCAAGATAACATCAGCCACTCCTAGGTCTTTCATCTTAGAGCTATGAGAAATAAAAGCCTTGGCCTCCTCAATGACTTTGAGGTGGGCCCCAAATATCAGTATGTCATCGACATACAGACACAATATAACTCCTCCGCCCCCACCATAGCGATAGTATACACATTTGTCAGCTTCGTTAACAACAAAGCAGCAGATGTCAGAGTACTGTTGAACTTCTCATGCCATTTCTTAGGTGCTTGTTTCAAGCCATACAAGGATTTCACTAGCTTGCACACCTTTCTTTCCTGACCATTTACTACAAAGCCATCTGGCTGTTGCATGTAAATTTCCTCGTCTTGCTCTCCGTTAAGGAAAGACGTCTTAACGTCCATCTGGTGAACGAGAAGACCATGCGAGGCAGCCAAAGCGAGTAACACTCGAATGGTTGTTAGTCTAGCCACAGGTGAATAAGTGTCGAAGAAATCCTCTTCTTCTTTCTGGGTATAACGCTTGGCCACAAGCCTAGCCTTGTACTTCTTAACAGTACCATCGGCCCTAAGCTTCTTTTTGAACACCCACTTACATACCAATGGTTTACAACCATAAGGACGATCAGTGATCTCCCATGTTCCTTTAGCCAAGATGGAATCCATCTCGCTACGGACCACACCCTTCCAGTAGTCAGCATCCGGAGATGCATAAGCTTCTGAAATGGAACTGGGAGTGTCATCATCCAGGAGGTACACGAGGAAATCATCACCAAAATACTTTGTAGTCCTTTGTCTCTTGCTCCTAACAGGAGCTTCCTTGTCATCCTCCGTGGAACTCTCATCACTTTTATGTTCATAATATTCCATCGGAATGGCATGTTCAGGAGTCTCATCAGATTCCAATCTAGAAGTGCTTTGCATATCTCTCATGGGAAGAATATCCTCAAAGAATGTAGCATCCCTAGACTCCATGATCGTACCGACCTTCATGCCGTGTACATAAGATTTCAACACTAGAAATCTATAGCCAACTGTATGCTTGGCATAGCCAAGAAAAACGCAGTCCACGGTCTTTGGTCCCAACTTGCGCTTTTTGGTTATCGGCATGTTCACTTTCGCCAAACAGCTCCAAGTGCGCAAGTAAGAGAGTGTAGTTCTTTTATTTTTCCTATTGCTCATAGGGAGTAGTCTCATTATCCTGCATGAGAACTTTATTCAGGACATGACATGATGTCAATACAGCCTCCCCCACCATGCCTTGGATAAACCCGATGTATCTAACATGGCGTTAGCCAAATCAGTTAGAGTAAGGTTTTTCCGTACAGCAACCCCGTTTGACTGGGGTGAATAGGGAGGCATCTTCTCATGAATAATACCATGTTCCGCACAGAATAAATCAAACTCATTAGAAAAGTACTCTCCACCATGATCAGACCGGACTCGTTTTATTTTCTTCTCAAGTTGGTTCTCAACTTCAGCCTTATAGATTTTAAAGTAGTGTAGAGCCTCATCCTTTGTGTTTAACAAATACACATAGCAGAATCTAGTGGAATCATCGATCAGGCTCATGAAGTATTTCTTTCCACCTTTAGTCAACACATTATTCATCTCACAAAGATCTGAATGTATGAGCTCTAACCGTGCCAGGTGTCTCTCCTTTGCAGGCTTGTGAGGCTTACGAGGTTGCTTAGCTTGCACACACACATGGCACTTAGAGCCTTTGGCTAAAGTGAAACTCGGGATTAAGTTCATCTTTGCTAGCCGCGTCATACAACCTAAATTTATGTGACAAAGACATGAATGCCAAACCTCAGATTCATTCACATTAGAATGAATTTTATTCACAAATTTATTACAGAAATCCTCTAGGGAAAATGCAGAAAAAACCACCACAATCATATCCTTTTCCAACAAATAGTCGTCCATACCAAGATATGACTACTTTGTTGGACTCAAATAGTAACTTAAACCCTTCTTTACATAGAAGGGAGCCACTAACGAGATTTTTCTTGATGGTGGGGACATGCTGCATGTTCTTCAGTTGCAAGATCTTTCCTAAAGTAAACTTCAGATCTACCGTGCCAACACCATGAACAGAAGCATGCGAGCCATTCCCTGTTGGGGAACGTAGTAATTTCAAAAAAATTCCTACGCACACGCAAGGATCATGGTGATGAATAGCAACGAGAGGGGAAAGTGTTGTCCAAGTACCCTCGTAGACCGTAAGCGGAAGCGTTATGACAACGCAGTTGATGTAGTCGTACGTCTTCACGATCTGACCGATCTAAGTACCGAACGTACGGCACCTCCGAGTTCAGCACACGTTCAGCTCGATGACGATCCCCGGACTCCGATCCAACAGGTGTCGGGGATGAGTTCCACAAGACGACGGCGTGGTGGCGATGATGATGTTCTACCGACGCAGGCATCGCTAAGCACCGCAACGACACGACCGAGGTGGAATATGGTGGAGGGGGCACCGCACACGGCTAAGGAACGATCACGAAGATCAACTTGTGTGTTCTAGGGTGCCCCCGCCCCGTGATATAAAGAAGCAAGGGGAGGCCGGCCGGCCCTAGGGGCGCGACCAGTGTGGAGTCCTACTAGGACTCCCTAGTCCTAGTAGGATTCCACCTCCCATATGGAATAGGAAAGAGGAAGGAAAAGGAGAAGGAAGGAAGGGCGCCCCTTCCCTAGTCCAATTCGGACCAGACCAAGGGAGGGTGCGCCACCCTTGAGGCCCTTTTCCTTCTTTCCCGTATGGCCCAATAAGGCCCAGTACGTATTCCCGTAACTCTCCGGTACTCCAAACAATACCCGAATCACTCGGAACCTTTCCGATGTCCGAATATAGTCGTCCAATATATCGATCTTTACGTCTCGACCATTTCGAGACTCTTTGTCATGTCCCCGATCTCATCCGGGACTCCGAACTCCTTCGGTACATCAAAACTCATAAACTCATAATAAAACTGTCATCGAAACCTTAAGCGTGCGGACCCTACGGGTTCGAGAACAATGTAGACATGACCGAGACACGTCTCTGGTCAATAACCAATAGCGGAACCTGGATGCTCATATTGGCTCCCACATATTCTACGAAGATCTTTATCGGTCAAACCGCATAACAACATACGTTGTTCCCTTTGTCATCGGTATGTTACTTGCCCGAGATTCGATCGTCGGTATCTCAATACCTAGTTCAATCTCGTTACCGGCAAGTCTCTTTACTCGTTACGTAATACATCATCTCACAACTAACTCATTAGTTGAAATTCTTGCAAGGCTTAAGTGATGTGCATTACCGAGAGGGCCCAGAGATACCTCTCCGACAATCGGAGTGACAAATCCTAATCTCGAAATACGCCAACCCAACATGTACCTTTGGAGACACTGAGAGCTCCTTTATAATCACCCATTACGTTGTGACGTTTGGTAGCACACAAAGTGTTCCTCCGGTAAACGGGAGTTGCATAATCTCATAGTCATAGGAACATGTATAAGTCATGAAGAAAGCAATAGCAACATACTATACGATCAAGTGCTAAGCTAACGGAATGGGTCAAGTCAATCACATCATTCTCCTAATGATGTGATCCCGTTAATCAAATGACAACTCATGTCTATGGCTAGGAAACTTAACCATCTTTGATTCAACGAGCTAGTCAAGTAGAGGCATACTAGTGACACTTTGTTTGTCTATGTATTCACACATGTATCAAGTTTCCGGTTAATACAATTCTAGCATGAATAATAAACATTTATCATGAAATAAGGAAATAAATAATAATTTTATTATTGCCTCTAGGGCATATTTCCTTCATTCCCCATCAGGACGGAACAATCTCGTGCGACCTGGTAAGAAGAAAACAAAGACACATCAGCACACACATGAATATTGGCCCCAGTGTCAACCCACCAATCGGTGGACTGACAAACTGAAAGTACGACAAATAGATTGTCATACCCAGATGTCGCATCATTGTTGCGCAGAGTGACATTGACAGACTTGGAGTCCTGTCCTGACTTCTTGTACTTGTTTGGGCACTTGTTTGCCAAATGTTCCTATGAACCACAACTAAAGAAGTCATCTCTCTTTTTGTCTTTCTTCTTACCCTTCTTCTTAAAGGTAGTATTCTGCTGGATAGAGTTCTTTCCCTTGAACTTGTGGAAGTTCTTCTGCACCCCATTGGCGCTAGAAGAACCCTCTACCCCCTTCACGTGTGAGTCCTTTGCTCTCGAGTTCCGCTCAGCACTGAGATGACCGATGACATCCTCAACAGAGAATTCACGTCTCAAGTGCTTGAGAGAAGTAACAAAGTTCCACCATCCAGGAGGGAGTTTTGCAATATATGCAACCCGCGACAAATTTGTCTGGTAACTCACACTTCAGGGGCTCTAGCTCCTTAGAGATGCACTGTATCTCATGAGTCTGGTCGAATACAAAATGGTTATCAACCATCCTGCAATCATGGAACTGCTCCATGGCATACATTTCGCTCCCAGCATCGGTTGCGCCAAACTTAGCTTCGAGCGCATCCCACAAGTTTTTGGCAACACGCATATGGAGACATGCGTCAACCAACTTGTCCCCGATCACAGTAAGAACAGCTCCCACTAAGATGGTGGTTGCCTCCCTAAACGCCTTTTCCTGTTCAGGAACAATCGTTTCTGTGGGAGACACACCACCAACCCAGAACACGTTCATTGTTATGAGCCACAAGGTGGTCCTTGTCTGCCAACGCTTAAAATGCGTCCCGGTAAACTTTTCCGGTTTCAGTCTAGCAACAAAGCCTTGAATTGAAAAGTGCCTAAAATAAGGTTTTTGGATTGTTGGAAATGTTAGCACTTTTCCGATTAGACTAATCCAAGAGTAAGCAGTAAGCATGGCATAAACGGTATGCATCTCATAGCGATACCTAAGCATACTAGCACATACAGAACATAGAAGCGAACCGTCTATGAGCAGCACAGATACGACTAGCACAAGTTTGATGTCTCACCCTGATTTTCATGCCACAACACTTAAGCTAATAAGTGATGATAAAATGTGGTTTGACAAAAGCTTTTGAGTGTTTTGTACTTTGCTTGATTGGATTTTTGCCTGCTGTTTGCTAGTGCTTTAAACATACAATAAACCCTCCAACTCTTATACTCCTTCTCCTTGATCCAAAACTTTTCCCAATGATCATGCCATGTGTATATGACACAATAGTATTTTCTTACAAAAATAATTTGGCCAAAAAGAATTTTCTAAATTAGGTTATCCAAAAACCCCTGAATTGAGGCTTGCACTGCAAGTACTTAATCAAGGGCAGTAATAATCTTTCAAAACACATATTTGACTCCTATTAGATATAGGACTCCCATAAACCAAAAGTATTATTTTAAAAGTTATTTTGCTATTTTATTTAAATGCTTTTTCTTAAGGACAGAAAAGGTCTTATGTTTCAAAAATATTTGAGAAAACTTAGGGAAACTCAACGGACATATATTTCCCATATATATGAGTTTCAACACATGGTCATGTTCAAAATATTGGACAAAACCCTCCAAAACCATTTCTGCTCATTTCAAGTATTTGAAATATTTCTATAAGAAATATTTTCAAATAAATCCAGGAAAATTCTAGCAAGTCACATCTGCATAATGTGATGATCTTGCAAAGTTTCATTCTAATCAAAATAGTTTTGGTTCACAAAAGTGCCCCAAAACCCTTCCTGTACAGATCCAAATTTGAGCAACTCTACATTACCAACTGTCTCCTTTTGATCTATATCTTTGTGGACATTCTCCAATCTCCAAATGATGACACTAAACCAAGTGGTGCATCAAGGAGAAAAGATTTGCATGACTAAATCTTGGAAAACCCCTTTCTGCTGATTTCTAGGGTTTGCCAAAGTTACATTGGTAACTTTCTTCAAATGGACTAAAACTTGGTGACCAACCTCAATTCTATATACCATTTGAACCTGTTAAATATCATGTCAATTGTGATTCATTTGCTTGCCCAAAACTCTATCAAACACCTTCTGGCATTTTGCCAAAAACACCATTTGGACCACTTCCACCAATCTCCTTTAGCTCAAACTTTTACTAGAGCCTCCCCTAGTCACCTTCTACCTCCAGTAAGTCCATTTCTTCCATATCTCAATGATTGAGGGGTGAAAACCCTCAATATCACTCTGTGGACATCACTGATCTCTCTCTCTCTCTCTCAACCCCTCTCTCAGGGGAGACTAGAATGGGATCACGGCTTCATATGCGATCATGCGATCAGATACTTGGGCCATCAGATGGTGATCGTATGGTACTGATGGATGAGGTGGGTTTGGATGACAAATTATACATTCAGCCCCCTGAGCTCTAGTGATATTGCATTTAGCAGCTCTCTGACTTGATTTTGTACCTGGTACTATTGCACATAATGGATTGCATGTAGTATTGTATATTCATGAGATAAATATTTTTGGCGATGTATAAAATATAGTATATATAAAAAAGGAAATAAAAAAATGCGCCCTTGGTCATAGACGTTACTGATATAGGAATATCTTCGGTTCTGCCATATTTTCCAATGTACTGAATCCATTATGAAGAACTCAAACTTGAAATATTTATCTCAAAACTCTTTTTGAACATGCTTGTTTTCAAAATCTTTAAAATGTACTGTATTACACAGCAGCATCTAAGTGTTCTTGCCCAAAAAAACATCTTTGCTTACAATAAACAACATCATCAATGTGTTCTCTCCCTCAATAACAACATCCTGGACACGTTTGAAAGAAGAAATACAGCCCCCAAAAAACTTTCAGAAGATCAAATGCACCATAAAAAAGATTAGGTTATGAATTGATGAATACATGTAAAACAGAGAAGAGTTGATTAGATGTGCAAGCAAAGAAGGTTGCTTGCATAAGATTAGTGGACAACAGAAACATAGGATGGGATGAGAGGACCATCTGCAGTACACATCGAGCCGGCGATTATCACACGAACCACACCATCCGCTGGAGAAATCGATCTAGCAAAAGGAGAACAATTGAGATGTGGCCAGATCCGGGTGCAAGGGTACCAGGTCGCCATAGCCGATGGAGGCGGGTGGCCGGACTTCGATGGGCCATCCGCTGGGTTGCACGGGAGGGCGACGGTGGCTCTAGTGGTGGGCGGAGATGGAGGCGGCATTCCTCGGAACCACCAGATCTACCGACATGAAGGAATGGGATGGTCGGATTTGAGAGGCTATGAGGCTAGGGATGGTTGGTCTAGCAAGGTCGGCGGCTCACATCGGAGTGACTCCCGGTGAAGTACCCCGGCTGCTCGTGCTGAGAATGGATTAATTTTGGTGATTGACTGTTGAACCGTGGGGTGAACGGAAGCTTGGGCTGCTATATTTCGGTACAGCGAGATGTTTTGTGCAAAATGTGTATTGCCTCCGCGCCTTACTCGACCAGTACCCTAGGATGACCATTGGATGGCTCAGATGTATGGATCGTATGATCGCTTCCGAAGGCTTGATCGTATACAATTGCGCCCCCCTCTCTCATTCCAGAAGCCCCCCAGGGCATCCAATGCCATAGGAACTTTGTTTACTCACCCCTCCCAAAACCCTAGACACTAGTGGACATGCCCCTGGCAATAAACAATGCCATGGCGTGCAGAGCTCGCGCTCTGGAGCACACTACAATGCTCTCCCGCACTGTAGCACGCCCATTCCAAGGCCTCCCGTCGACCTTGGGCGCCGAATCGTGTCCCCCGAGGCCGCCTCGACGTCCACGACAAGCAACACTGTCGGCCCCTTCCTCCCTTGCCCTCCTTCTCCCTCCATGAGCTCACCTGAGCACATCCATGGGCGCTGCCCATGGTGCTCTTCCCGAGCTCTCTCGCCTCCGTTGGGACCCCTCTCTCCCGTACACCTCCCAGACAGCCTCCCTATCCCTCTCGTGCCCTCCATCCACCTCCACGGCCGAAGCCTTGCCGCCGGCCGCGCTCAAATTCGAGCACCGTGGCTCTCCCCCATCCTCCATTCCGTGTATGAGCCCTCCCCGGGAGGTCTCAAGGCCGTCTCCGTCCTCCTCTTGGCCTGGGAAGCCTCCCCGATATGGCGCTGCCGAAGCTCCATGGCCGCCGTGGCCTGCCTATGGTGGCGGCGCTATAGGCCGCCTCGGCCGAGCACGCGGCCACCCTCGAGTGCGGAAGCGAGGGCTGGAGCTCAAGCAATCGTCAGCCGGCCCTCCCACGTTGCCAGGCGACGGTGGCCGAGCCCCCCTCTGCCCGCATCGCGGGGAAGAAGACGATCGGTGCGGCGGAGACGACCTGCAGGCTGGCCCCGTGCGTCAGCGACTCAGCGGGGGCGGGCCCAGTCTTTTAAGTGGAAAAGGCTTCGGTCGGCTACGCTTTCCCTGGGCGAAAGTGTACCGCCGCAAAGCCGCCTTTGACGTGGCAGCCTGCGCGCGTGCAGCCGAGCCGCTGTGCTGGCCCAGTGCGTTCTGGCGCTAAGCCTCGCCCTGTGCGCATTATAAGGTTAAGCCCTTTTCTTTTTTTCCTATTTTTCCAGTAAGCTTCTAAAATCCACAAATAATTCGAATAAAGTTCAAATTTGGTGATTCCAATTTCTAGTGAGTCCATAAATCATGTTCTACCTGATGGTGCATCTTGCACATTTTTCCAAAACACTTTCATTCACACATATTCAATAAATCATATTTTCCTATATCTGTCTTGGACTTTAGAAATTCACAGAGAGACCATTTCTCATCCAAATGCCATGATCCAAATTCCTAGGTACTTATATGTTCATGACTTAGTTTCTGAACATTTTTCCAAATACTTTCTATGCCACATCAAATATTGTTCCATTATCCATGTTTAGCCAAATTTGCAGATTCCTAAGAAATTCATTTCAACTCCAAATCCAGTGAAACCAACTCCTAGATGCTTCTAAAATCATGCTTTGTTAAATGGGTGCCTTTTCTCATTTTTCAAAAATATGTTTTTGTACACTCCTTGCAAATCCATAAGTCCCTTGTTTCCATCATATTAAAATGTTCAAAAATATCTACTGATCCAATCCCAATGAAATCACTTTGGTCATTTTTCATATGACCAAGGATATCCTAGAAAGGTCCAACTCACATTTTTAGAGCACTTTTGCTTTTGCCTTGTTGTGTTACTTATTGTGATTGCTTTCGATGATAGTTGATGAAGTAGATGGAGTACTCGAAGTTGGACCAGAGATATATGAAGACCTCGAAGACTTTGTTGAGCTAGGCAAGAAGCCCTTTGACCATGCCTATGAAACCCTTTTTATGCATGTCATATAGCACTTTATTATTGTTGCATCAGAATCATGATGAGGTGGTAACCACTTTGGTGGGTTGCCTCCGTTACTTCCTTGTTGATACTTGCATTGTGAATGACCCTACCTTGCTATGAGGGTTGTGCGGGTGGGAGTAGATAGGATGCCAAAGTAGTTGCTACATAAATGGGACGGGTGTATGCATGGTGATGGGAACAAAAGTATTTTAAAGGCTTTTTGAAAATCTCGTTGGGTGCCACTAATGCCCGAGGGAGATGTTGAGTTAAGTAACCACTTGATAAAGAAGTGGTGTACCGAGCCAAGTGAGTGTGTTGTTTTCGAAAACAGATTGGTTTGAGTTGCAACCGTTACTCCAACCAAACATGCACAACCACTCCACCCTTATATGGGAAAGGGCATTATTGATTACCTATTTCGTGCTAGCATGGATGCCTGCATTACTAGTAACGGGAGTGGTGTGGCCACTCTTAGGACGGGGTCATCCCAGGTATGGCGGCCATAACTGTTTTTATAGGGCACCAGACACACCGTTGGTACCCCGTGCTTGTGTTATGTGATGCATATGGGAGCGTGGCTCCGAAAAATTTATTATGTGACAATGTTTGGCCTGGGGGCTGCTACCAATCGAGTGGACTCCTTGTTAGTCACGACTAGGAAAAGGTAGTGATCGGGTGCTTACCCCGGGTACTAGAGGTGCCGCGGGTCGTGGAAGACATGGAAGTTTCCCGTATCTTGTGGGTAAAGTGTGCAACCTATGCAGAGTGTAAAACTATTCGAATAGCCGTGTCCATGGTCAAGGACAGTTGGGTAACCGCTCTTGGGCTACATCCAAATGTTTACGAAACCTGGTGTGTGTATGAATGAGTGGAAAGAACTACTTGGGTCAAGTCAAAAGACTTGACTTGCTGGTTAAGCTGTAGTTGATCCAAACTCTGTTTATGTTGATATCTATAACCCGTCCTCATGGTTACTTAAATTCTTATGATGCATGCTTTACAAGTTGTTGAACATGCCATAGCACTCAAAACTAGCTTTCTGCAAAAATTTACCTACATCATGCATTGTTGTACCTTGATCCAAAACACGGGTTGCTTGCGAGTACATTCAAAGTAATCATTGGCTTGCCACTGGTTATTTTATTGGCCAGGCATGAAAGAACGGGATACGATGGAGAATACTTTGGTGACGAACATGTAATCTAGGACGCTTCCCAATCAGAATGCATGTAGGGTTAAGGCATATGGCACGGGTTCATGCTATCGTTGAAGATTTTCCACTTTGAGTTTATGAAGACTTGACCATAATGGTCATAAATTGTGTAAGACGGTATGTATGGATGTAAGACTCTTGTTATTCAGCTTATGTGTGTTCAGTGAGCATTGATCTCTGGGATCACTGTACACATGCATTCGGTGATCACGACTTATGAGTCGGGGTCCCCACATATGAGTAAACGAGGGATGAACAGATCATACCCTCCGGTTGGCCAGGCCAACACCGCAGTGGCAGCAGCAGCCTCGGTGTCGTCCGTGGCCTTCTTCTTGGTGGCGGTGTCATCAACCATGGTGTTGATGCAGAGGAATTGTGGAAGTAGAGGCGAACGGAGCTGGGGACGGATCGGGAGCAGTCGCGTTGAGACGCTCCCCAAAAACCTTATTGCCATTCTCCTGCGCTAGATCTTGAACGACAGGGTTCCGGAGGCACCTGCTCTCCCGACCAAGCGTGCACGTGGTCGTCGGGATGGGATCGCCCGAGGCAGCACAGAGTGAGGAACAGTAGATGACGACTAGGTTACGTGAGAGGGAGTGAGTGAACTGAACTAGGTCACTCCATTGGCCAAAGCCTTCTTATATAGTCCGTCGGGTACAAAGTCGTGGGCCTTAGCGGAGGCCCACGACCGAGTCGACGCACTCCCGGGAAGGGAGTCGTCATTCCCGGAGAAGGGTCGCACACCCGCGAACGGAGTCGACGAATCTCGGGAAAGTGGCGCATCTGTTAGCGACTCATTAATTAATCCTGGATTAATTAATTCGTTCCTGAGCGACAAAAATAAGCTTTGGCTCATTCCCACAACCCGCAACACGCGTGACGAGGCGAGGCAAGGCATGGTGAGGCGGGCGGCGGAGGACGAGGAGCGCGCGTGTACCATTCCTCTTCCCTAGCTCCCAATGGCAAGTGGTAGAGCAACCCTTATAAAGTGGTCCGAACTCTCCTCAACTAACAAAGTGGTACTAAACTTCCCACCACCTGCCATATCCCACATGGGCCTCAAGATTAACCAGGATACATTGTTCATATGGGCCTAAAGCCCATCTATGATTCAACACTACTCGAGCTCTACGGTGAAAGGCTTGGTCTGACCTATGTTTGCTATACCAGGCAATGTCGATGTTTCTACATCGTTACCTTGTTGAAGGCATTGCTCGGATATGCTCAGACTGATTCTTCAGGGTGAAAACCTAGATTGCAGCCTTGTGTGGTCGAATCCGGCGACGTCGGTGATTGAGCGTCGCTCCCTTCCTGAAGGCGTTGCTGTTGAAGAATCTCGTCGTTCGTGTGGTGTCATAACATGGTCGGTGTGGATATAACTTTGTCGTAGTTTGCCAATCATAGATCTGATCTCTTTGGTATTTTCTTCTTCTATCGCCTACTTATAGCTTTGGTCATTCATGACTTTGCTATTTGTCGGCGTGTTTTTTATGTGCGTGTGTTGGTTTGGCTGTATGCATCCTAAGTATGCGGAGGTCGAGTGTGTGCTCTTTATTTTTGTATCTTTTTGATCCTTCATTTCGAGCCAATGAAATCTACCCTTTATCGAAAAACAATAGGGAGCAAAGCAACATGGCATTGGGATGTGCCTCCTTGGTTGAAACTAAACCATGAATTCATTAGCACTTGATTAGAGAACGCAATAGAACCCTTGGACATGGTGACATAGTATGACTGAATATTCTATTTTCCTCATTGGCAACTTAAGGTCACAGGTAGGTAATAACCATCTGGCAAATCTAGTAAAATCATCTGGTAATAAGAAACGCTTTCACACATCTTGGTATCCCTTCGAGCACCTCATCGATCTCCTTTTTCAAGGGAATAAGCATTTCATCTCCTGAATATGCACACGTACAACCTCTGCATCCTTATGATGCCCATAAACTTCTTCCTTTTCCTTTTATACTTATATTTATATTCTGAAATATCCTAGAATATAAATATTTATATTACAACTCTTTATGCAGTGCTTTAAAAAATGCTTATACATTGTTAACAAAATGTCCTTGCAATTTTAAAAAATGTTTATGACATTCAAACATATATACATTTAAAATGTTCACACCTTTAAAAAATTGTGAATTTTAAAAATGTTTGGATAACTCAAAACATTTATTTCACCATTCAAAAAAATGTACGTGACATTTTTTAAAATGTTTGTGCGTTTCAAGAAATATGTTCACGCCATTTTGAAAAAATGTGTATACAATGTAAAACCATGTTCACCTAGTTCAAATATGGTTTTTATCATTCATGATGTTCCAATGTGTATTTTCAAAATGTTTAAACAGGAAATTAAAAATGTTACAGTTCAAAAATTAAAATGTTCAATAAAATGTATTTTAAAAATACTAAATAATGCATTTTGAAAAAGTGAAGTGTATTTAAAAAACTGGATGAATATGGAAAATATATAACATGTATGAAAAAAGTAGACATTGAATTTAAAAAAACCTTAGCCATATATTTTGGAAACTTTTAACGTGTAGAAAAATATTCTTGATGTATACGGAAAATGTATAATTTTATAAAAATATTATATATGTGTTGGGAGAATATAAAAAGAAAACGATCAAGAAAGGAAACACAAAACTAAAGAAACTCAAAGAAAATAAAAGGAAAACAAAAATATAATAAAACTAATGAAACCCAAAAAAAGAAAAGAGAAAATGTGTATAAAACACAAAAAAACATGAAATCAATGAGACCGTAAATAAACAGTAAAAAGTGAAAAAATCAACAAAAGTCATAGCTTGCTTATCAATTGTTCGCCCCAAATTATCTGATCTGTATGAATGGTTATATTAGTGTACAATATATCCAATGCCAATGAAATTTTTTAGCTCTGCATTGTTCTTAAGTACTTGCTGTCCTTTATCAGTGTACTTATATTGACAAGTAGTTGTTCATGTACCATTACTTTGCAGTTTATTTTCCTTTGCCGTCCATTTTTTACACATTAGATCTATATTTATTCTTACCATAAGGTTGGATAACGCCGATGGTATTGAAGAAGTTTAGCTGTGCATTGCTCTTGGCTGTACCTTTTGCATGTATCGCTGTACTTACATTTATAACTACTTGGTTATGTAGCATCACTCTTCATCTTATCTTAAATATTCTCCTTTTTTTTCTTATATTATCACATCTATATTTACTCTTAACAAAATGTAGAATAAAGACAATTCTTATGAAGAAGATTCTGTGGTAAACTTCTTGAATTGCCCCCCCCCCCCATCAGCATGGACAAGGGCTTTATAGAGCCTGTCCTCACCAATAATGTAAGTTTGTCCTTCTCAAGCCTTCAAACTTTGTTGTGTATATTTGATTAGGCATGACTGCAATAGCTGTCTATTTTTTGTGTTTGCATGAAATTGCATGTTTAAAGTTTATTATGTAGTTCATAAACAAAAACTTGTCCTTCTCAATTTAAGTTTTCAATTGTACAACCAAGTTCCTTCTTCATACCATGTAAATTAAACTATACAGAGCAAGTGATCTTCTTTTGCACTGCATGTATGCTTCTGTTCTTGATCCGTAATCCAGTGGTGTGGTGAACCTACCCACTACAGCACAATGTCATATTCTGCAATGTCTTAACTATGAACAATGTCATGTCATTCTACTATTATTTAAACCGTCTCTTTATTTGCCAATCTGAAATGGGATAAATTGACAGCACACTAACCATTGATACTTATGAGTTCTTGATCTGTAATCCAGTGGTGTCGTGAAGCTGCCAACTCCTTCACAATGTCATTTCTTGTCATGTCTTGACCTGAAAAATACCATATTGTGTTAATGCAATTTTAAACTGTGTCACTTTATTCGTTAGTAAGAAATGTGATGAATTGTCAGCACTGATACTTTCATGTGCAAAACTTATCATCTATCTGCTTGTTTATCTTTCAGAGTGAGGAGGATATAAGTGTTAAACAAGTGCAGTCTCATCAACTTGCTCAGCTGCTTGCGCCGCAGCTCCCCAGCAGGGCTAACCTTTCTTGAACTCTATTGAAGTGTTGTCGGTTTTGTATATTATTTTGTCGGCATGTTTAATTGCACTGGTGGCGATCTTTGATGCCCAGTGTATGTAATCTGCTGTCTGCTTGTGTTTTATTATCGTAGTGGCAAACTTTGATGCCCAATGGATGTAATCTGCCGTAATTTCTTTATTGTATAGTCTAGGTTTTTCCTTATTCACAATGTTGTAGTTATTTTACTGTATATATATCCTGTCTTCACAGTAAACCGGCCAAATCGTAAAATTACGGTACATAATCGGGTCGGGTCGTCATGCAATCACGATGTATGATCTGCATCATCGGCCCCGTCATCTTGGTCCGTTAGAAGGCCTAAATGTAAACTGGCCCACTAGTAGATTCGGGCCTTTAATAGGCCGAGTAAACCGCCGGCCCTTAACAGGCCGAAATGTTAAACGGGCCCTTAACAAGCCGAAACAAATATCAGGCCGAATTACTAAATGGGCCTTTAGCAAGTAGGCCCAAAAGCATAGCGCCCAGTTGACGGGCCGAATCTGATATGGGCCATAATTTAGCCCAAAGCCTCTTAAAGGGCCGGACCTGATCTGGGCCGTAATTTGGCCTAGAACGTGGTAGGCTTTTAACGGGCCGGATCTCATATGGGCCATTATTAGGCCAGGAACGTGGGAGGCCATTAATGGACCGGATCAAATATGGGCCGACATTTGGCCCAAAACATGGCAGATCAGTTAATGGGCCGACCTACTAGGGTCCTCAAAATCTTGTGGGCCTACAGCTGGGCCGGCCCATTATGACCGGCGAAATCTCGTGGGCCTTTAGCTGGGCCGGCCCATTATGGCCGCAAAAATCTTGTGGGCCTTTAGCTAGGCCGGCCCATTATGGTCCACAAAAATCTTATGGGCCTTTACCTGGGTCGGCCCATTATGGCCCGCAAAATCTTGTGGGCCTTTAGCTGGGCTAGCCCATTATGGTCCGCAAAATCTCGTGGGCCTTTAGCTGGGCTAGCCCATATGGCCCGCAAAATCTTGTGGGTCTTTAGTTGGGCCGACCCATTTAAACTTTATGGGCCACTTTTGGGCCGGTCCACGTGTCACCATATCATCGGCGCATCTCGCCCATTGGATGAGTGACACCTGTGCCAACGCGGAGCTGACACGTGTTTCCTCCAGCCAATGATGATTTTACACGTGGAAAATCCCCATTTGTCCAGGATGTTAACGGGTTATCGGATCCAAAACTGGACCCGATAGCTTAACGGTGTTCCGTTACGATGGATGCCACATGTCGGTCACCCTTGACGAAAGCACTTCTGTGACGCATGATTTATCGTCATGGAAGTGGACACTTTCATGATGATAATTTTGGTAATGTCATGGAACACTTCTACGACAACACAAATATGACTATCTTGATTCTGTCATAAAATCGTCATGGATGTACATGCATGACAGAAAACGCGACCTACTGTGACAAACACGTATCATCACGAAAGTGTATTTTTTTGTAGTGATACCTCTCAAGAAACTAATGGCTAACCATGGCACTATAATCTAGATAAGTAGGATGCAACTCCATGTCACTTCCATGTATGGGTACACCAAGATAATTAGCTACACGGGTTGCATAAATCCCACCAAACAAATCTCCACATGTACCATTAAGATGCAGCCTTCGTGCAACAATGGCCCCCAAGTTATATTGTTTATCACCTAATAACGCACTCTTGAGGACACTAAGATCGGGAACGCACATGTGACAAGCTTCATCTTTACCGTTAATGCATCTACCTATAAAGAGAGCAAAATAATGTATGGAGGGGAATGAATGCTCCCTATGGTAGCTTGTGTGATTTCTCTGGATTCACCCACAGTGATACATGCAAGAAAGTCTTTATATTCAGATTTACGAGGTTCACTAACATTGCCCCACTGCGGGAGTTTACAAGCAGTATTAAAATCTTCTAGGTCCATGGTATATGATTTATCATAAAGATCAAATAAAACAGTGTGAGAATTGCGCGAAGATGTAAATTTAAACCTTCTCATAAAGGAATCAGTAAGGTAGTAGTGCTGTAGGCACTTATCTGACACGAAGTCCTCAAGATTAGCATTACGCACATATGCATCAAATTCATCCTTGATGCCTGCTTGGACCATAAACTCCTCTGACAGCCATTCACAAGGCCGCACTTGAGCTTCCCTCGGTGGTTCATCGTCCGGCTCACGTATTACGGGCATGGGTCCTTGCTTCCTTGAAGAACCACCTTAGTACATTTTCCTAAACATATTTATTCCTCTGAAAAATTTCTGAAAATTTTAGTAACTCAAAATAAAAGTGAACCAAACTCAACAAAATTGATAGCAACTACTCTCACAAGTGCCTAGAGACTATATCATGCATTAGAACTGCTTGGGACCATATAAATTTGACATGCAAGCTCAAGAATAGGGTCACCTTAGTAGCAAAAATTTGCAATGAATAAAGCAATAGAACAAAAACTACATACCGAAGAACAATCCCCCAAAGCAGTTTTGTGAGTGGAGCTTTGAGCAAGGAGATCGAAAATGGCAGTAAGATGAGCTAGAACTCGTGCTTGAGCTGGTTAGTGATTTTTTTGGGAGGAAGAAGGAGTGTGTGGGTACTGGAATAAGTGGAGGGGGCCACGTGGGGCCCACGAGGCTGAGGGCGCGTCCCAGGGGGTGGGCGTTCCCTGGACCCTTGTGGCCAGGTGCTGGCTCCCCCTGATGTGTTCTCAGTGCCAGATATTCTTAAATATTCTAGAAAAAAATCATATTTCATTTTCAGGGCATTTGGAGAACTTTTATTTTTGGGGTATTTTTTTATTGCACGGATAATTCAGAAAATAGACAGAAAATACTATTTTTGCTTTATTTAATCTAAATAACAGAAAGTAAAAGGAGGGTACATAGAGTTGTGCTTTCTAACTTCATCCATCTCATGCTCATCAAAAGGAATCCACTGACAAGGTTGATCAAGTCTTGTTAACAAACTCATTCCGAATAACATGGAACCGGAGAAATTTCGAATAACACTAGGTTACCTCAATGGGGATATGTATGTCCCCAACAATAATAATATCATATTTCTTCTTGATAGTAGGAAGAGGAAATTCAAAACCTCCAATAATAATCGATGGAATTTTCCCAATAGAATTGATACTGTGAACTTGAGGTTGCTTCCTCGGAAAGTGTACCGTATGCTCATTACCATTAACATGAAAAGTGACATTGCCTTTGCTGCAATCAATAACAGCCCCTGCAGTATTCAAAAAGGGTCTACCAAGGATAATCGACATACTATCGTCCTCGGGAATATCAAGAATAAAAAAGTCCGTTAAGATAGTAACATTTGCAACCACAACATGCACATCCTCACAAATACTGACAGGTATAGCAGTTGATTTATCGGCCATTTGCAAAGATATTTCAGTAGGTGTCAATTTATTCAAATCAAGTCTACGATATAAAGAGAGAGGCATACACTAACACCGGCTCCAAGATCACATAAAACAGTTTTAACATAGTTTCTTTTAATGGAGCATGGTATAGTTGGTACTCCTGGATCTCCAAGTTTCTTAGGCATTCCACCTTAAATGTATAATTAGCAAGCATGGTGGAAATTTCAGCTTCCGGTATCTTTCTTTTATTTGTAGCAATATCTTTCATGTACTTAGCATAAGGATTCATTTTAAGCATATCAGTCAAACGCATACGCAAAAAGATAGGTCTGATCATTTTAGCAAAGCGCTCAAAATCCTCATCATCCTTTTTCTTGGATGGTTTAGGAGGAAAAGGCATGGGTTTCTGAACCCATGATTCTCTTTCTTTACCGTGCTTCCTAGAAACAAAGTCTCTCTTATCATAACGTTGATTCTTTGATTGTGGGTTATCAAGATCAACAGCAGGTTCAACCTCTACATCATTATTATTGCTAGGTTGAGCATCGACATGAACATTTTCATTAACATTATCACTAGGTTTGTGTTCATCACCAGATTGTTTTTGAGCATCAGAAATAGAAATATCATTGGGATTCTCATGTGTGTGAACAATAGGTTCACTAGAAGCATGCAAAGTCCTATCATTTTTCTTCTTCTTCTTTTTAGAAGGACTAGGTGTATCAACATTATTTCTCTGAGAATCTTGCTCAATTCTCTTAGGGTGGCCCTCAGGATACAAAGGTTCCTGAGTCATTCTACCACCTCTAGTCACAACTCTAACAGCATTATCATTTTTCTTATCATTTAATTCATTGAGCAAATCATTTTGAGCTTTAAGCACTTGTTCTACTTGAGTGGTAACCATAGAAGCATGTTTACTAATAAGTTTAAGTTCACCTATAACTCTAGACATATAATCAGTCAAGTGTTCAATCATATAAGCATTACGTTTCAATTGTCTGCCAACATAAGCATTGAAGTTTTCTTGTTTAACAATAAAATTATCAAACTCATCCAAGCATTGAGTAACATACTTATAACGAGGAATATCACCTTCATCAAATCTATAGAGAGAATTTACCTTCACTACCTGTGTCGGGTTATCAAGACCATGTATTTCTTCAATAGGTGGTAAATTCTTAAGATCTTCAGCTTTAATACCCTTTTCTTTCATAGATTTCTTTGCCTCTTGCATATCTTCAGGACTGAGAAATAGAATACCCCTTTTCTTCGTAGTTGGCTTAGGAGTTGGTTCGGGAAGTGTCCAATTATTTTCCATAGTCAACATATTATTCAATAGCAATTCAGCTTGATCAACTGTTCTTTCCCTGAAAACACAACCAGCGCAACTATCCAGGTGGTCTATGGAAGCATCAGTTAGTCCATTATAAAAGATATCAAGTATTTCATTTTTCTTAAGAGGATGATCAGGCAAAGCATTAAGTAATTGGAGAAGCCTACCCCAAGCTTGTGGGAGACTCTCTTCTTCAATTTGCACAAAATTATATATTTCCCTTAAAGCAGCTTGTTTCTTATGAGCGGGGAAATATTTAGCAGAGAAGTAATAAATCATATCCTGGGGACTACGCACACAACCAAGATCAAGAGAATTAAACCATGTTTTAGCATCACCCTTTAATGAGAACGGAAATAACTTAAGGATATAGTAGTAGCGAGTTTTCTCATCATTAGTGAATAGGGTGGCTATATCATTTAACTTAGTAAGATGTGCCACAACAGTTTCAGATTCATAGCCATAGAAAGGATCAGATTCAACCAAAGTAATTATCTCAGGATCGACGGAGTAATCATAATCCTTATCAGTAACACACATAGGTGAAGTAGCAAAAGCAGGGTCGTATTTCATTCTAGCATTCAAAGACTTTTCTTTCAGCTTAGCTAATAATTTCTTAAGATCAGATCTATCATTGCAAGCAAGAAAATCTCTAGCAGTTTCTTCATCCATAACATAACCCTCAGGAACAACACGCAATCATATCTAGGGAGAATCTTCGTCATCACTTTCATCAGTATTATCAGTTTCAATAATTTCATTTTCTCTAGCCCTAGCAAGTTGTTCATCAAGAAATTCACCTAGTGGCACAGTATTATCAAGCATAGAAGTAGTTTCATCATAAGCATCACGCATAGCAGAAGTGGCATCATCAATAACATGCAACATATCAAAATTAATAGCAGAAGCAGGTTTAGGTGTCGCAAGTTTACTCAAAACAGAAGGATAATCAAGTGCAGAGCTAGATGGCAGTTCCTTACCTCCCCTCGTAGTTGAGGGAAAAATCTTAGTTCTTTCATCTTTCAAGTTCCTCTTAGTGATCAACAGATATAAATCCCAAGTGACTCAAAGAATAGAGCTATGTTCCCTGGCAACGACGCCAGGAAATAGTCTTGATAACCCACAAGTATAAGGGATCGCAACAGTTTTCGAGGGTAGAGTATTCAACCCAAATTTATTGATTCGACACAAGGGGAGCCAAAGAATATTCTCAAGTATTACCAGTTGAGTTGCCAATTCAACCACACCTGGATAACTTAATATCTGCAGCAAAGTATTTAGTAGCAAAGTAGTATGGAAGTAACGGTAACGGTAGCAAAAGTAACAGTAGCAGTTTTGTAGTAGCTGTAACAGTGGCAACGGTAAAGTAACTAAGCAAAGATCAATATGTGAAAAGCTCGTAGGCATTGGATCAGTGATGGATAATTATGTCGGATGTGATTCCTCATGCAACAGTTATAACACAGGGTGACACAGTACTAGCTCCAGTTCATCAATGTAATGTAGGCATGTATTCCGAATATAGTCATACAAGCTTATGGAAAAGAACTTGCATGACATCTTTGGTCCTACCCTCCCATGGCAGCGGGGTCCTATTGGAAATTAAGGGATATTAAGGCCTCCTTTTAATAGAATACCGGACCAAAGCATTAACACTTAGTGAATACATGAACTTCTCAAACTACGGTCATCGCCGGGAGTGCTCCCGATTATTGTCACTTCGGGGTTGCTGGATCATAACACATAGTAGGTGACTATTGACTTGCAAGATAGGATCAAGAACTCACATATATTCATGAAAACATAATAGGTTCAGATCTGAAATCATGGCACTCGGGCCCTAGTGACAAGCATTAAGCATAGCAAAGTCATAGCAACATCAATCTCGGAACATAATGGATACTAGGGGTCAAACCCTAACAAAACTAACTTGATTACATGGTAAATCTCATCCAACCCATCACCGTCCAGCAAGCCTACGATGGAATTACTCACGCACAGCGGTGAGCATCATGAAATTGGTGATGGAGGATGGTTGATGATGACGACAGCGACGGATTCCCCTCTCCGGAGCCCCAAACGAACTCCAGATCAGCCCTCCCGAGAGAGATTAGGGCTTGGCGGCGACTCCATATCGTAAAACGTAATGAATCCTTCTCTCTAATTTTTTTCTCCCCGAACATGAATATATAGAGTTGGAGTTGAGGTCGGTGGAGCACCAGGGGCGCCCCCCCCCCCACCCTCGTGGACAGGGTGTGGGCCCCCTGGCCTTGATTCTTTCGCCAGTATTTTTTATTAATTTCAAAAATATTCTCCGTGGAGTTTCATGTCATTCCGAGAACTTTTATTTCTGCACAAAAATAACACCATGGCAATTCTTCTAAAAACAGCGCCAGTCTGGGTTAGTTCCATTCAAATCATGCAAGTTAGAGTCCAAAACAAGGGCAAAAGTGTTTAGAAAAGTAGATACGATGGAGACGTATCACCCAACTCCTTAAGTGCCAGGATATTATAAACGAAGTATTTTTCTAGGACTGAATTTCTTCATGCCAATCTTGGGAGTGCACGGTCCTAGATTTGGAGGTCCATCCTTGAAGGATGGGATATAATGGTGCAGGGTTTGATCCGCCGCATTGGTGATGGTATGACCACAGATACTTGGCGCGACCAATGGCTACCGAGGGTGCATAGCATGCGGCCGATAACATCGTTGGTACTTAATCCACCTAACTTAGTCAATGAGCTTATTCTGCCATAAATGGAGTGGGATCGGGCGAGGATCTCTCAAGTTTTTCTGCCTACAGACGCTCGAGTAATTTTGTCCATCCTGCTTTGCACAAGACAACTCGATGATTTCTGGTCATGGGTACATGAGCGAAACGATGCTTTTTCTGTATGATCGGCATACCGCATGCTAGTATCGAATAAACTACGTCGGGAAGCATGGTTGGAAGGTCGTGCTGACAACTCAAATTTTGGGGGAGAAATAAAAGCATGGACGAAAATATGGAAGATTGATGTTCCATCGAAAATAAATAAAATATCTATGGAGGCTAGCACAACAGTCCTTGTCAACTTTAGACTTGCTCAAACACCATAAGATGGCAGTACAATTAGAGTGTGGACTTAGTGGCTCTGAAGATTCCTGGCGGCATTCTTTGATGGAGTGTAACATGGCACGTTGTGTTTGGGCATTAGAGGATGATGATCTGGTGGAGGTTATGATGCAGTGTAAAGAATCAGATGCAAAACGCTTCATTTTCTCACTGATGGAGTTTATAATACATGAGGATTTCATCAAGATACTTGTAACACTATGGGCGATTTGGCATGCTCGAAGAAAGGCTATCCATGAGCATGTATTTCAGGGCCGTTAACTACTAATCAGTTTGTCAAGAATTATCTGAGGGAGCTTCAGATTTGCAAACTCTTGAAGCAACATGTAGTTGTTCAAACACCTCTGAGACAACATTACAAATGGATCCCGCCGCCTGCAAGAACTACAAAAATTCGTGTTGATGGTGCCGTGTCACGCGACGCAACGGAAGGGACTTACAACGCAGTTTGTAGGGATTCCACTGGGAAATATCTAGGCTCCTCAGCGGTAAAATGTCATGGTGTGACTGATCCAACATCATTGGAGGCTTTGGCTTGTCGAGATGCACTCTCACTTGCTCTTGACTTATCACTTGAAGACATACAGATAGCTTCAGATTGTCAAGGTGTGATCAAAGATATCCACAGAAATATGGGTGGGCTAGACTCTAGCATTATTAAGCATATCAGTCTTACATCTCAGCAATTCTCTCATTGTTCCTTCATCTTCGAAGGAAGAGAAACTAATCTTGAGGCACATAGCCTCGCTAAACATACTTTAGGCCTTTCTTTAGGACGTCATGTGTGGCTCCTTAATCCATCGGACCTACATTGTATTCCTATGAACTTTTATAATCAATAAAGTGGAGTGTGTTTAGACTCAAAAACAAATCTATGGTATGACTAATCAAGGGGTACCCCTTGGAAGACTATCGCCTGCCATAGAGATCAGACCTGGGAGCGCATCAATTGGTGCACCTAACCGCCACCATGTGTAGCGCCCTCGGCGCATCCTCGAGGTTTTTTTCCATGCATTTTCACTTTTTATGTGTTTGGCTTTTGCTTGGTTTTTTCTAAGTTTTGACGGAAAATGATTTTTTTCAATTGTTTTTGGGAAGTAGTGCTTTTCTATGAAGGTTAGAGCATTACAGCCGGACGCCCTATATCCGTCTCATACGCTCGGGCAGGTCATCCGGTCACTAACCGGTCACAATATACCAACCCAACCGGAGCTCTCAAACGGGTCTCAAACGCCCGGGCTGACCGGCACCCCTCATATTCGTCCCAAATGTAGGCGGATATGAGGCGGCCCGGGCACGCCCGGGCGTGTCTGCCTGACAAGCCCGGCCCACCACTGACCCCACGGATGTCCCACAAAAAACCCCGTCGGGCTCATTGCTCCGAAATCCTAGCTCACTCACTCTCCTCTCTCGCTCCGTCCTTTCCTCTCCCTGCACCGATTCTGATCGAATCCGGCGCAATGTCGAGCTCCGGTAGCCGCTCCGACGACGAGCTGGATCCGGAGTATGAACTTGCCCTCCGCATCGCCTTGGAGCGGTCCAAGGTGGAGACCAGGGGCAGCTCCGGATCTGTAGCCTGGCCGCAGCCACAGCTTCCCCGTTGGCGCAGCTCAGACGCCGGCGTTGGCCCCTCTGGCCCGAGGGCAGCTCCGAGAGGCGTCCTGCGCAATCCGCGCCTCCCCTACCCGTCCCCTGGGCCCACCGGCTGCTGCTCCCCTTCGTGGGCAGCAGTGGGTGCTTGTGCCCGCCCCGCCGGCCCGGATGCGCATGCCGCCCGCCGCGAGAGGCAGCAGGCAAGGGAGAGGGACGCTGCGGAGAGCTCTGTCCGCCGTCGCCGTGGGTTACCGGCGGAGCCCGATGAGGAAAAGCGGCTCCTCGCGTGGGTCTACCGTCGGTCGCTTACGGCGGCAGAGACGGACGCTCGGCGGCTCCGCTGGAAGAACGGGAAGGATCTCCAGCTTGCCATCGAGCAGTCCGAGCGGGAGGCAAAGGAGAAGGCGACGGAGGCGGCTCGGCTGGCCAAACTCAGGCGCCAGCAGGACCGGGCCGTCCAACGCCTAAAGGGCCTCATCATCGTCTTCTCCTCCTTGTCCGACTACGACGGCTCCTCGTGCGACGAATCGGATGATCCTCCACCAGCCGCCGACGGCTACAGCTACGCTGGCGACCAGAAGGGGAAAGGGCCGACCCGGAAGTGGTGAAGTTCAATTTCATTTTAAGTTTTAGATGTAGTATAAAGTTGTCCGTCGTTTATGTGAACTTTGGTGGACCTATGGACAACCGTTCGTGATCTTTTGTTGAACTATTGTGCTATCCTATGTCTGACTCTATGTTCGGTCAGCTGATCTACGTACTTTAATCGACGTTGCATGATTTAGTATGGATATAGGGGGATATGGGATACACGGATGTGGACGACGCGATTTGAGAAGTCCCGGTCAGTGTCCGTGGACACGCTTGGGCGTGCGGGCGTTTGAGGGACCGGATTTGCCAAGTCCAGTTGTAGATACTCTTAACATGTGCTTCTGCAAGAAGGGGAAGCACTGCTTGTGCTTCCACAAGAAGCACAACTGTGCTTCCTCAAAAGAAAAAAGTACAGCTATGTTTTCGCGAGAAGCCTAGCCTATGTTTCCGGCAGAAAGAAAAGCGCAACTGTGCTTGCCGCAAAGGGGAAATTTGAATGCACGATTCAAGAGATAAATCGTTTTAAAAAGACGGATCTAGGAAAAAAAACTCACAAGTTGCTACAAGTGACACACATGCAGTGCATCGCTTGTCAACCACATAAGAAGATGAGAGTGACCTTTGTAAGGGTACCTCTTAATTAGTTATCTTGGCAATTGGTATAATGAGCAGGAATGGGTGGCCCACTGGAAGCCCTAGTATGGGGCCCGATGTGAAGAACGGGCCAGCCAGGAGGCAGGACAAGAGACTGCCAAGCAGGCCGTCGATCGGCCACAGACGAGAAGCAGTGTCACTCAAACTCGTCTTCCTGGATTCTGCCCTCAACAACAGAAACAAAACACCCGTCCTCTTCGGGGACAGCTTCTTCCCATCCATCACTGTCACCGAGCAGCGCTCCGGCACGGCATCATCCGATGTACGTAGTAGGTGCGAGATTTTTATCTCCCTGCCTACACGGCTGAATCTCACCGTGTTGTTTCAAACAATTTTGACTACGGGAAGAGCCGAAGAGGAGGGAAAATCAGCTCACCTGTCACAATGTCACACAGAGCGACGCGCCGGGCCAAGGCTGCTCCGTGAACGGTGGCCACGGCACGGCGAAGCGACGGGGACCTCCGAGCAACTGCATATTCCGTTGCCCCGCAGGAGCAGGAGGGAAAGGAAGGAATCAACGTCGACGTCGGGGTGCTGCGCCGTGGCGCTAGCCGACGAACCGACGGTCGCGCACGCCGGCCGGATTCACCCAACGGGCGCACGGCCGGCGGGCCAAAGTGGCGCGGCGGTGGCTTCCAAGCATCTACAGCTGCGGTCAATTCCAGCGCGTGGTTACCGCGTGCGTTCCAGTGACGTGCGTTTGAATCTTCTTTGTTATCGCAGAAAAACCGCCGTTGATTGCAATTCTACAGAGCATCCTCACCATCCGTTGTCTCGTCGTGCAATAATCGGAGTAATTTCGCGGAAAAAATCAAACCCGAAATAATATTCACATCTGCTAGCTGGTACTAGTAGGAAATGTACATGACATTGGACTGATGCTATCATCAGCTAGTAGTAAGCATATATATACATAAATGCAGACATACAGGCTACGGGGCCCTGACCAATGTAAATAAAGAATCTCAATATCAATCAATATGCCTAACACTATTAGATCATGGATGCGTCGACGGATTCTAGAAGCTTCTGGCACGTCAAAACCCGCTGTAGTGGCCGCCGAATGACACGGTCGCCCTGGTGGATGCGCCACCCATGACCGACGACACGGCCTGGTTCAGCCTGGACGCCTGCTCCACGGCGCGATGAATTCTCTGCAGCAGATCAAACCAGCAAAACCGTCAGGAAACAGCAGGCCACTTTTCCACCCCCAAAATGAAACTCTTCAGTGCTTTAAGCCAATCTACTGCAAGATTCCAAGCTTCAGATATAAAGCAAATCAAATTGTTAGGAGCAGTGGGTCGTTTTCGCCCTATTCTGTAGTGCTTTGGCCTAGTAGTCTATAGAAAGAAGATTCTAATCTTTTAAAAGAAGCATCATCGTCATGATGCAAATTTGCTGAACTCATCAAATGTTTTTTTCTTTTTTTTTTGGGACCCAAGTATAATAAATGAAGTTTAAAAACTATACTAGTAATTTGCTAGAGTATGCCTTTATATAGGGAACAAAGCGAAGATCAATCAATTGAAGTGATGAAACTAATTCACGAACAGAAGGAAAGAGTGATCAACCTCATCATCGGCGAACACCTGGAACTGGGACTTGTGATCCTGCACCTTCCTCTGCTGCTGCGGCCTGCCGCCAAGCACCAAGATGCAGAAGGTGGCAGCGGCGACCCCGAACGAGCAGAGCGCCCCGACGCCGTTCACCCTAAGTTTCCCAACGCTGAAACCAACAACACCTTCCAACCCTGCCCCGTCTCCCTCGACACCTTCTTCCCCCTCATCACCTAGATGATCATGATCAGGTGCCGCTTCCACCAACACCTCGTCCTCATCACCAGCTCCCTCTTCGGCAACCGGAGAGTTCACCATCTCTTCCTCCTCCTCTGCACCAGAGACCATCACCTCGGTCACCATCATCGTGAGCTCCCCTCGCCTCGGCTCGGCCTGCACGACGCCGATGTCCTCGAATTCGACGTCATGCTGCTGCTGTGCAGAGGCAGCTTCCACTGATGGTCTCATGGCCTCTTCTTCATCTAGGATGCAATCATAGGTACAAGGGTGAGATGCAGGGTGGATGGTGAAGTGGCCCATGTCGATCACGACCAAACCGGACCCAAACAAGAGCTGATCCTGATCCTTACCACCACCAGCAGTGCACTCCTCCATGAAGAAGGAGCTCCCGAGGTCAGGCAGGAGCTCCCACTCATCCAGGCTGATTGCATCCATCGAATCCCCTCCGGTCATGGCAAACGAGCGTGAGAACGAGTCTGGATGCTGCCAAGAGTTATTATAGCTGCTCAAACCTGCTTGCACGCAGCTATGAGGATGCTATGGAACGGATGCTCCCCAAGAAAGAAAGCAAGTGGTGGCTTGGAAGGATACTTTCTCTTTTCTCAGGAGGGGAAGCAGAGCTGAAGATGCTAGTGGGGTGGTCAGTTCCACCAAAGGGAGAGGGCAAACCCAATTTAAGAAGATGCTACTGGGTATGTGCTTTGCCTTCCTGCTAAGTGACAAAGCTGAAAGTGTTCTTTCGGGCCTACCAATGTGGACTAGCTCCTTCCTTCCTTCTTTCCTACTCAATTCTTTCCGGCTGCCGTATTTTCTGCAAAGATCAATAATTACTTGCAAACAATCTACAGTGAGAAAGTGATTCATACAAGGGGGTGGTGAAAAATATCATTATAGAAGAGCTTTATTATTTTAGGATATAATGTCGGCGCGGTCAAATCGTCCGACTGGCAAACTCATCCACAATTCTAAAATAACCCCAAGCACCAGCGCAGCGTTACTTGGCAATCTTACTTGTACGACAGAGCAAGCTGTAATCAAATATGTCCTCTCCTCTCTTTTTTTGAGATTATCAAATATGTCTTAGTTGCTGTCAAGGATCATGATGCCAATGCCACCGAATCCGAAAGGGATTTCGATGAATGTCATCTTCAAAATCAAGTTGCATATAAAAAGCATGCTTTCAGACAGAACTGCACACTAAGTAACATAATGGATAGGGTCAAAGTTATTACGCGGTAGATCATAAACAAAGGAACTGACAAACGGAAACGGCGGGAAGTAAAGATGGATAGAGACACACACACACCAGCTGAGCACGGAGGGCAGAGGAGATCGAGACGCGTGTTTAGAAGGTTCTGCGGAAATATAACTCAGAAAAGTTGAGACTGTGACCTGAGACAGCGATGGATAAATGTGCACAGGACAATGTAACTGGAAGAAAAGAAAATGAAATGGGTCTTCGGAGTAGAACAAATTCACTTGAAAATGAGAACCATTCCAATTCAAAACTGTTCTGTTTCTTCCAAACAGCATGGTGTGAATAAAAATCAAGACAGTTTTACAATTCAGAGCAGGAGTTGGCGGCCCAGGATTTAAGCTGGCGCAGGCAAGGGCGACATAGCGAAGCCAAATTCTAACAGCAACCGAAAGACATGGAAGAAAATACTCAGATCTTCACCATACATCAAAGAGTTAACTGACACAAAGATCAGAGATCAGCTATCGCGTCAGCAAAGCAAAAACGCGTTCCTATATACAACAAGATGAGATCCTGAAAATTTACATTCCTGGGTCCCCACATGCGCGGATGCACGTACATAGCAGGATGGGGAAGCAAGACCAAACAATTTTGGGCCATATATCAGCAGCTAGACTATCAGACCAGCATCATGAAGAAGAGGCTAGGCATGCCGTAAGGAGGATGGTTCACCCAGTGAGACGGACGCAAACGACGAAGCCCAAGCTCGAGCATTACTCGCCCCTTTACTTAGGTCCCTTGTCTTACTGCTCAGTCTAAGCTTGCTCCAAAGCCTCTTAACATCAAGCACGGTCAATGCCCGTTCCATAAGTTGGCTTGATCCCCTACGGATTCTTAAGTTCAAGTTCTGAACACGCACGATCAAGAAGGCCCTCAGTTGGGAGATGACAGTGGGGACGAAGTGCGCCGCGACCTTCATGATTATAAAAAGCGCTCCAAGAAACACAAATGGCTCATCTTCCGCCATTTTGCGCAGAGACCGGCCTCCTGGCATGACTGATCCTAAACTCCCAGCGCTCTCTTGCTGATCAACATCAATATATGTAATTGGATCGAGGCCTGCAGCAAGAAAAACCTTGCTTCAATGCTTGAAGTGATAAAATCAACCTAACAAACTTATTACCAATGGATGTAGCAGTGCAGTGTGCAACATATGCTCCATTTTTAAATCAATTGAACAATGGAATAAAATGCATACTATCAAGACAGGTTATTATGAGCAATCCAAACTGCCCCAGGAATAATCAAATATGCTGTTGTTTAACATTCACAGGCATCAACAGTAAAACGTTTCAACAAGTAGATCACTGTAGCAAGACGTTAATCCTGATGTATGGGGTCAAGAGTATCATTCATGGAATCAAGGGCGCAGCTAATTCCCCACCATGCCACACACAGTATCCAATGTAAATGAGTACTAGACCAATCAGAAGCAAAAACAACCCGAACTTTCAATCGAAAGAACCCCATGCACAATCTTTAACTATGTTCAGGATATCGATAACTGGTACCATATCGGTCGGGTGCTGAGTAGGGATAAATAGGTGAATTTTCCAGTTAATCGGCCCAATAAGTTAATTGGCTATTCGGTGACCCACCGAGTAGCAATTAGCTGACCAAGATGCCGATTAACTGGCCAATATTTGGAACAAAATTCCGAGTATTGTTCAAGTTTCAAAAGCAGACATATTTGAAACAGGCTGTTAGCCTGTTACCATTAAATAAACTATGTCTGCAGGCAACAGGGGAGTAGCTATTCTCATGTGTGCATGATATTGAGTGCAAGAAATGATATTCAAAATCAAAGAACAAAGATAATGATCATACCTGTAGTCTCTTGATAGAACTGAACCAGAGACTTCAAATCTTTTGTGCCCCTGTAACGAACCATTGTAGTCTCATTTGCCAGAAGAATGGCTGGGAAGCCACGGACACCATATCTTGAAAACAAACTGCAGTCAGCAGAAGAGGTAGGATAGGATGAGCAATAATTCACTGGGCAAATAACATGTTGGAAACAAAAGGGACAGGATGTATCACTCAGGCACACAAAAAAAGATTTCAACAATCAGATACCTAGGCGTCGCAGAAGATTCTTCGACAGCAAAGTGATGTATCTGAGGGAACATGGTGCTGAGAGCTTCAAATATTGGTCGAAATTTGCTCGAGAAAGGACACCATGCGGCATAGAAGAGAATGGAGCATGAGGCACCGGTACAGCGAAGGTTCAACTCTTTATCAACAGCATCTCCTCTCACCTTCAGTAGGAGGAACATATTTTAAATTATTAACAGATAGTCAATAACTACAGAAGAAACCAGAAAGTTTGCCAGATCAGCAACATGCATATCAGCATTCTTGTACTGTACAAGATTAACATTTATGTAACAGTTCTTCATGTATCTGCACTGTATCCTCATCACGCTTATGTTTGCTCAAATCAAAATCTCGTTCGTAATGTATGAAGAAACTAGATACTCTGGAAATTACATGCACATCTCTCTTTATCCTGAAATTACATGCAGTGACCATGTTATGCCACTCACCTTTTTAATACCATCTGTTGGATTAACTAGAGAAGCACTTAAAACCATAACATACTAACATGACATGCAAAATGCAACGCCGCTGCGTTGTTGTGTCCTTTGGAACAGTGGACCAGAACGATAGTGTGCTCTCACATTCCCAAAACCAATGGAACTAAAAAGCTTTTAATTTCCTGGTTGCAAAAGTCAGTAAACCATTCTTACATGCCTACATATAATAGGTGCCCATCGATGACTATTAATTTTATTCCTTCTTTTTTTATTCGCTTTCCTAACACTAACATGCATGTGCACATGCAAGAGACTAGCGAAAGATAGGACCAATCACACCATAAGGTATGCGCCGCATTGGCAGTTTGTCTCCTTGCCAATAGCCAATAAAATTGGCCGTTCGCTCAACTGACATAAGAAAGCGCGGCACCTTGGTGGGATTTAATGCACGCTTTGACGGAAACCAAGTGTAAGACCAGGACAGTGCTGGATGACTATTAGATTTGCGTTCCATGGGATTCTTCGTGGCACTGAACAGAGCGGTGCTAGCACGGATTATGGTGGTGATGACGGGGTAGCGCAAGCAACAAAACATTGGCCATCGCTGACGGTTTGTGGTGTTGGAGATGATGGGATCACCGGCAGTACAGGTGGAGATAGCGAAGGAGCCATCATGTTGTTGTGTTATTGTTAAGAAAAAACTATCGTGCTTCCTAATTTTTCTCTTTCGTAAAAGGAGCAATGTAAATGGGACATTATGTAATAAAGTAAAGTTTTCCAGGCTTAAATATATGTTCAAGTGATTTGGAATATTTACATACTCCTTTTCTTTTGAACTTCTATTTACATACTCCTTGGTACCACACATAATACTTTCGATGAAATTACACAGAACTTATGCTCAAAGTTACAACTAATTACTAACTGATAAATGTTTTCTACTCCCTCCGTTCCTTTTTATAAGACGTTTTAGACAGCTGATTTGAACTATTTTGGGAGCTGTCTGAACTATCTAAACATATTGTTAAAGTGAACAGAGGAAGTATAAATTTGAAAACCAATACTACCCAAAATATTTCCCACAGCGATGCGCGAGTAGGGCACTAGTAATGATGCTTGTATTTATGTTTCCTCCTGCCCGCATTTTGAATCTAACCTAAGGGCGTGAATTCAAACCAAGACAAGATTGCGTAACATATGGATGGATCTACCTAATTACTAACTAATAAAATGTTTTCTATAAATGGAAACCAATAGTACCCAAAATATATCGCGCCGCAATGTGCGGGTAGGGCACTAATAATGATGCTAATTATGTTTCCTCCCGCTTGCGTTTTGAATCCAACCTAAGCCTACGAATCAAATTCGAAACACGTCAAAGCTTGCGTTAACATACGGATCCTACCGTGGCGCCTACGACACCGCAGCCCAACGCGCCTCGATTATTCTCCTTCGCCTGAGCCAGCCACCCATGTTTTGTTGCTCCTGGTAATTACCTGATACTATGCACCCACCAACGCATTGCAATTCACATCATTCCTGCCACGAATATCCCTTCCCACACACTCCCCAACCTCTGTACCAAAATCCCCCTCTAACGTCGCCCCGCTTCAAAACCTAATCACCCGCCGGGTCAGCGATTCAAAACACCCGACAGCCGCATTGTGACCAAAACATCCCGTGAGTGAGGAGGATACAGCGCGCGGAATGAATCTCGGGGGTTGGGGCCACGACGCAGGCACGAGGACCGGGGTTGGATTGGGTCACGAACGGGCGGCGGATAGGGGAGGAGGGCCGGAAGACGGCGGGCTACCTCGAGGGGCGGGGAGGTCAGGATCGGGGCGGCGCGAGGGCACCGCGATCCGAGCGCGTCGAGGAACGGCGGGCCGGCCCCCCGCGGGCAGGTGGGCTCCGCGCCGGGGGACCCCGCGGCTGCGCCGGCGACGAGGAGGAGGAGGAGGAGCGCGGGGGCGACGGCGACGGCGGCGCGGCGCATCGTCGGAATGGCAGCAGCCTGGAATTTCTTCTTCCTGGGGGAATTTTCTCCGTGGGCGGGGTGGGTGGGTGAGGGGGCGACTGCTAGACCAGATTTGCCACGAGCCTATTTTGGGCGTAGGGGAGGTGACGTGGCTAGCACTTGGTGGTTGTGGCGCGTACGTGCTGGCCTGGGTCCGGCTGCTCGGTGTTACGTGTCGCGTAGGGGCCGTTGGGCCCGCCTGTCAGCGGCTCTGCCTCATCCACTGTAGTTTCTCATGATTTTTGTTTGACTACAATAATGCCCATTGAAACGGGATATAAGAGCAACTCCAATGGGGCGACCCATTTTGTCCGCGGCCGTCCGTTTGCGTCGGGGCGGACAGAAAAGGCGGCCCAACGTGCCGACCCAAACGGACACGCGTCCTTTTTTCGTCCGTAGGCAACCCATTTCCGGCCCATTTTAGCTCGACGTCGGTAGCGGACACGGATTTGACGCTACAAGGCCGCTTACTTCTATCCCCGGGCCCGCTGGTATGTGGCACATTGGCCTCCCCTCCCCCGGCCAACAAGCAACCCTCGCCCCGCCTCCTCCGTCACCGACGCCGCCGTCCATTTTTGCCGGCGACTCTTCCAGCTGTCGTCGCCTCCACATCCGCCAAAGAACGCCGCTTTACCCCGCCGCCGCCGCCGCCGCTTTTGCCTCCGGGAGCAAATCGTTTCGCCGCCGCTTTCACCGCCACCGCCATGATTAAGAAGACGCGCCGCTTCGCCACATACGACCAAGCACGCTCGTCTGACGCCGTCACACTCGCTTGACGCCGGCAGACAACTAGCTGGTTCAGGGCGGCGCGCTTCCTCGCCGGTCGTCTCTTCTTCGACGCCGAAGTTGTTCATAGCTTGCCAAGGTACGAAAATGGACTCGCCGACGAAGTTCTTTTTCCACAATTTCATTTGCGACTCCGACGATTCGTCGTCCGACGACGAGGAGGAGATATTGGCTGCCGTGTTGGTCCATCACTACCTCAACAACTAGCGGCCGTTGTTCCGTGGCTCCATTCCGGGCCACCTTCCGGCGTTGAATCGTAACCGAGAGAGCGGGCATTTCCTTCTCTGGAAGGACTACTTTGATACAACAAACCCGTTGTTCAAACATCACAAATTCCGCCGCCGGTTCCGTATAAGTAGGCATGTTTTCAACCGTATTAGAGAGGGAGTGGTCAGCTATGATGACTACTTCGAGTGCAAAGAGGATGCCGTCGGCAAGATTGGTTTCTCCTCTTATCGAAATGCATCGCTGCCATCCGAATGCTTGCATACGGAGTGCCCGGTGATCTCATTGACGAAAGTACGTCCGTATGAGCGAGTCTTTATGCCTAGAGTCCTCAGATAAGTTCTGCAAGGCTGTGATTGTTGTGTTTGGCCCCGAGCACTTGAGAGAGCCGATACTGAAGGTACAACCTGTTTGTGGGCGGCGAATGCTAGCAGGGCTTTCGGGATGCTTGGCAGATAGATCGCATGCATGGGAGTGGAAGAACCGCCTTCGCTGGCAAGGGTAGTATAAGGGACATGTCAGGCTTGCATTGTCATACTAAAGGTCGTGGCGCCTCAAGATCTCTCGGATCTCGCACTCTTTCTTTGGCATGACCGGATCACATAATGATATCAACGTGCTTCAGCCGCCGGTGTTTGCTAGGCTTGCCAAGGCAACAGCCCACCGTGAACTTTATCACAACGGCCACAACTACGACAAATGGTACTATTTGGGTGACGGTATCTATCCTCGATGGACCACTATTGTAAAGACAATACCCAACCCCGCCGGAGAGAAAAGGAAAAGATTTGCCCAAGAGCAAGAGAGTGCTAGAAAGGATGTCGAGCGTGCCTTTGGTGTTTTGAAATCTCGATGGGGCATCGCTCGTATCCCGCTAATACTTGGAGCACGCAGAAACTATGGGAGGTGATGACTGCTTGTGTGATCATGCACAATATGATCATAGAAGACGAGCGCCTAACGTCTCAGACGATCAAGGCTTTCGGTTTGAGGTGAGAATGTTGTGCCCGAGCATGGAGTAGCGGCAACATTTGAGCAGTTCACTCAGTTTCATGAAGACATGCGTGATTGGGAAACTCACGTGCAACTGCAAAATAATTTGGTTGAGCATATGTGGACTCATGTTGGCAACCAATAGATGTATCTTCTTTTATTCGTTTGCAAAACTATGTGAAACATTTTTATTTGTATTTGGCTTGTAAAACAATACTATTTATTTGGGCGGCTAAACTATTTTGCTTGTTAAATTTTCATTTCACAATATGTTGAATGCAACTCAATGTAAAATTGGGCGGCCAGCCGCCCACGCCTGCACATATGAGTCGGCACGTTGGGCGCGCTGCCGACCCATATGAAAAACAGGGCGGACGCCGGGCGGGCGGCCGACCCAAACGGACAAAAAGCGGACGAAATCGCCGTCCGTTTGGGTCGGCCCATTGGAGTTGCTTTAAATATTCTATATACTCCTATTAGTGCATTGGGCATCTCAGAGCATGGTTAATAAGGCTGGCCATAGTGGAGAGTAACATAGACTAGTAACATATATGTGGGTAATAACATAGTGGAGAGTAACATAGACTAATGTATGTTAGTGCGTAGTGTCATATGTGTGGTAACATAAATATGTTCATTTATTACTCTATAGATTCATTTTGCATTGGAAAGCGCTATGTGATGGTAACATTGAGCAAGTATAAATAGTGGGCTATAAGCCCGCTTACATGGCACTTTTGCCTATGTTGAGGATAAAAACAAGAAAAAAGTGATGGAATGGGTTAACATGCAAGAGCCAGCCTCTATGCGAGCTCCTATATAAAAGCATTTAATGAGAGGAAAGAGATAGAGAGAAAGTTAAAGAAAAGTTCTACCCTTATAGCTAACCTTGTAGCCAACTTGTTGTATGAGTAATTAATAATGCTAACTCTTGATGACATATCATGTTTATATAGCCAGATGCTGGCTATATTATTAACCATGCTCTTAGGCTGGTCATAGTGGAGAGTATCATATACTAGTATCATACATATAATAATAGTGTATGATACTACATCCATAATGCATAGTATCATAAATTAGTATCATAGATGGTCTCATTTATTGCCATGCATGACACATACTAGTAGTGGCATAACATTTATTATGATACAGTATCTACCTATGTTACTATAACCCTCTATCTCTTCTTTAATTGTCTGCCATATAAGCATGTTTGCGAGTCCCAAGTGCATGATACCTTATATGTTACTCCCACTATGGTGAGCCTTATGTTACTCTATTTGTCTCTCTCCTCATTAACTACTTGACACATCATCATTTTTGCTTATGTGGCATCTATGTTACATTGTTACTACTTATGTTAATCCTACTATGACCAGCCTAATATACTACATCCGTCCTGATTTATTGGTTTATTAGTATTTTGTGTCAAATTTTGACCATGTATTATATCTAACAAAATGTTAGTACATGTCACAAAAAATAGTATCATTAGAAACTATGTTCAAATACGAATCCAACGATATAATTTTTTATGGCATGCATTAATATGTTGTCAGTTAAATTTATGGTCCCTTAAAAAGGTTAAATTTATGGTCAAGTTTTTACACACAATACAAAGAGAACCAATAAACTAGGACGAAGGTAGTAGGCAACACTCGGCTATAAAAGAGTTGCCTATCATATAGGGTCGGCCTAATAGCCGATATGTACAATAACAAATTTTGTATATGTATAACCTTATAAAAAGGTGACCTACCTTATAATCTCATAAAGTGTGTTGGGGCTTGTGCTGCAGCCGGCTGCTAAGGGCATGAACTATGGTGGCATATGGATACGGTTGCCCCATGAGAAAAAGTAGTTTGACGCACCTACATTGATTTTTTTAATGCAAGCTACTACTAGTGGGTTGTATCAAAGAATAGACAATAAAGACTCCCACACATGCATCTCTACTCCTCACTTCAATTTTTTCAGCTTTATGTATCGGACCACACTTTTTCTTCCCAAACACCCACCTCCCGCAGAGGATTTCACTGCTCCATCCGAACCTACTTTTCCTGGCATCCGATCCCACATGGTCTATGGGGCATCACCAGGACTATGCATTGGCCCTGCCCTAACTTAGAGCTTGCTTCTCTTCTCTCTCTTCTTCTCGCTCCTCCAACTAAGTGAAGATGTAATATTTTAGTCGTTGTAGTTTGCTTATGTCACCTTAGGCTACTCATAGTGGGGAGTATCATATACTACTATCATGCATATGATATTGGTGTAAGATACTACCTTTATAGTGCATAATATTATACATTAGTATCATCGATGATATTATTTACTGTCATGCATGACACATAGTAGCATAACATTTAATATGATACGGTATCTACCTATATTGGTCTAACCCTCTCTCTCTCTATTAATTGTCTGTCACATCAACATGTTTGCTAGTCCCGAGTACATGATACTGGTTAAGATACCACCACTATAGCCAGCCTTATTGTATTTGCTCTCAGGTCATGCACCGTGACCAAGACGGAGAGAAAAACGAGAAAAATGATATTAATTTGTTAATTAATACCATTGCATACAAAGAATAGACCAGTGCATGTCGTGCTCGCTAGTTTCAAGTCACTAAAGACACATGTTCCACATCTTCTATTGGCCCGTTCCTTCTTTGTGGCAATAAATATGAAACAAGGTGAGGAGTTAATGCATCACGCCTAAGTGTTTTGGTATTATTTGGTTTTTCTAATGTGCCTAATGCACCGGTTCGGAGGGATTGATATCATACAGGGAAGAGTGGACAAAGGGTTGGTTGAAGGAAAAGTGAAACATAAAACATTATATTATTCTTAAATAGAAAATAGAGACATTAGAGAGGAAATTTAGTTAATTCATAGGAGAGAGGAAGCAGAGAGAGATAAATAGAGAGCGTAGTGGGGGGAGAGAGATGTATGTAGAGTAGCGATTCATCAATGGTAAAAAAAGTCAAAAATGTCAGCTTGATGTAGAATTTGAAGGGCATATAGTGGATCAACATGCAACGGACAACCAATTACCTAGTCGACGCAAACATCATAAAAGTCGAATCTAGTCATCATTATTACGAACAAACTAGTAAAAACAGAAATATCAATGGACTCTCGACATTGGCAGGTACAAGTTCATCGTGCTACAACTAGTGACGGAGCTTCATGGGGCCAAAGGGCCATTGCCCCCTGCCCCCTCAAGAAATCTCTTAAGTGCACCCCTAATTATTAGCCTTGAATATTAAGGAAGATTGGTCTCCTTGTGAACCATATTTTCATCTATCACACAACTGATCTAACCTGCCTTCGGATGGACCTTTGAGCTGTGTTGAGCCTTGCCTAATAAGCGGCTAGCTCATGCCCCTGCTGATTGCCTGGCTCGAAAACAATATGACTTTCATATATTGTTTTCATGCCCCCTAATAACAATAATTCAAGAAAAATATGATATTTTTCTAAACATAAGAACAATATGATGTTACATAGCCATGGCAATGTCATTAGTCTATAATGTCACATTCACAAGGACGCACATTCATCCGTGCTAACCTTCAGGGGTGTGGCAGCTAAAGTCCGTCTAAGGGCATATTTATCCCTAAGGTGTTTTGGTGATTGATGACAATGCTTTTGCGGACTAATCGTGTGCCTTGAGTTTCTCAGACGTTTCATCGCTAGGCACAAGACGTTTTGGTGTCCCTCGAAGACTATTGAAGACGGCGTTCTCTTTATGTTTCTTTTCGGTGGAATTGAGTCGTAGGAAAGCCGTACTATCAAGAGGGGGTCCGCTTTGGAAAGGTTCGGCTAGAATCATCACGTACACGTTTCCCTCCTTGTCTCCACCTTTCCCCTTGCGCTTTGGAGCATCCTCCATTTATCCTCTTTGCATTATGTCTTGGTTGCTGAATTTGGGCTCGCGGTAGTACTGCTCCCCGGAGGGGTAGTACCGCAGGAACCTGCGGTAGTAACGGACCTCGGCGCGGTAGTACTGCAGGAGCCCACGGTAGTACCGCTCCTCAGGAGCTGTAGTACCGTGGCCCCCAGGCCAAGTGCCGCTGCAATGCGGTAGTAGGGGCGGATGTGATTTTTTACATCCGCGCCCTCCGCGGTAGTACCGCACCTTGCGCGTGGTAGTACCGCACGCCCTGGCCTGGCTCAGCCGTCACGCGGTAGTACCGCTCGCCATTTGCGGTAGTACCGTGTCGGACTTTTGCATCGATTGTTTTCCCAATGAAGTTGGCACGGATGTAATTTTATTCATCGCGCCCTTCCTGTGCCGCCCAGTCTCTGCCTTGCGGTAGTACCGCAAAGGGTGCGTAGTAATGCAGCGCCGGTAGCGATACCGCCCCGCCTCTCTCGCGTCAGCTTGTCCTCGCTCCTGCCGTGGCTACGGTAGTACCGTGGGCTGTCACGGTAGTACCGTGAGGCCTTGCGGTAGTACCGCTTGCCCGGTGCGGTAGTACCGCAAGTCATGGGATGGTTAGGTGGATAACGGTTGGATTTAGTTCTCGACTATAAAAGGGGTGTCTTCTTCCTCTAGTTGACTACCTCTTCCAACCCTAAGCTCCATTGTTGCTCCAAGCTCCATTTTCGCCCGATCTCACTCCCTAGCCAATCAAACTTGTTGATTTGCTCGGGAGTGGTTGAGAAGGCCCCGATCTACACTTCCACCAAGAGAAATTTGATTCCCCCCACTAATCCCTTGCGGATCTTGTTACTCTTGGTGTTTGAGCACCCTAGACGGTTGAGGTCATCATGAGCCATAGTCCATTGTGGTGAAGCTTCGTGGTGTCGTTGGGAGCCTCCAATTGTTGTGGAGATTGCCCCAACCTTGTTTGTAAGGTTGGTCGCCGCCTCCAAGGGCACCAATAGTGGAATCACGGCATATCGCATTGTGTGAGGGCGTGAGGAGAATACGGTGGCCCTAGTGGCTTCTTGGGGAGCATTGTGCCTCCACACTGCTCCAACGGAGACGTACGTCCCCTCAAAGGGAAGGAACTTCGGTAACACATCCTCGTCTTCACCGGCTCCACTCTTGGTTATCTCGTGCCTTTACTTGTGCAAGCTTATTTGTGTTATATCTCTTGCTTGCTAGTGTGCTTATTGTTGTTGCATCATATAGGCTTCTCACCTAGTTGCATATCTAGACAACCTACTTTGATGCAAAGTTTAATTTGGTAACGAAAAGCTAAAAATTGTTAGTTGCCTATTCACCCCCCCTTTAGTCAACTATATTGATCCTTTCAATTGGTATCAGAGCCTCGTCTCTTTATTAAGGACTTTACCATTCGAAGAGTATGGTTGACGTCATAGACGGTGTGGAGGAGCACTCCGGTGCGAATCCGGTCTCGTCTCACGGAGATGGGGAACTGTGGTCTCGTGAGGAATTCAATGTGGCGTTGGACACATTGAAAACCTCCATGACGACCGAGGTCGAAAGCATGTTTAATAAATTTTAGAAGGGCTTAAACTTTCCATCGCACCGCTGAAAGTGGGTGATCCCGCTAAGAAGGTGGCGGATGCTACCTGCGATAAGGGGAAGCTACTAGCGAGAAAGCTCCTTCTTCTAGTGGTAAAATGGCACCGCATCTTTGCCCATGTGGAACCTCCACTTGTCTATGGTGGACCGCCTTCCACTCATTTGAATCATGCCGGCCTGCCCCTAAGATTGAGAAGAATGTAGAATTTGATTCTTGGGTCTATCGTTTTAAGCGTCATTTAAATCATGTTAACACTAACCTTTGGAGAATCATTGAAGAAGGTTTCTATCCGCATGACCGAAGCAACTTCACTCCTAGAGAAGCCGTGGATAATCAATTCAATGAGAATGCTCTCTTCATCATCCAAGAAGCAATCCCACCCGAAGATCTTCCTCATCTTCGGCCCTACTCGATGGCCAAAGATTCTTGGCACCAAGTGGTTTCCCTCTATCAGGGAAGCGCAAGCATTCAACGCTCCAACTATGAAGTGGTGCAAGATTAAGCCGATGAGTTTGCGATGAAAGAAGATGAAGAACCTCGTGAGCTTTATCGGAGGGTAACCAAACTCGCGGTCTCTCTCTGAGATCATGGAAGTAAGGACCCGGATGACAATTGTATCAAGCGCAAATTCCTCAAGGCAATGATGCCCTACCACAAAGCCATGTCCTCCGTCATTCGTCAAAGGCCGGACTTCCACACCTTGTCCTCAAGTGAAGTGTTGGATGAGTTCGTTGCTATGAGCATCTTGGACAAGACCGCCGACAATGCGGTACTTCGCTCTCAAAGAGTAAAGAAGCCCAACCTTGCTCTAAAGGCCAAGGTTAGTATGGAGGAAGAGGATGAAGAGGAAGAAGAGGAAGAAGAGGAGAGCAACCTCGAAGATACGAAGTATGCCTATCATGAACACATGGCCCTTGCTTCAAGGCAATTTTGGAGCAAGAAGAACTCAAGGCCCAACTTCAACAAGAACAATTCAAGTGGCGCAAAGGGCAAGCAACGAGTGATGACTTGCTTTAGTTGTGGCAATGTGAGCCACTTTGTTGCGGAGTGCCCTTATGAGAAGAGGGAAGACAATGGTGGCAAGCTCATCCGAAAGGACAAGGCCAAATCATTCCCCAACAAGAGCAACTTCACCAAGAAGACTCCTCCCAAGGCATTGGTGGTACAAGAAGAGTACAATGAGGATGATGGCGACGATGAAGATGGTGAGTCGGTTGCCATGGCCTCCGCTACATTATGACGACTCCACGGGTGTCTCTCTTCGACTCACCCAATGAGAGCATCACCGCCAAGTGCCTCATGGCTAAAGCCACCAACAAGGTAACCCCCAACATCAAAACTACCATCATTAATCATCCTTCTTTGACGGATAGCATTGATGAACATGAGGGAACAAATGTGGAGGAGAATGAGTTTGAGACCTTATGGGTAAACTCAAGGGTAAATCCAAGAAGCACTTTGTTGCTCTCTTGGAACAACTTGGTGAAGCCAATGACATGATCGAGGCTCATGAAGATATCATCTCTAAGATGGAGGGGCATAGTCGTGACTATGCTGATGAGATTTCGGATCTTTCCAATGCTCTTGAGGAAGAGCATTGAGGGAGTCCTGGATTAGGGGGTGTCCGGATAGCCGGACTATAGCCTTTGGCCGGACTCCTGGACTTTGAAGATACAAGATTGAAGACTTCGTCCCGTGTCCGGATGGGACTTTCCTTGGCGTGGAAGGCAAGCTTGGCGACACGGATATGTAGATCTCCTACCATTGTAACCGACTGTAACCCTAACCCTCTTCGGTGCCTATATAAACCGAAGGGTTTTAGTCCCGTGGGACTAACAACAATCATACCATAGGCTAGCTTCTAGGGTTTAGCCTCTCCGATCTCGTGGTAGATCTACTCTTGTACTACCCATATCATCAATATTAATCAAGCGGAGTAGGGTTTTACCTCCATCGAGAGGGCCCGAACCTGGGTAAAACATCGTGTCCCTTGTCTCCTGTTACCATCCGCCTAGACGCACGATTCGGGACCCCTACCGAGATCCGCCGGTTTTGACACCGACATTGGTGCTTTCATTGAGAGTTCCTCGTGTCGCCATCTTTAGGCCCGATGGTCCTCCGATCATCAACAACGATGCGCCTGTGGTGAGACTTTTCTCCCGGACATATCTTCAGATTCGGCGGCTTTGCTCGCGGGCCAATTCGCTGGCCATCTAGAGCAGATTGAAAGCTACGCCCGCCACCGTGTCAGATCTAGAAGTTTGAAATACACGGCCGACGTCCGCAGAGACTTGATCTTTGACGGTGCGAGCCACAGCCAGCGCGCCGCCAGACCGCCACGAGGGGCATGATTTAGCTCTGCCGCCAAACAAGGTCCTCGAGGTCAAGACAAGTGTCCGCTCCGACCTTTAGCTCGAGCCGCTGCGCCGACGAGGACGGTGGCTGGACACCGCCTCGGGGCTGCGATCTCTACGACGATTGAGCCATACACCTACCCGTCCTTTTATGGCTCGTGACTCCAAGGTACCGGACTCCTCTCCGGATTCAACCTTCGCGCCCCGCTAATCGAATCCGATTGGGCGCCGATCATGGAATTCACTGCGCATGACATCTTTCAAAGATTCGCCTTTGGCGACATCCTGAACTCACTAAAGTCTCTCTCTTTATCAGGAGAGCCCTGGCCGGATTATGGTCCGTAAGGTTGGGATGCGGACGACGAAGAAATTCAAAGCCCACCCACCACCCACTTCGTAGCCACTGTCGATGATTTAACCGACATGCTAGACTTCGACTCCGAAGACATCGACGGTATGGACGACGATGCAGGAGACGATCAAGAACCAGCGCCCACAGGACACTGGAAGGCCACCTCGTCATACGACATATACATGGTGGACATCCCAAAAGATGGGAATGGCGATGGAACAGCGGAGGATGACCCCTCCAAGAAACAGCCTAAGTTGCGGCGGCGCCGCGCCGCTCTAAATCCCGCCACAGCAAAAACGGTGATTCCGCACGGAGACAATAACACCCGGACAAGGTCGAAGACAACCCCCTCCAGCAGGATTCAGCGCAGGAGGATGGAGAAGCCAGCCCTCATGAGAGAGCGGCGAAAGAGAGGTAGAGGACGATAATTACATACCTCCCTCCGAAGATGAGGCAAGCCTCGACGACGATGAATTCATCGTGCCCGAGGATCCCGTCGAACAAAGCGTTTCAAACGCAGGCTCATGGCCACGGCAAGCAGCCTCAAGAAAAGCAGCAACAACTTAGAGCTGACCAAGGCTTGCTAGGCGACAGATGGATCAAGTCCTTGCGGTCAAGAGTATGAACTCGAGCGCCCCTCCAAGAGCTACCCAAAACGTAGGCTGCTACCCCGGTTAGAGGAGGAAGCACCCAAACCTACATCACCAGCGCATGACATGGCTGACCGACCACCTCATGGCCGCGACAGAGAGGCCTCTCGGCCCTCAACTCAAGCTGCACCCCGGCGCCGCTCAAAAAATACCAAGGCGCGGGGAAATGCGCCAGACCTGCGAGACATATTGGAGGACAAGGCAAGGCAAACAAGATCGGTCTACGGATCGCGTGGGCGCCCCGCGACATGTGATGATAACCGTCACACCGGATATGGCAACTCCGGCCGGGCCGAACACAGTAGACAAGGCTCATTTGAGCTGCGTCGTGATATAGCCCAATACATAGGCGCCGCACACCCACTATGCTTCACATATGAAGTGATGGATCATCAAATCCCTGAGGGTTTCAAACCCGTAAACATTGAATCATATGATGGCACAACAGATCCTGCGGTTTGGATCGAGGACTGTCTCCTTCACATCCACATGGCCCACGGTGATGATCTACACGCCATCAAATACCTCCCACTCAAGCTTAAAGGACCAGCCCGGCATTGGCTTAACAGCTTGCCAGCAGAGTCAATTGGTTGTTGGGAAGACCTGGAAGCCGCATTCCTCGACAATTTCCAGGGCACATATGTGCGACCACCAGACGCCGATGACCTAAGCCACATAATTCAGCAGCCAGAGGAATCGGCCAGACAATTCTGGACACGGTTCCTAACCAAGAAAAATCAAATCGTCGATTGTCCGGATGCAGAGGCCCTTGCAGCCTTCAAACACAACATCCGTGACGAGTGGCTTGCCCGGCACCTAGGACAGGAAAAGCCGAAATCCATGGCAGCCCTCACAACACTCATGACCCGCTTTTGCGCGGGAGAGGACAGCTGGCTAGCTCGCAGTAACAACATGACCAAGAGCCATGGTAATTCGGATACCAAGGACAGCAATGGCAGGTCGCGTCGCAACAAGCACAAGCGCCGCATTAACGGCGATAATGCTGAGGATACGGCAATCAATGCTGGATTCAGAGGCTCTAAACCCGGTCAGCGGAAAAATCCATTTAAAAGAAGCACTTCGGGCCCGTCCAATTTGGACCGAATACTCGATCGCTCGTGCTAGATACACGGCACCCCCGAAAAAACAGCCAATCACACCAACAGGGATTGTTGGGTGTTCAAGCAGGCAGGCAAGTTAAATGCCGAAAACAATGACAAGGGGTTGCATAGCGATGACGAGGAGGAGACCCGCCGTCGAACAATAGAGGATGAAGGGCTTTCCCCACAAGTGCGGACGGTGAACATGATATACGCAACCCACATACCCAAAAGGGAGCGAAGCGCACTAAGGGACGATATGCGATGGAGCCGTCGCCCTAAAGTTCAACCCGTGGTCTTCCCGCCCGATCACTTTTGATCAAGGACCACCCCACTAGCATCCGCCATGGCGGATTCGCCGCATTGGTTCTAGACCCAATCATTGACGGATTTCACCTCACTAGAGTCCTAATGGACGGAGGCAGCAGCTGGACCTGCTTTATCAGGACACGGCATAAAATGGGCATAGACCCATCAAGGGTTAAACCCACGAAGACGACCTTTAAAGGCGCCATACCAGTGTAGAGGCCAACTATGCAGGCTCGATTACACTTGAAGTGGTCTTCGATCCTCGGATAACTTCCGGCGAGGAGTTAATCTTCGACATAGTCCCGTTCCGCAGCGGCTATCACGCACTGCTCGGACGAACCGCATTTGCAAAGTTCAATGCGGTGCCGCACTACGCATATCTCAAGCTCAAGATGCCAGGTCCTCGAGGATTCATTACGGTCAATGGAAACACCGAACACTCTCTCCGGACGGAGGAGCATACGGCGGCCCTCGCGGCGGAAGTACAAGCAGCCTCTTAAGGCAATTCTCAAGTCCGACTGTTAAACGTCCGGACACCGCAAGCGCCCGAGTAACCTACAACAAGACCGCTGGCACGCCCGAAAGCACGCATAGCAATGCGCCCAAACCCCAACCCTCGCGAAATTGCGAACCAGTACTACGTACATAATTACGCCTGGAAATACCATGGGCATAGGGGAGGGCACGACCACGACATGCCCGAATGCGCTCAACCGCACTGGGGGCTCCGATTGTGTCATTCTTTTCTTCTTTCTTTTTACTTTCAGGACTCCGTTCTCACGAAGCCTGTCCGCAAGAGAATCGCCCGAACACACGATGCAACAGCCTGGAAGCAGCAAGCTACGCCGAGTGTCCAGTGGTCTCTATTACGAGCAGTATAACCGCTTTACACACCATCCGCAGCTTACCCCTGGAGGGGACATGTCAAAGTCCGTCCGTTGCTTATCGCACTATTTGTATCATTCTGCTCTTACTGCAGCCCTTTTGAATAAACAATACATAGCTTCTGCCTATTATTGAATTCCCTTTTTTCTATATATATATATGTTCATTTATGACATTGTGCAACCGTACACTTTGGTACGGGCAATACACCAGGGGCTTAAGTACCCCACAACATGGTGTGATAAGTCCGAACACTTTCACAAGTGCGGCACCCGAACTTATAGCATTATATGCATCGGCTCAATCATGTCTTGGGTCAATAGTTGGGTTTGCCTGCTCCCATGTTTTGGTACCTTATGTTCCGTTATATCGCTAAGGTAGCTGGGAGAACCACTGCGATTGTGCCCTTGTTGAGCTGGGTTAAGCACCTCGGAGAAAGCTAAAACTGACCGTCATGATAGGGCAAGAGCCGGTCGCTGTTCGAGAGGTTTTCGAGTCCCTAAAGACTTATGCCGCTTAGAGCGAGGAGTCAGCATTATTCGGCCTAGGCGTGGATAGCGCCCCGAACTCGGTCTTCCGAATACCAGGGGCTTCGCCGAAATTTAAAATTATAGAATTCTATGGCTAAGTGAGAGTGTTCAAGCATTATAGTCCAGTTGGCTTGTTCGTTGTGTTGAGCGCCTCCCTCGAAGGACCCAAGAATGGGAACAAGAGCTCTCAAGTTTATCCCGAACATCCCAGCACTCGTGGCATGGGGGCTGAAGCCGACGACTCGCCATCTCTCAAATTTAATACACGGCCGCACATAAGTTAATATTTTAAATTCAAAAGTGTTTCTTAGCGCATATGAACAAGTTTTCAGCGTACAGGATAACAAATGCGAGTCTACTAAAAAATTACATCTTTGGAGCATTCATCCGCTATAAGGCGGGCACCCTTCAGTACGCCCTCATAATACATTTTAGGCTTGCGATGCTCCTTGCGCGGTGGTGGTCCGTCCGTCACAAGCTTCTCAGCGTCCATCTTGCCCCAGTGCACCTTAGCACGGGCAAGGGCCCTACGGGCACCTTCGATGCAGATGGAGCGCTTGAGGACTTCAACCCATGGACAAAGGCCCACCGGCCGCCTCACCAGCCCAAGTAGCTCCTGTGCATGGCTTCCTTAGGCCACAGCCAACTATGAGGCCCTTTATGGCCTGTTCGCCACCTTATGGAGCTCGACCAGCTGCTTCAACTGGTCGCTTAAGGGCACTGGTGTCCGCCTCAAAGATATCGAGACCGAACACCTTCTCCATCGAGCTTCCCTCTTGGCTCGGTAGAATGCGGCAAATCGAGACACATCGCGGGCAGATCTGCGAATGCTCTGGAGAGCTCCGGATTCGGGTAAGTAACAGATAATTCACTTTCACATGCTTGCTTTGCATATAGAATGACTTACCCGCCGCTATCTTCTTCATCGCCTCAATTTCTGGAGGGCTTTTTGGGCTTCGCCTTAGCGGCTTTGGCGCTCTCAAGGACGAGGCGAGCTCGGACTCTCGAATCTTTGAGTCACGCTCCAAACTCGTGTTTTTCCACGAGCCTCGAGCTCTTGTCGCACCTCCGCCACCCGCGCCTCCTGCTTCTCGGCTCGGTGCGCCCATGGCCGCATTGCTTTCGGACTTGACACCGCTTCCTTCGTGGTCGCCACCTCGCTCGTGGCCCCTGCAGATTCATGTTATTCCTGTCATCTTTGCAACCATATCTTTAAATACTCCTATAAGGTATTACTTACCTTCCTTGTCCTCGAGCTGCTTCTTGGCAAGTCCGAGCTCGTTCTCGGACCGCCGAGGCTCTGCTTAATGCATCAACCTCCATGATCGGGCGGCAGAGGTCAAGCAAGCAGCCTGCATTCCCATATTGACATACTTATGTTAGACTCCTGCGATATCTTTTTAGATCCTCGGCCGGCTATTTCTTTTCTCAACACCAAACCGAGCATCGGGCTACCTGCCTATGCGGTAATATTTTTACATATCTTAAATACATACCTCAAAGCCTATTAGAAGGCTGGCACAGGCTTGACCAGCCCGCTCTTGGCGGATGAACTTCTCGATCACCACACTCATAGCAGAGCAGTGCTCCTCGTCGATGGAAGCGCTGTTAAGCGCCTCCATCAAATCATCCGGTGCCTCCGGTTGGAGGAGGTCACCGGCGTCACAGTCTTTCCCTTCTTACGAAGGGGTCGCCTGTCGGACTCCAGAACCACTAAAGGTTCCGGTACGGAGTCCGGCACAGGGCCGGACTTAAAGCCCTTTGGGGTTTTATCCCCTTTGCGCCCGGAGTCCGGGAGGTCACCTTGTGGCGCCTCCAGGGCCACCTCCTCCTGGTTGGGCCCCTTTTGGGACTCCACCCCGGCGTCATCCGCGGTGGGAGGAGACGAGGCGGTCGGAAGTGAGGTGTTATTCACATCCGACGAATCCAGGGAGCCGCTCGACGAAGCGTCGAGCCCGTCCTTGGGCGGGCTGCATGGTTATACTCGGTGTTAGAAGATGCTGTGTGACAAATGGAACACCATGAGTTATTCTGGTGTCCGGACACTTACGATTTCGCCAGGAGCTTGGTCCTTGGTGGCCACTCCTCTCTGCCGTCGTCGGCGTTGGTGGTGTAGTCCAGAGGGAGGGTCCTTCCCTTCTTGGACCCTCCGGCCTCCCTAGTTGGGGCGGCCTTCCTTTCTTCTCTCTTCACTGGGAGAGGCCTCTTTCCTCCTCCTCGTCTTGGCGGGAGGAGTCCATATGGAGTCATCGACGATGAGTCCGACAACACTGCACCGGAACTCCTCCGAGTTCCCGTGGCCTTCTTCTTGGCCTTCTTCTCGGCACCACGTAAGGTGCCGGAACCCAGCAGCCCCTGTTAATCAAGGCGTCACTGGTCTTCGGCATGGGAGCCGGACAGTCAACCTGTCCGGACGTCTTCACCGATCTGTCAAAGGTGAGGGAGTTTTAGATCCCGCATAGAGTCAAACTATGAAAAAAGAGTCCCGTAAAGGGTAGAAGAGCTTACCTCGCTGGCTTGATGCTGCGAGCTGAATCTGCGATCTTGATAGCGGATGCGGAGCCTCGGCGCCCTTGAACAGCACCTTCCAGGCATCTTCGTATGTAGTGTCGAAGAGCCGGCTTAAGGTTCGGTGTTGTGCCGGATCAAACTCCCACAAGTTGAAGGCCCGTTGCTGGCATGGGAGGATCCGACGGATGAGTATAACCTGGACTACGTTGACAAGCTTGAGCTTCTTGTCCACCAGGTTTCGGACGCAGGTTTGGAGTCTGGTCAGCTCTTCCGAATTACCCCACGTCAGGCCCGTCTCTTTCCAAGAGGTGAGCCGTGTAGGGAAGCCAGATCGGAATTCGGGAGCCGCCACCCATTTAGAGTCGTGCTGCTCGGTGATGTAGAACCACCCCGATTGCCACACCTTTATGGTCTCCACGAAGGAGCCCTCGAGCCATAGGACGTTGGCCATCTTGCCCACCATGGCGCCTCCGCACTCCGCTTGGCGGCCGCCCACTACCTTCGGCTTGACATTGAAGGTCTTCAGCCACAAGCCGAAGTGGGGCTAGATGCAGAGGAAGGCCTCGCACACGATGATGAACGCCGAGATGTTGAGGATGAAATTGGGGCAGATTGGGAAATCTAGGCCGTAGTAGAACATGAGCCCCGGACAAATGGGTGAAGTGGAAACCCTAGTCCGTGGAGGAAGTGGGGAGGAACACCACCCTCTCATGGGGCCTGGGGGTGGGATGAGCTGCCCTTGTCGGGAGCCGATCTGCGATGTCGTCGGACAAGTATCCGCCTTCCGCAGCTTTTTGATGTGCCCCTCCGTGACGGAGGAGGCCATCCACTGCCTCCGCTCCGGACATAGTTGGAGAAGGTTGAGGTGGGATGCGCGGACTTGGGCGCTGGAGCTCGAGTCTTGTGAAATGGATAAGCAAAGGAGGAAGAAGGCGTGTGTGAAAAAGTGGATCCTTATCCCTTATATGGACGGGCAAAGCTATGCGTCCCCACCGGCCTGATAAAACTCGCTTATCTCCCAAGCACCATAATCAATGGCGCGGTTGGGTTACCCACGTTCGTATTGATGTTAATCTCGGAATAAGGGACACGATCTCTGCTTTGACAAGGCGTGCCATGAAACCGCCTCGCTAAACGCTACCGAGGTGGGACAAGTAAAACGATTCAAATAAAGGCTTGGCCGTGGTGTGATGTCACGCCGCGGAATACGTCAGCAGATTGAACTTGTGTAAATGTTATTCTCTCTACGGTGGTATGTGGCACTTATTTTGCAGAGCCGGACACTATCCTTGTGTTCAAAATCTTCTATGAAGTATTCGGAGGAGGAACCCGCCTTGCAATGCCGAAGACAATATGCGCGCCGGACTCGTCCTCATTGAAGCCTGGTTCAGGGGCTACTGAGGGAGTCCTGGATTAGGTGGTGTCTGGATAGCCGGACTATAGCCTTTGGCCGGACTCCTGGACTTTGAAGATACAAGATTGAAGACTTTTTCCCATGTCCAGATGGGACTTTCCTTGGCGTGGAAGGCAAGCTTGGCGATACGGATATGTAGATATCCTACCATTGTAACCGACTCTGTGTAACCCTAACCCTCTTCGGTGCCTATATAAACCGAAGGGTTTTTGTTCGTAGGATGAACAACCCTCTCCGATCTCGTGGTAGATCTACTCTTGTACTACCCATATCATCAATATTAATCAAGCAGGAGTAGGGTTTTACCTCCATCGAGAGGGCCCGAACCTGGGTAAAAACATTGTGTCCCTTGTCTCCTGTTACCATCCGCCTAGACGCACAGTTCGGGACCCCCTACCCGAGATCCGCCGGTTTTGACACCGACAAGCGTGGTCTTCGTTTGGCTCTTGAGGAGTCACACAACAATGATCATGCTAAGTTAAAGAAAGATCTTGATCATGCTCTTGTTGTTTCTCATGTGCTAAACTCCGAGAAGGCAAATCTTGGGGTTGATCTTTCTAGACTCAAAGAGGAGTTTGACATTCTCGACAAGGCTCACAAAGTCTTGAAGGGTGTTCATGCTAGCCTCAAGGAGTCTCATGATCAACTCCAAGTGAAGATAACCAAGGAGAAAGCCACATTTCCTCATATGGTGTTAATTGATAATGCAAATGCTACTAACCCATGTTGTGAGCATGTGCATCTTGTTGAGGAGAATGCTAAGTTAAAGGAGCAGCTTGAGAAGGGTCTTGTGTCTTGCATACAAGGCGAGAAGAACCTCAACGACCTTTTGAGCAATCAAAAGGAAGTTGTGGACAAGGAAGGGGTTGGGTATGCACCCAAGTCCAAGATCAAGAAGAAGAATGACAAGGCCAAACGACCTCCCCCTCTTAAGCAAACCTTTGTGAAGGAGGGAGAGGGTGCTACTAAGGAGAAGAAGAAGAACACCGTGTAGGGTGGTGATGCCAAGATGGGGAACACTTCCCTTCTCAACAAAGCCGGCGACTTTAACCCTTCTTATGTGTTGTGCCGTGCTAGTGATGGACATGTTTTTGCCAAATTTGTTGGTTCTCCTTATGAGTACATTGAATGGTCTATTTGGGTTCCTAAGACCCTTGTTACTAACATCAAAGGACCCATTAAAAAATGGGTACCTAAAACCAAGTATTGATCTCCTGTAGGTGTTTCCTTCTGGTGGGGGATCATGGTTGCTCGATAGTGGAGCTACAAATCATATGACCGGAAGCAAGGACTTGGTGGTGGACGTGCACAAGATTCCATCTATGCCCACCAATGTCGAGTGGGGTGATGCCTCGTCTTCTAAGTTATTGGGACTCGGCAAGGTTGTCATTTCTCATGATCCCACGATCGAGAAGGTCATGCTTGTTTAGTCCCTTGCATACAATTTACTTTTCGTTCATCAACTTGCAATCATGGGCTTTGCCACTTTCTTTGATATTGATACCGTGGCCCTCTTGTGGAGCAAGACTCTTAAAGTAGCCTTTGTTGGGCATGTCGAGAACGGTCTATATGTGATTAACTTTTTGGAGCGACCCACTAAGACTGCGACATGCCTAATTGCTAAAGTTGACGTGGGATGGCTTTGGCGTCGCCGTTTAGCCCATGTCAATATGAGATCTTTGCAAAGTCTTCTCAAGGGGGACCATGCCCGTGGACTAACGAATGTTAGTTTTGCTAAAGATCGTGCTTGTAGTGCTTGTATCGAAGGAAAGCTACATGAGAAGGCCCACCCTCCCACGACTATCATTTACTCGAAGAGGCCTTTGGAGCTCCTTCATTTGGATCTCTTTGGGCCTCCATCCTGTGATAGTCTTGGGGGTAGGAAGATACACTTGGGTGTATTTCTTCAAGAGGAAGAGCGAGACCCAACAAACCATCATTGACTTTGCAAGTGAAGCCCAACATCAACACAATGCAAAGATCTTGACAATAAGAAGTGACAACGGCACCGAGTTCAAGAACTACACCTTGGATGAGTTTCTTAGTGATGAGGGGATCAAGCATCAATATTCCGAACCTTACACCCCTCAACAAAACGGTGTTGCGGAGAGGAAGAACTGGATGTTGATGGATGCGGCAAAGACCATGATGGCGGAGTTCAAGTCTCCATACAACTTTTGGGCCGAACCATCAACACCACGTGTCATGCATCCAATCGGCTCTACCTCCGCAAGGGCTTGAACAAGACTCCATATGAGATACTCACCGGTAACAAGCCCAACCTCAAGTACTTTGGGGTGTTCGGGTGTAAGTGTTTCATTCTCAAGAAAGGTGTTCGTTTGTCTAAATTTGAGGCTAGAGCATATGAGGGCATTTTTGTTGGTTATGCTACAAACTCTCATGCTTACCGTGTCCTTCATAAATCCACGGGACTTATTGAGGAGACGTGTTACGTGGAGTTTGATGAGAATAACGGCTCCCTAGTGGAGCAAAGTGGCACTTGTGATGTAGGTGATGAAATTCCTCCTCAAGCCATAAGAAGAATGGGTGTTGGTTTTATCCTACCCATTGAGGAACCCCTTGTGGCCGAAGGAGAAGGACAATGCTCCACTCAAGTGGAGCCATCACCAACCCAAGGCCCACACGCTTCCGAAGAACAAAGTGAAGGCCCTCAACCTCATGAACAAGACCAAGGGCAAGATCATGCTCAAGACGATGTTGACACACCAAGTGATGTCCAAGGTCAAGTTCTATCCTCCGAGCAAGTTCAAGATCAAGAACAAGCTCAACATGGCGCTCAAGATGATCAAGTGACCGCTCCTCAACTCACCACCGAGGAGGAATTGGAGCATCGTGCCGCCAAGATTGCATCCAAGCTCTCCACCAAGGGCCATCTCATGAAAAATGTGCTTGGAAGCATTCAAAAGGGGGTAAGCACTCGTAGACAATTGGCAAACTATTGTGAACATCACGCGTTTGTCTCTTGTGTTGAACCCCAAAAGGTATATGAAGCCCTCGAAGATCCGGATTGGCTTAATGCCATGCATGAAGAACTCAACAGCTTCGAGTACAACAAGGTGTGGAGATTGGTGCCAAGGCCAACGGGGAACCACAATGTCATTGGAACCAAGTGGATACTCAAGAACAAGAAATATGCTCATGGGACCATCATTCTCAACAAGGCAAGATTGGTGGCACAAGGCTACTCCCAAGTCGAGGGTATCGACTACGGTGAAACCTTTGCTCCCGTTGCTCGCCTTGAATCCATTCGTTTGTTGATTGCTTATGCTTCTCATCACAACTTTAAGTTGCAACAAATGGATGTGAAGAGTGCTTTTCTTAATGGTCCTATTAATGAGTTGGTATATGCCAAGCAACCCCCCGGGTTCGAGGATCCCTACTTTCCCGATCATGTGTATCAACTCGACAAGGCACTCTATGTCCTTAAACAAGCCCCACGTGCGCGGTATGACCACCTTACCGAGTTGTTACAAGACCGTGGATTTGAATTTGGGCTAATCGACCCCACTCTTTTTACTAAGAAGGTCAAAGGGGAGTTGTTTGTGTGCCAACTTTATGTTGATGATATTATCTTTGGTTCCCCTAACAAAGCTTTCAATGAGGAATTTGCCGCTCTCATGACCTCAAAGTTCAAGATGTCTTCCATGGGAGAGTTGAAGTTCTTTCTCGGGTTCAAAGTGAAGCAAAGAAGAGAAGGAACCTTCATCAACCAAGCCAAATACACTCAAGACATGCTCAAGAGATTCAAGCTAAGTGATGTCAAGCCGGCTTCCACTCCAATGCCCGTCAAGTGCCAACTTGACATCGATCCCAATTGTCGTGGAATTGTCACAGCAGATGTCCTCTTACAAGGACTTAGTCGTGGAGCCATCGCAACTAGGAAGCTTAAAGGGGTTAACGGGACAAGGGACACAAGAGAGGTTTTATACTAGTTCGGCCCCTTACGATGAAGGTAAAAGCCTACGTCTAGTTGGGTTGGTATTGCTAGGGTTTCGATGACCAGGGAGCGAAACACGCTATGCCCGGTTCTCGATTTGATGTTACTTGCCCTCAGCTGCCAACGGGTCGTCCCCTTATATACACGGGTTGATGCCCTGCGGCCTACAGAGTCCCGACCGACTCATAAACAGTGTCCGGCTCGGTGACTAGTTAATCTTGCCTTATAATACAAGTTATGCCAATACGGCGGTTTATCACTATGGGCCTTGAATCACCTGTGGGCTTTAGACCCTTTATTGAACCACCATCTTCACGCTTGATCTTGGGCTTCATATGATGAATCACCTTTACGTAACCCGGCCCCTCTTGGGCGGCTTACATAAATAGTTATATCCCCAACACCAATGGTAAAGCGGTGGATCAAAAGGTATATCGTTCCATGATTGGATCCTTGCTTTACCTTTGTGCATCTAGACCTGATATCATGTTGAGTGTGGGAATTTGTGCACGGTTTCAAGCCGCACCTAAGGAAAGCCACTTTGTGGCGGTCAAGCAAATCTTTCGATATTTGGCTCATACCCCAAACTTTGGCTTATGGTACCCAAGAGGAGCAAACTTCAAGCTTGTAGGGTATCCGGACTCCGATTGGGCGGGAGACAAAGTGGATAGGAAGTCCACTTCCGGAGGGTGCCAATTCCTTGGTTGCTCTTTGGTAAGTTGGTCTTCTAAAAAGCAAAGTTGTGTGTCTCTCTCGTCCACCGAAGCGGAGTATGTGGCGGCCGGCAGTTGTTGTGCACAACTCTTATGGATGAGGCAAACTTTAAAGGATTACGGTGTCATTTGTGACAAAGTTCCTCTTTGGTGTGACAATGAAAGTGCCATCAAGATTTCTGTCAACCCGGTGCAACACTTCAAGACGAAGCATATTGAGATTCGGCATCACTTCATCCGGGATCACATTAGGCGAGGGGAGATCGAGCTCAACTACGTCAACACTCATGATAACCTTGCAGATATTTTCATGAAGCCATTGGATGAAGCAAGATTTCGCGAGTTAAGGCATGAGCTAAATATCATTGATTCGAGCAATGTTGCTTGAACCCTTGCACATCCCACCATACTCAACTTGTTGTCTTGTTTAGATGTAGGTATGGACATAGGGGGAGTGTTGTTCTCTCAATGAACTCTCCCTCCCCCCATTATGCATAAATTGATCAAGTCTTTCACATTAGCAATTTTTGATGGTACTTGTGGTTCAAAGACGAGTTTTGGTCATGGGCCCAAGGATAATTCTTCGCGGTGCCATACCAATTGACTCAAACATAGGTGGCTCCGGCCACCGCCCTCTCTTTGGAGAGGTTGTGTCTCGTGGTTGATTCTTGTTGTCTTTTGCCTTTCTCTCTTCGTGTTGAGCGTGTTCTTGTGGTGTCTCGTTTGCTTGAATATTCTATGCGAAGACCACTTTTTCTTGTGTTTGAAACGTGCATCTTCTTGAGCTCATGGTACTACCGCGGCCTGCCACGGTACTACCGCATGTGGAGTGCACGGTACTACTGCACCTAGCGCGGCAGTAATTTTTTACTACCGCCTGGGAGAGCGGTATTATCGCTTCGGTGCGGCACTTCCACCCGAGCGGTACTACCGTGATGAAGCGCGGTACTACCGCGCTGTCGCGTGCGGGTGGGGGTTATGACCCAGGCAGGTGGAGTTCCAACTCCCCCACACCCATTCATTTGTCTCTCTCCCAGCCGCCCCTCTCTCTCCTGCTCAAGAACGGCGCCGGAGACCCTCACCGGATCTCCTTCTCCGGCCACTCTCCTCGGATTTTGACCGGTGGGATCGTTCCCCACCACTTCCTCTTGCCATGGAACAAGGTTTCTCCCCAAATCCCTCTCCCTTTTGTTCGTTCCTTTTGTCTCTAGGTTTTTGGGGAGATGCATGTGTTCTTGAGATTTTAGGCCAAATCTATGCAAGAGTAGGATGTAGGAGAGTTGTGTAGCGTGGAAATTATACTTGATATGTTGTCCCGTGGTAGATTCGATCAACCGTAGTACCACCGTGTTTTCGCGGTTGTTTTCAGATTCAAAGTTCGGATCTGACGCCGTGCGGTACTACCGCACCTATTGTGCGGTACTACCGGCACCTATTGTGCGGTACTACCGCGTGTCCGGTACTACCGCCCGTGAGGTGCGGTACTACCACACAAGCCATAGTACTAAAGTTCTACTACCGCTCCAAGCCCCGGTACTACCGTGCCCTCACGCGGTACTACCACGACTAGGGGCGGTACTAAAATTTTAGTACCGCGCAACTTGGCAGTACTACGTTGTTGTCCAATATTCCTCTTGGCAACTATCACGTATGCTTTCTACATATTTCCTGTGTCTTGCTGAGGTCTTTGCATTGATTCTTCTCGTGTTTCGTTTGTGGCTTTTGCTTTGTGTCCTAGGTGGTGGCTCCGGTGCTCCTGCTCGCCGTTCCAATCCCAGTCGTGACACTGGCTCCAAGCGTCTGTGAAATCAAGATGAAGCTCCAGAGGGCTCCAGTGCCCTCAAGCGCAATGTCAAGTCCTCCGCCAGCAAGTACAAGGAACCCGCAAAGGGCATGGACGAGATTCCACTTTCTAAGTTTATCCCTCGAAGGCAGATCAACCCATATGTGAATGCCCGTGCTATCTTCAGAGGCAATGACTTGTTTTGGACCAAGCAGCAGACTCTCATTTATCTGGATGTGATCAAGGCCAAGCAAAACACCTACGTGGATGTCAAGTGGATTGACATGAATCACATGAGGCAGGCCAAGCACCGTGATTACTTTGGAGAAGCTCTGGATTTGGTGGAGCAGTTTGGCATTGAGCATGTGATCTCCTTCCATCTGGACTTTGACCCTGAGCTTATTTGCCAGTTCTTTGCCTCAGTTCGCTTCCACACTAGGGAGGATCGAAGAATGACCTAGATGACCAATGGACGTCAGTTGACTGCTACCTGGAAGGATTTCATGGATCTGCTCCATGTTCCTGATGACGGGCTCACCACGCCCGTAGGTGTTCGCCCTCATGCCAACCCTGAGTCTGCCAGCAAGGACAGGCTTCAGCAGTATTATGTTGAGAAGGTGCTTCTCAGTGGCAAGTCGACGTGGGTGCTGAACCCATTTCTGGACATCATGTATCGCATCTTCCGCAAGTCTCTCTTTCCTTGCATTGGCGACAAGGACAAGGTGCATGCCTATCTGGTGGATATGATGCTCCTGTGCGAGGAGGCGCGTGTGTCTCAGTCTCAACCACTTGATGTCTCACATATCATGTGGTGTGAGCTTCGGTTCGCGGTATTCAACCGCAAGGTACCTATCTATGGACCATACACATTTACATTGATCTCCAAGACTTGGGAGAAGCTGTTCCCTGGTGATGAGTTCCTTGCTCCAGACTGGATTCGACATGAGTCCATCAGTCTCCGTTTCAAGCCCAAGTGGGCCAACACTACTACTCGTGCTGAGGCGACGGTGGCTAAGAGGGATGTTGATGGGGAGGAGGCTGAGGCTGAGGCTGCTGCTGAGGACCGTACTGCTAGGTATACCCATCGTTCCTCTGAGCCCTCGTGGGCCAAGAAGCTGAAGGACAAGATGAAGAATCTGTTCTGCATGCAGGCAAAGGGGCAGTACAGGACTCACGTTGCTTCCAAGGAGAGTCGCCGCTGCGACAAGAAGATCATGAAGGTTTTTGGTGAGGCAGAATCCAGCGGGTCAGAGAGGCACATCACCCTAGAGGCAGAATGGATGGTGAAGCAAGGCTACAGGCGGACTGATTCTGAGGAGGACATCGAGGAGACCGTCCCCGCCACCGAGTCTAACGAGGAATGTTGGAGCGATTACTCTGCCTGAGCCATCCCTTGTGTGTAGGTGTCCTCTCTGCCTTTTTGGCGTCTCGGTGCCAAAGGGGGAGAGAGTGTAGGGATTTGCTTGCGAGTCATGTGTCATGTTTTGTTTGTTTGCCTTTTTCGTTTGAACCTCATTTGCTTTGGTTTGGTTTGCGCTTGTGATACTTATCCACTTATCCTTCATATGGTGTAAGACATATGCACTCTATCTTATCTTAGTGAGTTTATGATATATGGTGCTTCTTATGTTATGCTCTTGTTTTCTATCCTGCTTAGTGTTAGCCTTCTATTACAAGATATACCTTGTCTATAAAATATAGGGGGAGTGTTGATCCTAGTATGTGTGCCGTGCAGTCCAAAGCACCCATCTAGATTGCACACATCTAGGGGGAGCCTGCCTATATTTTAGAGAGGAGGGGTTTGCGTTTGCTCAATATTATTTTCCTTTGTGCAAATCCCGTATTGTCATCAATCCACAAAAAAGGGGGAGATTGTAAGGGCATATTTATCCCTAAGGTGTTTTGGTGATTGATGACAATGCTTTTGCGGACTAATCGTGTGCCTTGAGTTTCTCAGACGTTTCATCGCTAGGCACAAGACGGTTTGGTGCCCCTCGAAGACTATTGAAGACGACGTTCCCTTTACGTTTCTTTTCGGTGGAATTGAGTTGTAGGAAAGCCATACTATCAAGAGGGGGTCCACTTCGGAAAGGTTCGGGTGGAATCATCACATACACGTTTTCCTCCTTGTCTCCACCTTTCCCCTTGCGCTTTGGAGCATCCTCCGTTTATCCTCTTTGCATTATGTCTTGGTTGCTGAATTTGGGCTCGTGGTAGTACTGCTTCCCGGAGCGGTAGTACCGCAGGAACCTGCGGTAGTACCGGACCTCGGCGTGGTAGTACTGCAGGAGCCCATGGTAGTACCGCTCCTCAGGAGCTGTAGTACCGTGGCCCCCAGGCCAAGTGCCGCTGCAATGCCGTAGTAGCGGCGGATGTAATTTTTTTACATCCGCGCCCTCCGCGGTAGTACCGCGTGCCCTAGCCTGGCTCAGCCGCCACGCGGTAGTACCGCTCGCCATTTGCGGTAGTACCGTGTCGGACTTTTGCCTCGATTGTTTTCCAGCGGAAGTTGGCACGGATGTAATTTTATTCATCCGCATCCTTCCCAGGCTAGTCCAGTCCTGCCTTGCGGTAGTATCGCAAGGGGGTGCGGTAGTACCGCGCCAGCGGCAGTACCGCCCTCCGCCTCTGCGCGTCAGGCTTTTCCTTGCTCCTGCCGTGGCTACGGTAGTACCATGGGCTGTCACGGTAGTACCGTGAGGCCTTTCGGTAGTACCGCTTGCCTGGTGCAGTAGTACCGCAAGTCGCGGGCTGGTTAGGTGGATAACGGTTGGATTTAGTTCTCGACTATAAAAGGGGTGTCTTCTTCCTCTAGTTGACTACCTCTTCCAACCCTAAGCTCCATTGTTGCTCCAAGCTCCATTTTCACCCGATCTCACTCCCTAGCCAATCAAACTTGTTGATTTGCTTGAGAGTGGTTGAGAAGGCCCCGATCTACACTTCCACCAAGAGAAATTTGATTCCCCCACTAATCCCTTGCGGATCTTGTTACTCTTGGGTGTTTGAGCACCCTAGGCAGTTGAGTTCACCATGAGCCATAGTCCATTGTGGTGAAGCTTCGTGGTGTCGTTGGGAGCCTCCAATTAAGTTGTGGAGATTGCCCCAACCTTGTTTGTAAAGGTTCGGTCGCCGCCTCCAAGGGAACCAATAGTGGAATCTTGGCATCTCGCATTGTGTGAGGGAGTGAGGAGAATACGGTGGCCCTAGTGGCTTCTTGGGGAGCATTGTGCCACCACACCGCTCCAACGGAGACATACTTCCCCTCAAAGGGAAGGAACTTTGGTAACACATCCTCGTCTTCACTGGTTCCACTCTTGGTTATCTCGTGCCTTTACTTGTGCAAGCTTATTTGTGTTATATCTCTTGCTTGCTAGTGTGCTTATTGTTGTTTCATCATATAGGTTGCTCACCTAGTTGCATATCTAGACAACCTACTTTGATGCAAAGTTTAAATTGGTAACGAAAAGCTAAAAATTGTTAGTTGCCTATTCACCCCTTCTCTAGTCAACTATATCGATCCTTTCAGTCCGCATTTCCCGTTCGGCATGTCTCCACCATGTTAGGTGACGTGCCACTTGTTGGTCCTAGTGAAAGTGCAACTATCCCTAGGTGGTTTTGGTTATTCCTAACAACATATAGCTCATTGAGCTAACATTATTCCAAGATAAATATTTCAGGAAAAGCTCAATGAATGGCATGGCATGGATGAGGAAAGTGGACCCCTCAAAATACTAAGGATAAAAGGATTGGCTCAAGCTCACAGCTCAAGACTCTATATTTTATATTTTAGTGATCCAAGATCACATTGAGTCTATAGGAAAAGCCAATACTATCAAGGAGGGATGAGGTGTTGCTTAATGGCTTGCTTGCTCAAAGTGCTTAGTGATATGCACCAAAACCCTCAACTACTTTCTCACATCCACATATGACCTAAACCAAAAGTCAAACTCGCCCCACCGATTCTTTCTATCCGGCGCCACCGAGTTCAGATGTCATAGCCACTGCCACAAACCCTAGGCAAATCGGTCTCACCGATAGGGATCTCGGTCTCACCGAGATGGGATTGTAATCTCTCTGTTTCCCTTCGTAACGTTTCGGTCTCACCGAGATGAGCGATCGGTCCCACCGAGATTGCAATGTAAACTCTTTGTTTCCTTTTTGTAACATTTCGGTCTCACCGAAATGAGCGAATCGGTCCCACCGAGTTTACCTGACCAACTCTCTGGTTAGCTTATTACCAAAATCGGTCCCACCGAGTTTGTGTAATCGGTCTCACCGAGATTACGTTATGCCCTAACCCTAATCATATCGGTCCTACCGAATTGCATGTTGGTCCCACAGAAAATCCTAACGGTCACTAGATTTGTTGAATCGGTTCGACCGAGTTTCTCAATTCGGTCTCACCAAGATTGGTAAGTTGTGTGTAACAGTTAGATTTTGTGTGGAGGCTATATATACCCCTCCACCTACTCTTCATTCGTGGAGAGAGCCATCTGAACGAACCTACACTTCCAATACACATTTTCTGAGAGAGAACCACCTACCCTTGTGTTGAGGCCAAGATATTTCATTCCTACCATATGAATCTTGATCTCTAGCCTTCCCAAGTTGCTTTCCACTCAAATCTTCTTTCCACCAAATCCAAATCCCGTGAGAGAGAGTTGAGTGTTGGGGAGACTATCATTTGAAGCACAAGAGCAAGGGGTTCATCATCAACACACAATTTGTTACTTCTTGGAGAGTGGTGTCTCCTAGATTGGCTAGGTGTCACTTGGGAGCCTCCGACAAGATTGTGGAGTTGAACCAAGGAGTTTGTAAGGGAAAGGAGATCGCCTACTTCGTGAAGATCTACCGCTAGTGAGGCAAGTCCTTCGTGGGCGACGGCCATGGTGGGATAGACAAGGTTGCTTCTTCGTGGACCCTTCGTGGGTGGAGCCTGTTGGGGAACGTAGCAGAAATTCAAAAATTTCCTATGAGTCACCAAGATCTATCTATGGAGAGACTAGCAACGAGAGAGAGGGGAGTGCATCTACATACCCTTGTAGATCGCTAAGCGGAAGCGTTCAAGTGAACGGGGTTGAAGGAGTCGTACTCGTCGTGATCCAAATCACCGGAGATCCTAGTGCCGAACGGACGGCACCTCCGCGTTCAACACACATACAGCCCGGTGACGTCTCCCATGCCTTGATCCAGCAAGGAGAGAGGGAGAGTGTCGGTGTCAAAACCGGCGGATCTCGGGTAGGGGGTCCCGAACTTCGCGTCTAGGCGGATGATAACAGGAGACAAGGGACATGATGTTTTTACCCAGGTTCGGGCCCTCTCGATGGAGGTAATACCCTACTCCTGCTTGATTAATATTGATGATATGGGTAGTACAAGAGTAGATCTACCACGAGATCAAGGAGGCTAAACCCTAGAAGCTAGCCTATGGTATGATTGTTGTATATTGTATATGTGTCGACTAGCCTGGCCTGGTTTATATAATGCACGAGGCCTAGGATAACAAGAGTCCTAGCCGAATCGCCGGTGGGGAGAGTCCTTGTCTTGATCACCAAGTCTTGTGGAATCTTCCTTGTATCGGCACTGTCCGGACTGTCCCATGAGTATGCGGCCCTGGGGTCCTCGGCCCAATCTAACCGATCGGGGACGGCGTGGTGAGTACCCCTAGTCCAGACACCGTCGATAGCCCCTGAACCGGTCTTCAAGTTAGGGCGCTCCTCCATTCTTCAAACTGTTCTTCATCTTGGTTGCGGTCTTGAAAACTGGTTCAACAAATCTTCTCATCTTGATCTTGAGGATCGCCGAAATGCATTCGACGAGTTTACGTCGGGTATCCGAGGAGCCTTTAAGTTTCCGGCCTTTATCAATGCCTTGTTATTTTTATGCCACGCCTCGGGTTTGAAGTTATTCCCGGCGGCGGCGTCCTCTTGCGTCCGAGCTCCAACGCGGACTGCATTGAGTATCTTTGCAGCGAGCACCAATGCGGACTGCTTCCAGCTCTAACGCGGAGCGTGTCTGAGCTCCAACACCGGACTATGTATCCGAGCTCCAACGCCGGACTGTATCCGAGCTCCAACGTTGGACTATGTATCCGAGCTCCAATGTCGGACTGTATCCGAGCTCCAACGCCGGACTATGTATCCGAGGTGTCGTAAATCACCTTGGTTCAAAGAAGTTTAAAGGAGTTTAGCCGAGCTTAATGTCGGAAATGCCCTCTATGGATCCAGCCACTAGCGCCCGAGCTTTATGCCGGACTGCTTCCGAGGTGGTGCACCACCCCGAATGTGGGCTGATTTTTGTCAATATTTTTTATTGATGCAATTTATTCTCTGACGAGATATATAGCCAGTAGCCCTCAGAGTGTGTATCGGTCTAAAACCCGAGATGCACCTGAAGGATGACATAAGATCGCTGATCCAATAACTTGCTGAGACTCGGGTTGATTTGCAAAATCGGCACGAGGATCAAATCTAACAGCGAGAATACTTGAGGCGCAAAAGCGGCGTGCTCGGACCTCGAGACTCGGGTTGGGTGCGGTGACCAACCTGAGGACCAAAATCTCCTCGGAAGCTGTATTGCACTTAAGATTTTCTGCATAGAACAAGCAATGCAGTAGCCCCGAGACACTGGTCGGGTGGCAACACCGGATCGGGGATCAATGTGCTTACTAATATTTGTAAATAATAAGCGAAGCCCAGTAGCCCCGAGCCTTAATGCGGGCACGGGTGGCGAATTAAGATTGATATCCATAGTAAAATCACAAATTATGTGTAATGACTCTATGTATCCAAGTACTTTCGTCATTAATGCTCGGATCCGCCTTGTACAAAACTTTGTTGACCGACCATCGGCTTCAACCTCCTCGGCGATGGCGAGGAGTGTTTATCCTACTTTCTAAAACCTTTATGAGGGCAAAGATTTACGACAAACAAGGCAATCTGGCCATACGGTTTTATAAACAAAGGTATGCAGAGAGATATGTTATATTACTGTTTAATGAAGAAATGTCTTCCAAAGAAAATAGTCCCGCTTATCGGTTCCTTTCTTTGGGTTGTCATGCTAAGCATGATCATGAAACCTCAGCTCAATGTAAGAGCAAAAGATCGAGGATTTAGTTTGGGAGGCGATTAATAGCCCCGGTAGTGTTCGCGACGATCGAGGTCAAGCCGTAAACACTTTGGCCAATTTATGAATGGCCCGTCATTTAATATAGTCATCGGATCGCTGACCAGTTTACACCTATTGTGACGATCAGTTTCGACTTTCTCCATCGAGGTGCTTAACCATGCGAGCTGGAAGCACAATCGCATGATGGTTCTCCTTTGCACACCTAGCCGAACAAAGCGGGCGTAGGAGGCAAGCGCGGAGCCGCAACCCAACTATTGACCGAAGACACAATTGAAACTGATGCATATATAGCAATATCCGAGAATGTTTTTGGCGAATCTCTAAAAGAGTCCGGCGTTGCACTGCGAGACTTGTGCTGAAAACACGCAAAAAGTTTAAAAGCGCCAAAAGCTTGGAAAACCAAAAAACGTCAGTAAAAACATGACGTCCGAACAAGATCAAGTGTTCGGTGGCAATCCGAAAATTGGGCTTTAGAAAAAAAAAGTGCTTCTGCCGTGCTTTAACATGACACATCCTATCTCAAGACTTCAAGCGGGTCAGCCTACGGCTTCAGTCTCCCATCCCGAAGGCGGAGTACTTCTCATTAGGCAGTTTAGAAAACTAAACTCTAGCGGTTTTGAGAGAAATTAGGCTCCCGCCCGGTGACCGCACACTCGTGTCGAGAAAAGGAGTGATAAATAATAATAAAAACTCTGCAGCGACTAAGAAGAAAAACAATTATTATAAAGCGGCTCAAATAAACATAAGAGCTCCCAAGTGACTTGGGTAAAGTTGACTATATAATGTAAGGTGACATGTAGAATGCCTTCTAGCGGATTGTAGATCGTTTGTCGTAGCGGACCTTTTAGCTTCAACCTCTGGACCCAATAGTCCGAGTGTGTCGAATACCCTCGCAGATTATAAAAACGGGGCATGCGTGGAGACCAGGCGTAGGGGTCATTAGTGCTTTATCAAACAAGTGCCCAACTAGTTATGTTATATTACATGGTTAGTAAGAAACATCTTCCGGGAGAATAGTTCCGTTAGGGGTTCCTTTCACAGGAGGCATGCCCTAAAGTGCATGTCGGACTGCGAAAAGAGCAGAAAAACATCTGGGGCAGGTAAATAAATAGGTAAGAAATCATCTTTTAGTTCACCGACCGAGTATTCCCTTAAAACGCTAGCTTCGGCTTCACCCGGTCGAGGTACACATCCGGTGACCCTTGATAATAATCGCAGAGGTGCTCCTTTACCACTTAGCGAACAATCGAGAGCGTGGGGTAAGCACAGAGCCGAGCAACCCAGCTTGGCCAAAACTTAAGTCATATCGATGCATATAATGGTGAATAAAAGGTACATGCGGAAGTGTGACACATGTGTTGGGCATAAAGCCCGAATTAATAAGCTTCTGTTAAAGAAGCCCTCAGGTATAATGAGCGCGGGTAGCGCGTCAAGTGTGTGCGAACAAAGTTTCAACAAGGAAAAAATTTTACAAGCAACTTTTTTCCAAAAAAGTATAATGCTTGGTCGAACCGAACACAAGTTAGAAATTTAAAACTTTGAGCATGAAGGCAACTTAGCTCGTTAATGTGTTCGGTATTGACGATGCGGTTCGAGCTTGATCTGGGACAAGGTTCCATCCCCAAGCCGGTCCGAGGTGGCGGAGCAAAGAGCTCGGCCTTTGTGAAGTGGTGACATAGCACGGTCAATGCAGGACGGCGAGTGATGCGAAGTCCCTGCATGGGGTAATGAAGTGTTGTGAAGCCCCTCGTCCGGCCGAGGTGGCGCCAAAGGATATAGTCCGCTGGATCATTTTCCATGCACAATAAATAGTGCAGACCGGGATAATAGTAATAATAAAATTAAATTAAAAAATGTTGCATAATAAATAATTTATGCAAAATGAGTAATAAAAGAAATATGGCTGGCGCGAAGTCAATGTCGATGCAGCAGGCGGCGTGATCTTGGTAAAGGCATGGCAAGGCTGAATTCACAGGTCGGTTCGAGTTCGGATCGGCGTTTAGCGGACTATGTCTGAAACCGACCGAACCATCATGCGACCGTCGATAATGCGGCCACCACTTGATAGACCTATGTACATATGATGGACAAACCAGAGTAATAATTCCTTGGGAACAATGAACCCAAACAAGCAAAAAATACTAGGATTAATAGCACCTGGTTTATTTGTTGTAGTAATCCGAAGGAAGGTGATTCCCAAAATTAGGACGCGATCCGCGCACCCATTGCCTGGTCGGCTAGTGACGTCGAAGTGTCCGGAGTAGGTTGATGAAGAGATGGCGAAGCCCCCGGTCCAGCTGATATGTCGAAGTAGGCCGGCGTGATGGACACCAGGTTGAAGAAGCAATAGTGTGGCCATGCCGATGCAGGTCGTGACGTGGTCGATGCCGGCTTGATGAAGCGACCGTGCGGCGATGCGGTATGCCGCTCCGTGTAATCCGTGGGGCGGCGATGTTGGTGATGATTTATCGCCGTGATGCGGACTCTTGTTCGACTTGCGAGATGATGATCCGAAGAAGTTGAGCTCGGTTCAACAAAGTGACAACGTGTCTAGCGCGGTCGGCGGCCGTGGAGCAATATTGCGGACTGGTTTGACACCAGCATGATGTTGAAGATCATGTTCAAAAGATGTTAAAGTTAGTGGGATGTGTTGGAAACAAAACACAATACCCCATACAAAACTTCCTTCAAAAGGATGTCAAATCCCGTTCATAAAAAAGGCGAACTCGGGTCGGATTCGTTTTCGACTGAAAACAGATCCGAAAAGTGATGCACTAATCGGAAGGTTCCGGAGTTTGGACGGCGGATCGAGCTGAACTTTTGAGGGTGGTAGATATAGGAATTCGCAGCCGATCAACGATTGGATCTTCAAAGGAAGTCCGAGCTAGAAGCTGGACACCACGCCCTAAACTCGTCCGGATTCTCGTCCAGATTCAATGCGGCTCCGGTATATCGGAGATTGCCAGAGATTCCTCCATCGGAACTAGACAAAATCTTCCAGGGTTGTTGTAGACTCAATTCCGCACAATTCCACCGAAGCAATCGTTAAAACGACGCTTGAGGAGGCGGTGGCGGCGGACACAAGTCCGCTGTCCAGAAAAACAATCTGATGCGCGAGGGCAATGTTGTGTTGAGCCCCGGGCTCCTGGATGATTCCTCCATGATCTTGATAAAGATCGGAGTTGATGTTGATGAAGGACCTCATCCGAACATGACGATCGGAGATAGGGCACAACCCTTGGTCGAACCAAGGTGACCAGTTGAGCTGGTGACGAAGATGCCGAAGTCGCAGTTGACCTCACAGGCGAGCCATCGACCTTTTGCGAACACGGAGGAACTCTCAATGAAAGCACCAATGTCGGTGTCAAAACCGCGGATCTCGGGTAGGGGTCCCGAACTGTGCGTCTAGGCGGATGGTAACAGGAGACAAGGGACACGATGTTTTACCCAGGTTGGGCCCTCTCGATGGAGGTAATACCCTATTCTGCTTGATTAATATTGATGATATGGGTAGTACAAGAGTAGATCTACCACGAGATCAAGGAGGCTAAACCCTAGAAGCTAGCCTATGGTATGATTGTTGTATATTGTATATGTGTGGACTAGCCTGGCCTGGTTTATATAATGCACGAGGCCTAGGATAACAAGAGTCCTAGCCGAATCGCCCGATGGGGAGGAGTCCTTGTCTTGATCACCAAGTCTTGTGGAATCTTCCTTGTATCGGCACCTGTCGGACTGGCCCATGAGTATCTGCCCTGGGGTCCTCGGCCCAATCTAACCGATCGGGGGCGACATGGTGAGTACCCCTAGTCCAGACACCGTTAGAGAGGTTGGGAAGACTCCATCCAGCAGCAGCCCAACAGCGTGGTGGTTGTGGAGGAGCGTTTCAATCCTGCAGGCTTCGCCAAGCACCGCGGGAGAGGAGGAGGGAGAGAGGCAGGGCTGCGCCATGGAGAGGACAAAACTCATGTGTTGGCAGCCCCAAAGTCCTCAAGTATATATAGGGGAGAGGAGGGTGCACCCCTCTAGGGTTTCCACCCCAAGGGTGCGGCAGCCCCAAACCCATCTAGGGTGGCGGCCAAGGGGAGAGGGAAACTTGCCCCCAAGCTGGGTGGGCGCCCCTCTCCAATCCTAGGCGCCTTGGGCCCTTGTGGGGCGCACCAGCCCACCACAGGGCTGGTACCCTTCCACACTTGGCCCATGCAGCCCTCCGGGCTGGTGGCCCCACTTAGTGGACCCAGGACCCTCCCGGTGGTCCCGATCGTTCTACCGATAAAACCCAAAACTTTTTGGTGACCAAAACAGGACTTCCATATATAAATCTTTACCTCCGAACCATTCGGAACTCCTCATGGCGTCCGAGATCTCATCAGGGACTCGAACAACATTCGGTAACCACATACAAACTTCCTTTATAACCCTAGCATCATCGAACCTTAAGTGTGTAGACCCTACGGGTTGGGAACCATGCGAACATGACCAGAGGCGTTCTCCGGTCAATAACCAACATCGGGATCTGGATACCCATGTTGGCTCCCACATGTTCCACGATGATCTCATCGGATGAACCACGATGTCAAGGACTCAATCAATCCGTATACAATTCCCTTTGTCTAGCGGTATTGAACTTGCGAGATTCGATCGTCGGTATGCGATACCTTGTTCAATCTCGTTGCGGCAAGTCTCTTTACTCGTTCCGTAACACATCATCCGTGATCAACCCCTTTGGTCACATTGTGCACATTATGATGATGTCCTACCGAGTGGGCCCAGAGATACCTCTCCGTCACACAGAGTGACAAATCCCAGTCTCGATTCGTGCCAACCCAACAGACACTTTCAGAGATACATGTAGTGCACCTTTATAGCCACCCAGTTACGTTGTGACGTTTGGTACACCCAAAGCATTCCTATGACATCCGGGAGTTGCACAATCTCATGGTCTAAAGGAAATGATACTTGACATTAGAAAAGCTTTAGCATACGAACTACGATCTTTGTGCTAGGCTTAGGATTGGGTCTTGTCCATCACATCATTCTCCAAATGATGTGATCCCGTTATCAACGACATCCAATGTCCATGGTCAGGAAACTGTAACCATCTATTGATCAACGAGCTAGTCAACTAGAGGCTTACTAGGGACATGGTTTTGTCTATGTACCCACACATGTATCTGAGTTTCCTATCAATACAATTATAGCATGGATAATAAATGATTATCATGAACAAGGAAATATAATAATAACTGATTTATTATTGCCTCTAGGGCATATTTCCAACAGAGCCCTCCGTGGACTCGCGCAACCGTTACCCTTCGTGGGTTGAAGTCTCCATCAACGTGGATGTACGATAGCACCACCTATCGGAACCACGACAAAAACATCCGTGTCTCCAATTGCGTTTGAATTTTCCAAACCCTTCCCTTTACATTCTTGCAAGTTGCATGCTTTACTTTCCGCTGCTCATATACTCTTTGCATACTTGCTTGAATTGTGTTAAGATTGCCTGACTTGTGCTAAGATAGCTAAAATCTGCCAAAGACTAAAATTGAGAAAAGGATAAGCTTTTATTTGGTCAAGTAGTCTAATCACCCCCTCTAGACATGCTTTTGATCCTACAAGTGGTATCAGAGCTTTGGTCTCCATTTGCTTTGATTTCCATAGCTTTTGGTGGTCATAGCCTTGGTTTCACAACCTAGGAGAGTATGGCATCTAGCGAGGGAAATTATCACCGTAGAGGTCCTTACTTTGATGGTACAAATTTTGCTAGTTGGAAGCATAAGATGAAAATGCATATTCTTGGACATAACCCCGCCGTTTGGGCTATTGTGTGTATTGGCTTGCAAGGTGAATTCTTTGATGGGAGAGAACCGAACCGTGAAGCTAGCACGGAAGAGTTGAAGATGCTGCAATACAACGCTCAAGGTTGTGATATCCTCTTCAACGGATTGTGCCCCGAAGAATTCAACTAAATCAGTCGCCTTGAGAATGCAAAGAAAATTTGGGATACTTTGATTGGTATGCATGAAGGTACCGACTCCGTCAAGGAATCCAAGTTGGATGTGCTTCAAAGTCAACTTGACAAGTTCAAAATGAAGGATGGTGAAGGTGTCGCTGAAATGTACTCTAGAGTTGCTCTTATCACAAATGAGATTGCCGACTTAGGAAGTGAAGAGATGACCGATAGATTCATCATCAAGAAGATCCTAAGATCCTTGGATGGAAAATATGATACCGTGTGCACATTGATCCAAATGATGCCCAATTACAAAGATCTCAAGCCAATGGAAGTCATTGGAAGAATTGTTGCTCATGAGATGTCACTCAAGGATAAGGAGGAACTTCATAGCAAATCAAGTGGTGCTTACAAAGCCTCATGTGAAGCCCCCACATCATCAAGTGAGAAACAAACCTTCAATGAAGAATTGAGCTTAATGGTGAAGAACTTCAACAAATTCTACAAGAGTAGAAGGAAAGAGAGAAGCTCCAAGTCAAGGTCCTACAATGACAATAGATCTTCTAGTCGGGAGCGTAATTGCTACAATTGTGGAAGACCCGTACACTATTCCAATGAGTGTACGACACCCTACAAAAGAAGAGAAGATTCTCCAAAAATAAGAAGTAGAAGAGAAGAATCACCACCAAGAGAGAGAAGGAGTAGAGATGATCGTTATGAACGAAGACCCTCATGGAGAAGCAAGGATTCGGAAAGGAAGGACAAGTCATCAAGGAGCTACAAAAAACGAAGACATCAAGCTCATGTTGGTGAATGGGTTTCTGGCTCCGACTCCGAAAATCACTCTGAAATAAGCTATCACTCCGACTCCGAATATACTAAAGATGAAGGTGTTGCCGGTCTAGCACTTGTGTCAACCGACTCCTATGACATATTTGATTCACCAAATGAAGAAATTGGAAGATGCTTCAGGGCCAAAGGTCCAAAGGTAACACATCCCGAGTTTGTTGATTTCAATAGTGATGAAGATGACTTGTTAGGTGATGATGATTTACTTGTTGACAACTCTAGTGTTGAATACTATGATGAAACATCAATTAATCATGCTAATCAAGATAAAACGAATGACAATGATAAGGAGAAGATTGAGCTTCTAACTAAAGAACTAAACACTCTTAAGTTAGCTCATGAAACTATCTTAGGAGATCATCGAGAACTTTACTCTTATCTACTTACATGCCTCAAGTCAAGTCTAGTAACAAGAACAAGAAGGATTCTTCCTCTAGTAGTAACAATAATCATGCTAAATCCAATGTTGTTGCTTCTAGTAGTTCTATTGATTCCACTAATGATTCTCTTAGCCAAGTTACACTTGAGCAAGAAAATAGCTTATTGAAGGGAATCATAGAGAAAGGTGTTTACAAGAGCCTTGCCGGGAGTAAGCAATTTGAGGAAATTGTACGCAAGCAAGGAAGGCACCAGAAGAATGAAGGTGTTGGTTTTGAACGAAAGTTCAATGCCAATGGCCGGAGTTGAGTGGGAAGAAGATCAATACCCCAAGACGAAGTTTGTTCCCCAACAAGAGAAGTATGATCCTACTTCTTTCAAAGGGACACAAGCTCAAGATGATCTTCCACCACATGACCACAAGCAAAAAGGCAAGGACAAGCTTCAAGAAGAAATTGATGCATTTGAAGAAGCTCCTAAGGCCTTGGTCAAGTGGGTTCCCAAGACTATATCAAGTTCCACTTCATCAAGTACGACTACAACTCCGAGGATTCCCATTAAGATGATGTGGATCCCGAAGAACAAGAACTAGAGAGTTCTTGAGGGTGACTCCGCCAACATATTTCACTCATATCATTTTGGCATGGACAAGTGCAATCAACTTCCACATCTTGCACTAGTTTAAGGAGTTACAAACCCTCTTGTTGGTAAAACAAGGGACAAGGTAATCTAATGCTCTCATAGACATTATCTTGCGTGTGCATCACTCTATGTCTATGGATATCCTTGTTTGTTCCTTGTGGGACTAACCCGTGTAGGTATTGAAAGTGCAACTCACTCCAAAGGATTGCTCCAAATGATCTACATCAACATTGAGCATCCACATCTTCAACACCTACATGAAGTAATCATCGACAAAACCCAAGGTTAGTTTATCCCTCTAAGGGGGGATCTCACATCTAGGGGGAGCTTTACTCTAAGAATTGAGCTAAAGCAACTCTAATGGTGTGAACACAACAATGCATTATGTAAAAGTGGTAACCCCACTTGAGCTTAAACGATGAGTATGACCTATGATCAAATGTTCTCATTTGAATCCTAAGTCAATATGCTCATATATAGATGACCTAGTGATAACCCACAAGTATAGGGGATCGCAACAGCTTTCAAGGGTAGAGTATTCAACCCAAATTTATTGATTCGACACAAGGGGATCCAAAGAATATTCTTGAGTATTAGCAGTTGAGTTGTCAATTCAACCACACCTGGATAACTTAGTATCTGCAGCAAAGTGTTTAGTAGCAAAAGTGGTATGATAATAAAGGTAACGGTAGCAAAAGTAAAGATAAATGTTTTGGGTTTTGTAGTAGTTATAATGATAGCAGCGGAAAAGTAAATAAGCGAAGAACAATATATGAAAAGCTCGTAGGCAATGGATCGATGATGGATAATTATGCGGATCGATTCCTCATGCAATAGTTATAACATAGGCTGATATAGAACTAGCTCTAGTTCATCAATGTAATGTAGGCATGTATTCCGTAAATAGTCATACGTGCTTATGGAAAAGAACTTGCATGACATCTTTTGTCCTACCCTCCCGTGGCAGCGGGGTCCTAGCGGAAACTAAGGGATATTAAGGCCTCCTTTTAATAGAGAACCTGAACAAAGAATTAGCGCATTGTGAATACATGAACTCCTCAAACTACGGTCATCACCGAGAAGTGTCCCAATTATTGTCACTTCGGGGTTGTCGGATCATAACACATAATAGGTGACTATAGACTTGCAAGATAGGATCAAGAACACACATATATTCATGAAAACATAATAGGTTCAGATCTGAAATCATGGCACTCGGGCCCTAGTGACAAGCATTAAGCATAGCAAAGTCATAGCAACATCAATCTCAGAACATAGTGGATACTAGGGATCAAACCCTAACAAAACTAACTTGATTACATGGTAAATCTCATCCAACCCATCACCGTCCAGCAAGCCTACGATGGAATTACTCACGCACGGCGGTGAGCATCATGAAATTGGTGATGGAGGATGGTTGATGATGACGACGGCGATGAATCCCCCTCTCCGGAGCCCCGAACGGACTCCAGATCAGCCCTCCCGAGAGAGATTAGGGCTTGGCGGCTGCTCCGTGTAGTGAAACGCGATGAAACTTTCTCTCTGATTTTTTCTCCCCGAGATGGAATATATGGAGTTGGAGTTGAGGTCGGAGGAGGTCCAGGGGGCCCACAAGATAGGGGGCGCGCCCCTGTCTCGTGGACAGGCCCTGGGCCCCCTGGTGTATTTCTTTCGCCCAATAATTCTTATAAATTCCAAAAAGTGCCTCCGTGGATTTCCAGGACATTCCAAGAACTTTTCTTTTCTACACATAAAACAACATCATGGTAGTTCTGCTGAAAACAACGTCAGGCCGGGTTAGTTTCATTCAAATCATGCAAGTTAGAGTCCAAAACAAGGGCAAAAGTGTATGAAAAAGTAGATACGTCGGAGACGTATCAACTCCCCCAAGCTTAAACCTTTGCTTGTCCTCAAGCAATTCAGTTGATAAACTGAAAGTGATAAAGAAAAAATTTTACAAACTCTGTTTGCTCTTGTTGTTGTAAACATGAAAAGCCAGCATTCAAGTTTCAGCAAATATTATGAACTAACCATACTCACAATAACACATAGGTCTCACAATTACTCATATCAATAACATAATCAGCTAGCGAGCCATAATAATAAAACTCGGATGACATCACTTTCTCAAAATAATCATAACATGATATAACAAAATGGTATCTCGCTAGCCCTTTCTGAGACCACTAAACATAAATGCAGAGCACCTTCAAAGATCAAGGACTGACTAAACTTTGTAATTCATGGTAAAAGAGATCCAGTCAAGTCATACCCAATATAAACCAATAATAATGAATGCAAATGACAGTGTGCTCTCCAGCGGGTGATTTTTAATAAGAAGGGATGATGACTCAACATAAAATTAAATAGATAGGCCCTTCACAGAGGGAAGCAGGGATTTGTAGAGGTGCCAGAGCTCGATTTTAAAATAGAGATTGAATAACATTTTGAGCGGCATACTTTCGCTGTCAATGCAACAACTACGAGATGGCTGTATCTTCCACACTACATGCATTATAGGCAGTTCCCAAACAGAATGGTAAAGGTTTATACTCCCCCAACCACCAACAAGCATCAATCCATGGCTTGCTCGAAACAACGAGTGCCTCCAACATACAACAGCCACAGGGGAGTTTTGTTTAATTATTTGATTTGCTTTGATCTTTTTGGATCATAGGATTTGGACATCCGGTTACGGCCCTTCTTCGTGAATGAGGGCGGAGTCCACTCCTCTTGAGAATAACCCACCTAGCATGGAAGATATAGGCAGCCCTAGTTGAAACATGAGCTGCTCGAGCATACAAAACAGAATTTCATTTGAAGGTTTGGAGTTTGGCACATACAAATTTCTTTGGAGCGGCAGGTAGATACCGCATATAGGAAGGTATAGTGGACTCATATGGAACAACTTTGGGGTTTAAGGAGTTTGGATGCACAAGCAGTATTCCGCTTAGTACAAGTGAAGGCTAGCAAAAGACTGGGAAGCGACCAACTGAGAAAGCGACAACAGTCATAAACATGCACTAAAATTAATTCACACCGAGAACAAGCATGAGTAGGATATAATCTACTATGAACATAAATATCATGAAGGCTATGTTAATTTGATTCAACTACATGTGTGAACATGTACCAAGTCGAGTCACTCAATTCATTCAAAGGAGGATACCATCCCATCATGCCACATCATAATCATTCTAATAGCATGTTGGCACGCAAGGTAAACCATTATAACTCATAGCTAATCAAGCATGGCACAAGCAACTATAATCTCTAAATGTCATTGCAAATATGTTTACTTCATAATAGCTGACTCAGAAACGATGAACTCATCATATTTACAAAAACAAAAGAGGTCGAGTTCATACCAGCTTTTCTCATCCCAATAAGTCCATCATATATCGTCATTATTGCCTTTCACTCGCATGACGGAACGATGTGTATAATAATAAGAGTGCACGTGCATTGGACTAAGCTGGAATCTGCAAGCATTCAACTCAAGAGAAGACAGGGTAATACGGGCTCCAAATTAAATAAACAATCATGCATATAAGAGCCACTAAGCATTTTCAATATGGTCTTCTCGACCCCCAAAAGAAATAAAATAAAATAAAACTATTTACACGGGAAAGCTCCCAACAAGTAAAAATAAGAACTAGAAATCTTTTTGGGTTTTCATTTTAATTTCTACTACAAGCATGAAAATTAAACTAACTATTTTTTTTGGTTTTTCTTAAGGTTTATGAAACACACAAGAAGAAAACTAGAAAAAGAAATTTAAACTAGCATGGATAATACAATGAAAGAGTATGAACACTGACGACTAGAGTGTGAACATGAATGTAAAGTCAGTGAGAAATACGTACTCCCCCAAGCTTAGGCTTTTGGCCTAAGTTGGTCTAGTACCAAGGACCGCCTGGCTGATATCCATAAGTGAAACGGGGTTGTCAGAGATGCAGAGGGCTTGACCTCTTGGCGATAGCGTCTTTGGCGAGCTGCCTCCATTCCCCTCTCATATTCAGTGGCTTCTTCCCTGGTGACAACATATCTTCCTTTTGCCTGATAATCAAAAAGGTAGGGAGCAGGAAGAGTGACAGGGACGACATTGCGGCTGTCATAGATTAGTCGATAATGGAGGAATTGTTCATTCCTGTCAAGAAAATAATGATGGAACATAGCTTCTTTATCCAAATAAACAGGAGGTAAAATCATATCCCCCTCTCGTGGGGCTATATTAAGAAAGTTAGCCACACGGTTTGCATAAATTCCTCCAAATAAATCTCCCTTTCTACTATTATTCTGCAACCTTCGTGCAACTATTTCCCCCAAGTTATAACCTTTATAACCTGACACAGCACTCTTGAGGACACAGAGATCAGGGGCACACATGTGAGATACCTCGTCCTTACCGTTAATGCATCTACCAATAAACAGAGCAAAGTAATGTATAGCAGGAAAATGAATGCTCCCTATGGTAGCTTGTGCTACGTCCCTAGATTCTCCTACAGTAATACTAGCAAGAATATCTCTAAATTCAGATTTGGCAGGATCATTAATATTACCCCACTGTGGGAGTTTGCAAGCAATTGTGAAATCCTCTAAATCCATGGTATAAGATGTATCATAAATATCAAACATGACACTAGGAGAATTACGCGCACAGTTGTATCTAAACCTTCGCACAAAAGAATCAGTCAACTGATAATACTGCGGACACTTATCTTGTAAGAAGTCCTCCAGCTCGGCATTACGCACATATGCGTCAAATTCCTCCTTGAAGCCTGCTTCGACCATAAAATCGTCGGATGGCCACTCACAAGCCCGTACATTTGCGTCCCTCGGCAGTTCAACATCTTGCTCACGTATTGCAATCCTTGGCCCTTTCTTTGCCGAGGAGCCTCCTTGGTACATTCTTCTAAGCATATTTCTTTTTCTGAAAATTTCTGAAATTTTAGTAACTTCAAAATAAAAGTGAATAAAACTAAACAAGATTGATAGCAACTATTCCTACAAGTGCCTAGAGCCTATATCATGCATTGGAATTGCTTGGGACCACAAAAATTTAACATGCAAGCTCAAGAACATGGTCACCTACGCAGCAAAAATTTGCAATGAATAAAGCACTAGAACAAAAACTAATTGGACCAATGGAGGAGTCACATACCAAGCAACAATCTCCCAAAGCAGTTTTGTGAATGGAGCTTTGAGCAAGGAGATCGAAAATCGCAGCAAAACGAGCTAGAACTCGTGCTTGAGCTGGATGGGGATTTTTTTGGGTAGAAGATGAAGTGTGTGGGTGCTGGAATAAGTGGAGGGGGACACCAGGGCCCACGAGGGCAGGGGCACGCCCTCAGGCGCGCCCTCCTCTCTCGTGGCCTGGTGCTTGGCCCTCTGCAGTGTTTTCAAGTGCCTAAAATCCTCAAATATTCAGAAAAAATCATACTAGATTTGCAGGGCATTTGGAGCACTTATATTTTGGACTATTTTTAATGCACGGATAATTCAGAAAATAGAGCGGATAATACTATTTTTGCTTTATTTATTCTAAATAACAGAAAGTAAAAGGAGGGTACAGAAGGTTGTGCCTTCTAGTTTCATCCATCTCGTGATCATCAAAATGAACCCACTAACAAGGTTGATCAAGTCTTGTTAACAAACTCATTCGAATAACACGGCCGGAGAAATTTCGAATAACACTAAGTTACCTCAACTTGGATATGAAAATCCCCAACAATAAGAATATCATACTTTTTCTTGACAGTAGGGAGAGGAAATTTAAAACCTCCAAAAATGATAGTTGGAACTTGTTCAATATAATTGATGCTATGGACTTGAGATTGCTTCCTCGGAAAATGTACCGTATGCTCATTACCATTAACATGAAAAGTGACATTGCCTTTGTTGCAATCAATGACAGCCCCTGCAGTATTAAGAAAAGGTCTACCAAGGATAATAGACATACTATCGTCCTCAGGAATATCAAGAATAACAAAGTCCGTTAAGATAGTGACATTTGCAACCACAACAGGCACATCTTCACAAATACCGACAGGTATAGCAGTTGATTTATCAGCCATTTGCAAAGATATTTCAGTAGGTGTCAACTTATTCAATTCAAGTCTACGATATAAAGAGAGAGGCATAACACTAACACCGGCTCCAAGATCACATAAAGCAGTTCTAACATAATTTCTTTTAATAGAGCAAGGTATAGTTGGGACACCCGAATCTCCAAGTTTCTTTGGTATTCCACCCTTAAAAGTGTAATTAGCAAGCATGGTGGAAATTTCAGCTTCCGGTATCTTTCTTTTATTTGTGATGATATCCTTCATATACTTAGCATAAGGATTTACTTTAAACATATCAGTTAAGCGCATACGTAAGAAAATAGGTCTAATCATTTCAGCAAATCGCTCAAAATCCTCATCATCCTTTGACTTGGATGGTTTAGGAGGAAAGGGCATGAGTTTTTGAACCCATGGTTCTCTTTCTTTACCGTGCTTCCTAGCAACAAAATCTCTCTTATCATAACATTGATTCTTTGATTGTGGGTTATCAAGATCAACAGCAGGTTCAATCTCTACATCATTGTCTTTGCTAGGTTGAGCATCAACATGAACATTATCATTATCATTATCACTAGGTTCATGTTCATCACCTGATTGAGTTTGAGCATCAAAAATAGAAATATTATTGGGATTCTCAGGTGTGTCTACAGTAGGTTCACTAGAAGCATGCAAAGTTCTATCGTTTTTCTTCTTCTTCTTTTTAGAAGAACTAGGTGCCTCTAAATTATTTCTTTGAGAATCTTGCTCGATTATCTTAGGGTGGCCTTCAGGATACAAAGGTTCCTGAGTCATTCTACCAGTTCTAGTAGCCACTCTAACAGCAAAGTAATTTTTATTATTTAATTCCTCAAGCAAATCATTTTGAGCTTTAAGTACTTGCTCAGCTTGAGTAGCAACCATAGAAGCATATTTGCTAACGCGGTGAAGTTCATCTTTAACTCTAGCCATATTATCACCTACGCGTCCTATCTCGAAAGCATTATTCTTTAACTCTCTACCAACATAAGCATTAAAACTTTCTTGCCTAGCCATAAAGTCATCAAATTCATCTAAGCATGGGCTATGAAATTTAGTAGAGGGTATTTCAAGTTTATCATATCTATCGAGAGAATTTACCTTTACTACCTGTGTCGGGTTATCAAGACAATGTAGTTCTTCAGGCGGTATATTAAGACCATTTATTTCTTCAATAGGTGGTAAATTCTTCACATCTTCAGCTTTAATACCTTTTCCTTTCATTGATTTCTTTGCCTCTTGCATATCTTGAGACTGAGAAATAAAACACCTCTCTTCTTGGTGGGTTTAGGAATAGGCTCAGGAGTTGGCTCAATTGGTTCAGAATTACTTGAGGAACTGGCTCGGGAAGAGTCCAATTATTTTCATTAGTCAACATATTATTCAATAATATTTGAGCTTCATCATTATTCTTTCCTGAAAACACAACCAGCAGAACTATCCAAGTAGTCCTTGGAAGCATCGGTTAGTCCATTATAAAAGATATCAAGTATTTCATTTTTCTTAAGAGGATGATCAGGCAAAGCATTAAGTAACCGGAGAAGCCTCCCCCAAGCTTGTGGGAGACTCTCTTCTTTGGTTTGCACAAAATTATATATTTCCCGCAAGGCAGCTTGTTTCTTATGAGCGGGGAAATATTTAACAAAGAAGTAATAAATCATATCCTAGGGACTACGCACACAACCAGGAGCAAGAGAATTATACCAAGTCTTAGCATCACCCTTTAATTAGAACGGAAATATCTTAAGGATATATAAATAGCGAGACTTCTCATCATGAGTAAATAGGGTGGCTATATCATTCAACTTGGTAAGATGTGCCACAACAGTTTCAGATTCAAGGCCATAAAAAGGATCGGATTCAACTAAAGTAATAATATCGGGATCAACAGAGAATTCATAATCCTTATCAGTAACACAGATAGGTGAAGTAGCAAACGCAGGATCGGGTTTCATTCTAGCATTAAGAGACTGCTGCTTCCATTTAGCTAATAATTTCTTAAGATCACTTCTATCATTGCAAGCAAGGATTTCAAGAGCAGCTTTTTCATTCATAACATAACCCTTAGGAACAACAGGTAAAACATAATCATTGGGGGAACCTTCATCATCACTATCATCAATAATAGGTTCTTCAATATTTTCATTCCCCCTAACTCTAGCAAGTTGTTCATCTAGAAATTCACCTAATGGCAAAGTAGTATCACGCACAGAAGTAGTTTCATCATGTTGGAAATATGCCCTAGAGGTAATAATAAAAGGATTATTATTATATTTCCTTGTTCATGATAATTGTCTTTTATTCATGCTATAATAGTATTATCCGGAAATCGTAATACACGTGTGAATACATAGACTACAACATGTCCCTAGCGAGCCTCTAGTTGACTAGCTCGTTGATCAATAGATAGTCATGGTTTCCTGACTATGGACATTGGATGTCATTGATAACGGGATCACATCATTAGAAGAATGATGTGATGGACAAGACCCAATCCTAAGCATAGCACAAGATCGTGTAGTTCGTTTGCTAGAGCTTTTCCAATGTCAAGTATCCTTTCCTTAGACCATGAGATCGTGTAACTCCGGATACCATAGGAGTGCTTTGGGTGTACCAAATGTCACAGCGTGAATCGGGTGACTATAAAGGTGCACTACAGGTATCTCGAAAGTGTCATTGGGTTGACACGGATCGAGGCGGGATTTGTCACTCCGTATGACGGAGAGGTATCTCTGGGCCCACTCGGTAATGCATCATCATAATGAGCTCAAAGTGACCAAGTGTTTGGTCACGGGATCATCATTACTGATCTGAGTAATGTGACTTGCGATAACGAGATTAAGCGAGGTATTGGGATACCGACGATCGAATCTCGGGCAAATAACGATCGATTGACAAAGGAATTGTATACGGGTTGCTTGAATCCTCGACATCGTGGTTCATCGATGAGATAATCGTGGAATATGTGGGAGCCAACATGGGTATCCAGATCCGCTGTTGGTTATTGGCGGAGAGCCGTCTCGGTCATGTCGCATGATTCCCGAACCCGTAGGGTCTACACATAAGGTTCGGTGGCGCTTAGGGTTATTAGGAATACTTGTATGTGATTACGAATGTTGTTCGAGTCCGGATAAGATCACGGGCGTCACGAGGAGTTCCGGAATGGTCCGGAGGTGAAGATTTATATATGGGAAGTTGTCATACGGTCACCGGAAAGTTTCGGGGGCATATCGGTATTGTACCGGGGCCATCGGATGGGTTCCGGGGGTCCACCGGGAGGGGCCACCTCTCTCGGAGGGCCTCATGGGCCGTAGTGGGCAGGGAACCAGCCCCTGGAGGGCTGGGTGCATCCCCCCCTTGGGCCCATGTGCCTAGGGTTGGGGGGGAAACCCTAGTGGGGCGCCCCCTTGCTTGGGGGGCAAGCCCCCTCCCCTTGGCCGCCGCCCCCCTCTAGATCTCATCTAGAGGGGGCCGGCCCTCTTCCCCCTTCCCCTATAAATAGAGATGCGAGGGGAGGGCTGCACACAACATCCAAGGCGCAGCCCCTCCCCTCCCCAACACCTCTCCTCCTCCGCGTGAGCTTGGCGAAGCCCTGCCGGAGAACTGCCACTCCATCACCACCACGTCGTCGTGCTGCTGTTGGAGCCTTCTTCCTCAACCTCTCCCTCCTCCTTGCTAGATCAAGGTGCGGGAGACGTCATCCGCTCCGTACGTGTGTTGAACACAGAGGTGTTGTCCATTCGGCACTTGGTCATCGGTGATTTGGATCACGACGAGTACGACTCCCTCAACCCCGTTCTCTTGAACGCTTCCGCTCGCGATCTAAAAAGGTATGTAGATGCACTCCTATCACTCGTTTCTAGATGAACTCATAGATGGATCTTGGTGAAACCGTAGGAAATTTTTTATTTTCTGCAACGTTCCCCAACAGTGGCATCATGAGCTAGGTCTATGCGTAGTTCTCTTTGCACGAGTAGAACACAATTTGTTGTGGGCGTAGATGTTGTCAACTTTCTTCCCGCTACTAGTCTTATTTTGCTTCAGCGGTATTGTGGGATGAAGCGGCCCGGACCGACCTTACACGTACGCTTACGTGAGACAGGCTCCACCGACTGACATGCGCTAGTTGCATAAGGTGGCTAGCGGGTGTCTGTCTCTCCCACTTTAGTTGGAGCGGATTTGATGAAAAGAGTCCTTATGAAGGGTAAATAGAAGTTTACAAATCACGTTGTGGCTTTTTCGTAGGTAAGAAAATGTTCGTCGTTTCGAAGCACCACGTGATGATCGGGTGTGATAGATTCCTACGTTCACATACAACGGGTGTAAGACAGTTTTACACATGCAAAACACTTAGGTTAACTTGACGAGCCTAGCATGTACAGACATGGCCTCGAAACACAGAGACCGAAAGGTCGAACATGAGTCGTATGGAAGATACGATCAACATGGAGATGTTCACCGATGATGACTAGTCCGTCTCACATGATGATCGGACACGGCCTAGTCGACTCGAATCATGTAACACTTAGATGACTAGAGGGATGTCAAATCTGAGTGGGAGTTCATTAAGTAATTTGATTAGATGAACTTAATTATCATAAACTTAGTCTAAAATCTTTGCAAATATGTCTTATAGATCAAATGGCCAACGCTCTTGTCAACATGAACTTCAACGCGTTCCTAGAGAAAACCAAGCTGAAAGATGATCGCAGCAACTATTCGGACTGGGTCCGGAACCTGAGGATCATCCTCATAGCTTCCAAGAAAGCATATGTCCTAGAAGGACCGCTAGGTGAAGCACCCATCGAGAGAACCAAGGCGTTATGAGCGCTTGGCGATCACGTCTTGATGATTACTCCCTCGTTCGGTGCGGCATGCTTTACACTTAGAACCGGGGCTCCAAAAGCGTTTTGAGCAACACGAAGCATATGAGATGTTTGAGGAGCTGAAAATGGTTTTCCAAGCTCATGCCCGGTCGAGAGATATGAAACCTCCGACAAGTTCTATAGTTGTAAGATGGAGGAAAATAGTTACATCGGTGAGCACATACTCAAAATGTCAGGTTGCACAACCTTTGTCCCACTGGACATTAACCTCCCGGACGAGGCGGTCATTGTGAATCCTTGATCGCTCCCACCGAGCTACAAGAGCTTTGTGATGAACTACAATATCAGGGGATGGTGAAAACTATTCTGAAGTATTTTCAATCTTTGAAGTCGAGAGGTAGAAATGAAAAGGAACATCAAGTGTTGATGGTCAATAAAACCACCAAGTTCAAGAAGGGCAAGGTAAGAAGAACTTCAAGAAGGGCGGCAAAGATGTTGCAGCGCCCGTAAGCCGATTCTTGGGAAGAAGTCAAAGAATGGACCCAAGCACGAGAATGAGTGCTTTTATTGCAAAGAGAAGGGTCCTTTGAAGCGGAACTGCCCCAAATACTTAGCGGTCAAGAAGGCCGGCAACACTAAAGGTATATGTGATATACATGTAATTGATGTGTACCTTACCAGTACTCGTAGTAACTCCTAGGTATTTGATACCGGTGTCGTTGCTCATATTTGTAACTCACAGCAGGAGCTGCGGAATAAGCGGAGACTGGCGAAGGACGAGGTGACGATGCACATCAGGAATGGTTCCAAGGTCGATGTGATTGCCGTCGGCACGCTACCTCTACATTTACCTACGGGATTAGTTTAAACCTCAATAATTGTTATTTAGTGCCAAGTTTGAGCATGAACATTGTATCTGGATCTCGTTTAATACGAGATGGCTACTCATTTAAATCTGAGAATAATGGTTGTTCTATTTATATGGGAGATATGTTTTACGGTCATGCCCCGATGGTCAATGGTTTATTCTTAATGAATCTCGAACGTGATTTTACACATATTCATAGTGTGAATACCAAAAGATGTAAAGTTGATAACGATAGTCCCACATACTTGTGGCACTGCCGCCTTGGTCACATTGGTGTCAAGCGCATGAAAAAGCTCCATGCTGATGGACTTTTGGAGTCTTTAGATTATGAATCATTTGACACATGCGAACCATGCCTCATGGGCAAGATGACCAAGACTCCGTTCTCGGAACAATGGGCGAGCAACCAACTTGTTGGAAATCATACATACCGATGTGTGCGGTCCAATGAGCGTTGAGGCTCGCGGAGGGTATCGTTATGTTCTCACTCTCACAGATGACTTGAGTAGATATGGGTATGTCTACTTGATGAAACACAAGTCTGAGACCTTTGAAAAGTTCAAGGAATTTCAGAATGAAGTAGAGAATCAACGTGACCAAAAGATAAAATTTTTACGATCAGATCGTGGAGGAGAATATTTAAGTCACGAATTTGGTACGCACTTAAGAAAATGTGGAATCGTTTCACAACTTACGCCGCCTGGAACACCTCAGCGTAACGGTGTGTCCGAATGTCGTAATCGTACTCTATTGGATATGGTGCGATCTATGATGTCTCTTACTGATTTACCGCTATCATTATGGGGATACACTCTAGAGACAGCTACATTCGCTTTAAATAGGGCACCGTCTAAATCCGTTGAGACGGCACCGTATGAATTATGGTTTGGGAAGAAACCTAAGCTGTCGTTTCTAAAAGTTTGGGGATGCGATGCTTATGTCAAGAAACTTCAACCTGAAAAGCTCAAACCCAAGTCGGAAAAATGCGTCTTCATAGGATACCCTAAGGAAACCATTGGGTATACCTTCTACCTTAGATCCGAAGGCAAGATCTTTGTTGCCAAGAACGGATCCTTTACGGAAAAGAGTTTCTCTCGAAAGGAGTAAGTGGGAGGAAAGTAGAACTCGATGAAGTACTACCTCTTGAACCGGAAAGTAGTGCAGCTCGGAAAATGTTCTGTGGTGCCTACACCGAGCGGAGAGGAAATTAATGATGATGATCAAGGTACTTGGATCAAGTTGCTCTTGAACTCAGAGGTCCACAAGACACGTTCCACACCAGAGTGGTATGGCAACCCTGTCACGGAAATCATGTTGTTAGACAACGGTGAACCTTGAACTATGAAGAAGCGAAGGGGCCCAGATTCCAACAAATGGCTTGAAGCCATGCAATCCGAGATAGGATCCATGTATGAAAACAAAGTATGGACTTTGACAGACTTGCCCGATGATCGCGAGCGATAGAAAACAAATGGATCTTTAAGAAGAAGACGGACGCGGATGGTAATGTTACCATCTATAAAGCTCGACTTGTCGCTAAGGGTTATCGGCAAGTTCAAGGGTTGACTATGATGAGACTTTCTCTCCGTGGCGAAGCTGAAGTCCGTCTGAATCATGTTAGCAATTGCCGCATACTATGATTATGAGATATGGCAAATGGGCGTCAAAGCGGCATTCCTTAACGGCTATCTTAAGGAAGAACTGTATATGATGCAGCGGAAGGTTTTGTCAACCCTAAGAATGCTAACAAGGTATGCAAGCTCCGGTGAGCCATTTATGGGCTGGTGCAAGCATCTCGGAGTTGGAACATTCGCTTTGATGAGATGATCAAAGCGTTTGGGTTTATCTTGAGACTTATGGAGAAGCCTGCGTTTACAAGAAAGTGAGTGGGAGCTCTGTAGCATTTCTCATATTATATGTAGATGACATACTTTTAATGGGAAATGATATAGAACTTTTGGACAGCATTAAGGCCTACTTGAATAAGAGTTTTTCAATGACGGACCTTGGAGAAGCTGCTTATATATTAGGCATCAAGATCTATAGAGATAGATCGAGACGCCTCATAGGTCTTTCACAAAGCACATACCTTGATAAGATATTGAAGAAGTTCAATATGAATCAGTCCAAGAAGGGGTTCTTGCCTGTACTGCAAGGTGTGAAATTGAGCTCGGCTCAATGTCCGACCACGCGAGAAGATATAGAAGAGATGAGTGTCATCCCTATGCCTCAGCCATAGGGTCTATTATGTATGCCATCTGTGTACTGGACCTGATGTAAACCTTGCCGTAAGTTAGGTAGGAAGATACCAAAGTAATCCGGCAAGGAACACTGGACAGCGGTCAAGAATATCCTGAAGTACACGAAAAGGACTAAGGACATATTTCTCATTTATGGAGGTGACGAAGAGCTCGTCGAAGGGTTACGTCGGCGCTTAGCTTCGACACAGATCTGGATGACTCTAAGTCACAAACCGGATCGTGTATATGTTGAATGGTGGAGCGATGGCTGGTGCAGCTGCTAGCAGAGCATCGTGGCGGGATCTACATGTGAAGCGGAGTACATGGCAGCCTCAGAGGCAGCGCATGAAGCAATTTGGGTGAAGGAGTTCATCACCGACCTAGGAGTCATACCCAATGTGTCGAGGCCGATCAAACTCTTCTGTGACAACACTGGAGCTATTGCACTTGCCAAGGAGCCCAGGTTTCACAAGAAGACCAGGCACATCAAGCGTCGCTTCAACTCCATTCATGAAAATGTTCAAGATGGAGACATAGAAATTTGCAAAGTGCATAGAATGTCGCAGATCCGTTGACTAAACCTCTTCCGCGAGCAAAACATGATCAACACCAGAACTCTATGGGTGTTCGATTCATCGCAATGTAACTAGATTATTGACTCTAGTGCAAGTGGGAGATTGTTGGAAATATGCCCTGGAGGCAATAATAAAAGGATTATTATTATATTTCCTTGTTCATGATAATTGTATTTTATTCATGCTATAATTGTATTATCCGGAAATCGTAATACACGTGTGAATAAATAGACTACAACATGTCCCTAGTGAGCCTCTAGTTGACTAGCTCGTTTTTTTTGACTGTGAACTGTGGGGTAAAACCCCCCACAGCATATCAAAACTTTATTAAAGCCAGACAACAGTTACAACAACATGATTACAAGAGGTAACCGAAAGGAGAGGAGAAAAACAAAATAAAATAAAGAAAAGGCTAAAACTTAAGGTGGCAAGAAAGAAATCCACTTGAGTAATTCATCCTTGTATCCAGATTTGATTCGATCTTTGCATCGAGTAATGTCATGCCGAAAGCTCCTCTCCATTTGTTGAAACTTGCCCTCTCACCTCTGAACACTTTGGCATTTCGATGATCCGGATATTCCATGAGCAATAAATACTACTTCATTGAAAAAGGGCTTATCAAAACTTCTCCTTGCACGGATGACTAGGTCGGACATTGAAGTTCAACCGACCAATCAATCTGCAAATAATTCCAAACTCGACCTTTGAAATTGCGGTTGAAGAATAGATGGTCTCTGGTTTCTCTCACTTGAAGGGGCATAGCCTACAAGTAACACCATCATCCATGTGCGGTGCCTTCTATCAACCATATCTTTAGTGTTTAGTCTATCCATGATGAGCATCCATGCAAAAACCTTGATCTTGATAGTGCAAGAGGATTTCCAGATCCAGCACAGCAAGTGGCTGAATGTTTCATTCTGAAAAACATGACCATAGAACAACTTAGGTTTGTAAACCTTTGAAGAGCCCTGCCAGAACCATAGATCCTTACAAGCGTCATCTCTTGTATGGGAGACCAACATATTTCTTATCAAGTTTAACTCATCAAGTTGACTAGCTCGTTGATCAACAGATAGTCATGGTTTCCGGACTATGGACATTGGATGTCATTGATAATGGGATCACATCATTAGGAGAATGATGTGATGGACAAGACCCAATCCTAAGCATAGCACAAGATCGTGTAGTTCGTTTGCTAGAGCTTTTCCAATGTCAAGTATCCTTTCCTTAGACCATGAGATCGTGTAACTCCGGATACCGTAGTAGTGCTTTGGGTGTACCAAGCGTCCTGGCGAAGCGGGTGACTATAAAGGTATACTACGGTATCTCCGAAAGTGTACATTGGGTTGACACGGATCGAGGCTGGGATTTGTCACTCCGTATGACGGAGAGGTATCTCTAGGCCCACTCGGTAATGCATCATCATAATGAGCTCAAAGTGACCAAGTGTTTGGTCACGGGATCATGCATTCTGATGCAGTAAAGTGACTTGCGGTAGCGAGATTGAATGAGGTATTGGGATACCGATGATCGAATCTCGGGCAAGTAACGTACCGATTGACAAAGGGAATTGTATACGGGGTTGCTTGAATCCTCGACATCGTGGTTCATCTGATGAGATCATCGTGGAACACGTGGGAGCCAACATGGGTATCCAGATCCCGTTGTTGGTTATTGGCCGGAGAGCTGTCTCGGTCATGTCTGCATGATTCCCGAACCCGTAGGGTCTACACACTTAAGGTTCGGTGACGCTAGGGTTATTAGGAAGACTTGTATGTGATTACCGAATGTTGTTCGGAGTCTTGGATAAGACCCCGGACGTCACGAGGAGTTCCAGAATGGTCCGGAGGTGAAGATTTATATATGGGAAGTTGTCATACGGTCATCGGAAAGTTTCGGGGGCATATCGGTATTGTACCGGGGCCACCGGAGGGGTTCCGGGGGTCCACCGGGAGGGGCCACCTCTCTCGGAGGGCCACATGGGACGTAGTGGGCAGGGAACCAGCCCCTGGAGGGGTGGGCGCATTCCCCCTTGGGCCCATGCGCCTAGGGTTGGGGAAACCCAGTGGGGCGCCTGCTTGGGGGCAAGCCCCTCCTTGGCCGCCCCCTCTAGATCTCATCTATAGGGGCGGCCCCTTCCCCATTCCCTATAAATAGAGGCGGGGAGGTTCTAAACAACATCAAGGCGCAGCCCTCCCTCCCAACACCTCTCCTCCTCCGCGTGAGCTTGGCGAAAGCCCTGGGAGATCATCACTCCGTCACCACCACGCCGTCGTCTGCTGTTGGAGCCTTCTTCCTCGACCTCTCCCTCCTCCTTGCTGGATCAAGGTGCGGGAGACGTCATCCGCTCCGTACGTGTGTTGAACATGGAGGTGTTGTCCGTTCGGCACTTGGTCATCGGTGATTTGGATCATGACGAGTACGACTACCTCAACCCCGTTCTCTTGAACGCTTCGGCTCACGATCTACAAAGGTATGTAGATGCACTCCTATCACTCGTTGCTAGATGAACTCATAGATGGATCTTGGTGAAACCGTAGGAAATTTTTTATTTTCTGCAACGTTCCCCAACAGAATTCATAGCAGTAGCAGGTTTAGGTGTAGCAAGCTTACTAATAACGGAAGGAGAATCTAGTGCAAAGCTAGATGGCAGTTCCTTACCTCCCCTCGTAGTTGAGGGATAAATTGTTGTCTTAGCGTCTTTCAAGTTCTTCATAGTGATCAACAGATATAAATCCCAAGTGACTCAGAGAATAGAGCTATGCTCCCCGGCAACGGCGCCAGAAATTGGTCTTGATAACCCACAAGTATAGGGGATCGCAACAACTTTCGAGGGTAGAGTAATCAACCCAAATTTATTGATTCAACACAAGGGGAACCAAAGAATATTCTTGAGTATTAGCAGTTGAGTTGTCAATTCAACCACACCTGGATAACTTAGTATCTGCAGCAAAGTGTTTAGTTGCAAAAGTGGTATGATAATGAAGGTAACGTAGCAAAAGTAAAGATAAATGTTTTGGGTTTTTGTAGTAGTTATAACAGAGTAGCGAAAAAGTAAATAAGCGAAGAACAATATATGAAAAGCTCGTAGGCAATGGATCGGTGATGGATAATTATGCGGATCGATTCCTCATGCAATAGTTATAACATAGGGTGATATAGAACTAGCTCCAATTCATCAATGTAATGTAGGCATGTATTCGTAAATAGTCATACGTGCTTATGGAAAAGAACTTGCATGACATATTTTGTCCTACCCTCCCGTGGAAGCGGGGTCCTAGCGGAAACTAAGGGATATTAAGGCCTCCTTTTAATAGAGAACCGGAACAAAGCATTAGCGCATAGTGAATACATGAACTCCTCAAACTAAGGTCATCACCGAGAAGTGTCCCAATTATTGTCACTTCGGGGTTGTCGGATCATAACACATAATAGGTGACTATAGACTTGCAAGATAGGATCAAGAACACACACATATATTCATGAAAACATAATAGGTTCAGATCTGAAATCATGGCACTCGGGCCCTAGTGACAAGCATTAAGCATAGCAAAGTCATAGCAACATCAATCTCAGAACATAGTGGATACTAGGGATCAAACCCTAACAAAACTAACTTGATTACATGGTAAATCTCATCCAACCCATCACCGTCCAGCAAGCCTACGATGGAATTACTCACGCACGGCGGTGAGCATCATGAAATTGGTGGTGGAGGATGGTTGATGATGACGACGGCGACGAATCCCCCTCTCCGGAGCCCCGAGCGGACTCCAGATCAGCCCTCTCGAGAGAGATTAGGGCTTGGCGGCGGCTCCGTGTCGTGAAACGCGATGAAACTTTCTCTTTGATTTTTTTCTCCCCGAGACGGAATATATGGAGTTGAGGTCGGAGGAGGTCCAGGGGGCCCACGAGATAGGGCCCAATAATTCTTATAAATTCCAAAAAGTGCCTCCGTGGATTTCCAGGACATTCCGAGAACTTTTCTTTTCTACACATAAAACAACATCATGGTAGTTCTGCTGAAAATAGCGTCAGTCCGGGTTAGTTTCATTCAAATCATGCAAGTTAGAGTCCAAAACAAGGGCAAAAGTGTTTGGAAAAGTAGATACGTCGGAGACGTATCACCTAGTCATCGCCAATTGCTTGATAGATGCTAGAATTGGTTGTGCATGCTTTGCCACATATTTCATTTGCCATTTTATTGTGTGAGCATGTTGGTTGCATATTTTACTTATTCGAGGACATCCACTTGTTGTTTTGATTGATTGTTTTCCTTTTCTTTTGCCAAGTGGATGGACAAGAATGCCTAAGAACCTTCTCTAGCTATCTATGCTTTTCTCGTCTCAAACTCTATTCATGCTACATCACAAAATTTGATCAAGTCAGATTCAAACCACTCTGTGTGATGAGCACTCGGAGTCCCCGATTAAGTCATAGACTTAAACTTCCAAAACTTCTTTGTGCGTTTCGGTCTGACCAACTCATCCATTTCGGTCATACCGAGATCACTAAGTCGATCTAGGTTTTCAATCTCGGTGCAACTGATTTGAACTTTTCGGTCACACCGAGTTGCTGTAACTGCTTGCAGTTATGCATCTCGGTACCACCGAGTTGTTCCACTCGGTCACACCGACAGGGTCGGGCTATATATACCCACGGGCAAAATTTTGGAAATTTTCTCTGAACTCTATCGCCCGCGCTCAGCCCGCTCTGCCTTCCATGGTCTCCAGATCGTCCTCCTCGTCGCCAGCTGCCTCCTCGCCGCTGGTCTCCGCCAATCAGCAGGAATAATCCCGTCGTTGCCGCTGTAGCGAGTTCATCACCGAACTAGGGTATGAACTTGATCACTGTGCTATCCTTATCTGATTCCTAGCACACTGTGTTCGCCATGAATCTTGCCACGATTGAAACTATCCTATCCAGTCAAAACACTCGTAGATTAGAGATGAATTGAAAAAATTTAGGGTTAGGTTTCCGCCGAAACCATCTCGGACCAACCGATTTGTGGAACTCGGTACCACCGATTCGGCTAAGGCCATTGCACATGTAACTCTCGGTCTGACCGAGAATTGCAAATCGTTGTGACCGAGTTCAGGACTTTGTGAAACCCTAGCAGTCTCGGTGCCACCGAACTGTGACTCGGTTTGACCGAGTTCACTAGTTTTGGTTCCAAAAGCTGCTTCAGTATCACCGAGTTTACAAATCGGTAGATCCGAAATGCTTTCTGTGGAAAACTAAAACTAAGTTTTTGACTCATTCTTTTGCAAAACCCTCTGTATTTTGTGATGCTCATCCACTCTATCTCATCTATATCTACTCGCAGGGTCTGTTGTCAATGATTGCAATATGTCTGATCAAAGTGATAGCCAGAACAGGGAAGAGGAGCAGGTTCACATGAGTGAGGGCACTAGTCCCTCTAGCAGCTATGATGAGGGCAGCAGGAGCACCCCAAGCAACCTACCCAAAGCTGCCACCGGGGCAGAAGAAGAGAACCTCGAGAATCGAGGATGAAGACTATGTGGCGAGTTGAGGATGAGGCCACTTCCAAGAAGAAGGTGCTCAAGAAAGAATATGGCTCAGATGCAGCAACTAAGCGGTGTCGAAGACCAAAAGGCCAGCAGGAAGACATCCCATGTGCGAAGCAAGAATCTCCACTCAAGCATCTCTGGAAGCTGAACCCAAAGAGGATCTTTGCGAGAAGGAAGAAGAGGAAGGAAAGGGTCAAGAAGACCATGGCTAGAGTAATTGGAAAGCCTTCCATGATGGAAGAGGAGGAAGAAGAAGAGGATCTTTGCACCACACCCAAAGCTCGAAGCTTATGGGTGATGCCATTAGGTCGAGGGCTGCTTCATCAAAGCCCAAAGTAGCACCCAAGGCTGCCTCCAAACCCAAGACTGCACCCAAGAGGAGTACAGGGAACATTCCATTGCTTGATAAGAACAAGGCCCCAAAGGTGCAAAGCTATTCTTTGAAGAAAAGATGATGAGACACATGTTTTGAGAAAATTGAAGCCTAAAATTCTAGATCATAATGATGCCCATCCTGTAGCTGAGAACATGAAGATCAAGAAGGACTCGGGATTGAGGCTATGGAGAGAGTCAGATCCATATGCCACCAGAGGGAGAACTGCTATTGACTATAGGTTCCACACAAAGGAACAACATGACTTCTATGAGACAATTCTGCTGGACAAGAAGCCAATAGTGTGTGACATGAGATGGGTCAACTGGGAATACATCAAGGAGAATGGAGAACACTATCCTGGTGTGTATGACAGCTTCAGTGCTTGTGGAGTGGCAGACTTTGTTGGGCAGAAGCTCACAAAGTGGAATGATGAGCTAATAATGCAATTCTACTCCACAGCACACTTCTATCCAGATGGCAGGATAGTATGGATATCTGAAGGTACTAGGTACCAATCATCAAATTGAAGAATGGGCTAATCTGATCAATGCACCTAAGGAGGAAGAAGATGACTTGGATGTTTATGCCAAGAAGAAGATGGATCACAACACTATGGCACATATGTACAAGGAGATCCCGGATGCTGCTATAGAATCACACAAGTTTGGATCAGTACATTACCTTCTGTCAGGACTGCCAACCATTAACTGGATCCTCAGGCACACTCTCTTGCCCAAGTCAGGTGATCACAACATGATCAGAGGCCATGCAATAAATCTGCTACACTTATTTGATGTGCCACAAAAGTTCAAGGTCATGAGTCTTATAGTTGAAACTATCAAGAGGACATTCTTGACCAAAGAGAAGTTGTGGGTATGCCCCACAGATCCAGGAGCTGATTAACTCCAAGATGGGCACTGGCACACACTTGTTGGACAAGAAGCACATGCCTATCTATCCAGACTTTGAGGACAACCAAGTGGTTATGAATGAAGATGAACCATCTTCTGTGCAAGCTCAAGCGAAGAAGGAGAAGGCAAGGACTGAGAAGGCTGCCAAGATGCCAACAATGGAAGAGGCATCTCAGTACTTCTTGAAGAGAAAACAGGATCAACTTGGCTACTTGATTGCATCCGCTCTGAGGATTGAGAAGGAGCTGGCCACCCTGACTCAAAACCAGGAGAGCCTGGAGAGGATCATGGAGTAGAAGTTCTATGACATGGATGTGAAGGTAACAGATATCCAGTATGTTGTTGAGCAACTTCAGGATGATATGCAGGAGAGGAAGGGCAAGGAAACCACTAAGGCATTTTCCAGAGTGCCTAGAGCTCAGAGGTCAGCTGCAGTGCCAGTGGCAGACACGAGCCACTTCATACGCACCAGCTCTGACTTGGTGCCACCAGCTCCAGCACCTACTCCACCAGCTCCATCTACATCAACTGATGCCTTTGTCATTGGCATTCTGTCTACACCACCACCTGGAGATCAAGCCTGAGAGATGATTTAGTGCTATGCATTTTCTATGAACTTTTTGGTAACTTCTTGCCAAAGGGGAGAAAAATGTATAGATCATAGGTTTCGAGAGAGAGCGTTGCTTTTTATTCTCTCTTGCTTTGGTGGTTGAACTTTATTTGCTTGATTGAGATACTTTGTGTCTGTGTGATACTTGGATGATCATGTGTTTGATCATATGCTACATTATGCTTGTTGGATGACATTATCCTTTTATCTCTATATGATCATTCACTTTGCTTGGTGATGAGTGCATGTATTTAATTATTATCATTTTGAGCGCTCCACCAAGATGTATGTGACATGGAAGAGTAACCCATGAGCCTAACCCTTTGTGCATTTGCAGTCCAAAGCAAATCTTACACTATGCACAAATTTAGGGGGAGCTCTTGCTTTTCACATACTTCTCAAAGCGACAATGTTTTTTCACTTTTATTATCATTTTTCGAAGCGTTGATCTATATGTTGTCATCAATTACCAAAAAGGGGGAGATTGAAAGTGCAACTATCCCTAGGTGGTTTTGGTAATTCCTAACAACATATAGCTCATTGAGCTAACATTATTCCAAGATAAATATTTCAGGAAAAGCTCAATGAATGGCATGGCATGGATGAGGAAAGTGGACCCCTCAAAATACTAAGGATAAAAGGATTGGCTCAAGCTCACAGCTCAAGACTCTACATTTTATATTTTAGTGATCCAAGATCACATTGAGTCTATAGGAAAAGCCAATACTATCAAGGAGGGATGAGGTGTTGCTTAATGGCTTGCTTGCTCAAAGTGCTTAGTGCTATGCTCCAAAACCCTCAACTACTTTCTCGCATCCACATATGACCTAAACCAAAAGTCAAACTCGGCCCCACCGATTCTTTCTATCCGGCGCCACCGAGTTCAGATGTCATAGCCACTGCCACAAACCCTAGGCAAATCGGTCTCACCGAGATGGCATTGTAATCTCTCTTTTTCCCTTCGTAACGTTTCGGTCTCACCGAGATGAGCGATCGGTCCCACCGAGATTGCAATGTAAACTCTCTGTTTCCTTTTTGTAACATTTCGGTCTCACCGAAATGAGCGAATCAGTCCCACCGAGTTTACCTGACCAACTCTCTGGTTAGCTTATTACCAAAATCGGTCCCACCGAGTTTACCTGACCAACTCTCTGGTTAGCTTATTACCAAAATCGGTCCCACCGAGTTTGTGTAATCGGTCTCACCGAGATTACGTTATGCCCTAACCATAATCATATCGTTCCTACCGAATTGCATGTCGGTCCCACCGAAAATCCTAACGGTCACTAGATTTGCTGAATCGGTCCGACCGAGTTTCTCAATTCGGTCTCACCGAGATTGGTAAGTTGTGTGTAACGGTTAGATTTTGTGTGGAGGCTATATATACCCCTCCACCTACTCTTCATTCGTGGAGAGAGCCATCAGAACGAACCTACACTTACAATACACATTTTTTGAGAGGGAACCACCTAACCTTGCGTTGAGGCCAAGATATTCCATTCCTACCATATGAATCTTGATCTCTAGCCTTCCCAAGTTGCTTTCAACTCAAATCTTCTTTCCACCAAATCCAAATCCTATGAGAGAGAGTTGAGTGTTGGGAGACTATCATTTGAAGCACAAGAGCAAGGAGTTCATCATCAACACACCATTTGTTACTTCTTGGAGAGTGGTGTCTCCTAGATTGGCTAGGTGTCACTTGGGAGCCTCCGACAAGATTGTGGAGTTGAACCAAGGAGTTTGTAAGGGCAAGGAGATCGCCTACTTCGTGAAGATCTACCGCTAGTGAGGCAAGTCCTTCATGGGCGACGGCCATGGTGGGATAGACAAGGTTGCTTCTTCGTGGACCCTTCGTGGGTGGAGCCCTCCGTGGACTCGCGCAACCGTTACCCTTCATGGGTTGAAGTCTCCATCAACGTGGATGTATGATAGCACCACCTATCGGAACCACGACAAAAACATCCGTGTCTCCAATTGCGTTTGAATTCTCCAAACCCTTCCCTTTACATTCTTGCAAGTTGCATGCTTTACTTTCCGCTGCTCATATACTCTTTGCATGTTTTCTTGAATTGTGTTAAGATTGCTTGACTTGTGCTAAGATAGCTAAAATCTGCCAAAGACTAAAATTAGGAAAAGGATAAGCTTTTATTTGGTCAAGTAGTCTAATCACCCAGACATGCAGAAAGTTGAACTCCTGTCTTGTTAAGTACGAGAACATCAGTCCAAAGTCAATCAAAAGTAGTTAACATATGATGTTATTTTCTCATACCATGTGTTCATTAAAGTGACATATAGGCATGCAGTGCTAGGGTGGGAAGAACCTTGGAGCATAAAGGGACCGACATGGACAACCAGCCCAATGACATCTGGAAAAAATAGCATTATAACAATGATATCCACAAGGAATGAGCCTCAATAGAATTTACCTACGAGCATTATGTTCCTGAGTCGGTTGACATCACCCAAATCCATGAACCGCGGAGGCAGCGTAGGCACAAAAATGTGCGATCTGGCAAGATGGACATCGGTCCGTCCATGTAGGACGATGTAATAGGGGGTTGGTATGCTCAATGGTATTGGGGGTGGCATTTCACGCATTTCGAACCCCACATTCCTAAATAAGTATACTTTGTCTGTTTGCATGCTTTCGTTGAAATGATCTGTGTGCTGCTCATAAGCAGCTTCCTCCATTTTGGCCCGTTCGAAATAGCTAACATTGTTTAAGCAAGGATACATGAATCAGTACTTTAGTTACCATGGTAAGTTTGGTATTGGTGTTGTACATGTTTCCCACATCTAGGTCGGCGAGGATGGCACGGTAGATTACATCTCCACTTCTAGTTTTTGCTTGATTCAGCTGGAAAGAATTTTTGCCGTTGTCTCCCAAAATATGTTGTACATGCATGTGCACGGTTTCAACATTGTGGAACCTAACATACGTACATTGGTTAAAGGAGAAACAGTAAAAACATAATTATACATGCATCATCTAAACTATTTTTACAGAGACATGACAGAATTTTTTTGATGCAGGAAATGGAACAAGTTGCCTGTTGATCGAAGGATGCCACACGACAGGAGCCGAGACCGGTGGTGGTGCCATCACCCTCTTTCAGTCGGGCGACCGAGATTGTATTGGATCACCATTGTGTTAGCTTCACTACAAAAAAAAGACACATCCGTGACATTTTGGGCCGAACGAAAAAAAATTCTGTCATACATATGACACTTCTATGACGATAATTGTGACAAAACCCGGTATCATCATAGATGTGGTGGGCTCCTACTTCTATGACAAAAATCATGATGAAAATGGGCTTTTCGTCCTGGCGGGCGGAGACGCAGCTGCATGACATTCTTTGGGCCGTCCATGGCGGAAAAAACCGTGGTAGAAGCGAGGGGAGGAAAATTTGGGAGTTGCGGTTATGGTGGGAGGTCGGGGCGGAGCGTCGCGTTTTCTCTCAGACGCGGCGTGTGTGCGGCGTTGGCTCTAATCGAAGCCGAGCGAGGCGTTGGGCTCTAATCGAACCCGGCGATTGCTGCTGCGAGCTACGCGTTCATCGAACCCGGCGATCGATCGATGGCTGTTAATGGCGAACCCGATGGGCGATTCGCCGCTCTGCTGCTAGTGGCGTTGCGGGGGTTTGGATGATCGATGGCGGTGGCGTTGCCTCTGGATGAACAGGAACCCGTGGTGTGGAGGGCTGGATGAGCGATGAGCGGTGGAGGGTGGTTGAACAGGACCCGTGGTGTGGAGGGCTGGATGAGCAGTGAGCGGTGGAGGGTGCCCGTGGAGGGTGGTTGAGCGATGGCCGGTGGAGTAGCGGCGGTGGAGGCTGGATGAGCAGGAGCCGTGGAGGCTGGAGGAGGTCGGCGGTGGAGATGAGCGGTATCCCGTGGAGTCCGTTTTGTGGTACGCCACACCCCCCGTTTGACCGTGGCGCTCCAACACAAGTCCATTTAAATCCGTTTTGCGATCGCCACACACCCTCGATCAACAGGACCCCGTTTTGACCGTGGGAGGTCCGTTTCCTCCGTTTTGCGATACGCCGCACCTCCCGATCAACGGGACCCCGTTTGACCGTAGGAGGTCCGTTTAAATCCGTTGCGGTATGCCACACCCTCCCGATCAACGGGACCCCGTTTTGACCGTAGGAGGTCCGTTTAAATCCGTTTTGCGATACGCCACACCCTCCCGATCAACAGGACCCCGTTTCGACCGTAGGAGGTCCGTTTAAATCCGTTTTTGATGCGCCACACCCTCCCGATCAACGGACCCCGTTCGACCGTAGGAGGTCCGTTTCCTCCGTTTTTGACGCCACACCCTCCCGATCAACAGAGCCCCGTTTGACCGTAGGAGGTCCGTCTCCTCCGTTTTGCGGTATCTTGCGACTAAGCGTTCGAGACCCGCCCGTATGTACACATACGTGACCGTATTTTCTTTCTTGCACCCGCGGCTGTATATCGTGTACATGCTACGTGCGCGCCTCTCTGCGACACGTGCGGCGCCTCTACATCAACCGGTATGTGCGTACGTTCGCGACCAGGATGACAACGCCACGTGACGCTTCGACCATGTGGGTCCCGGTATCACGCACTTCCTTGCTGCGAAGATGTAGCTGGTGGGTCCCAGCGATCGGGGCGAATCGTTTTTTGCTGGGCGCACTTCCTTGCGTGCGAAGGTGTAGCTCTTTGGGTCCCAGCGATCGAAGCGACTTCGTTTATATTTGCGGACGCACTTCCTTGCGTGTGAAGGTGTAGCGCTGGGTCCCAGCGATCGGCGAATCGTTTTTTGCGGACGCACTTCCTTGCGTGCGAAGGTGTAGCTGGTGGGTCCCAGCGATCGAAGCGAATCATTTTTTTGCAGACGCACTTCCTTGCGTGCGAAGATGTAGCTGGTGGGTCCCAGCAGTTAGGGGGGCGAATCATTTTTTTCCCGAACGCACTTCCTTGCGTGCGAAATGTAGCTCGTGGGTCCCAGCAGTCAGGGGGCGAATCATTTTTCGTGAAATACGGTGGCCCGTCCGGTGGGTCCCCGCTGTCAGGTGGAAGGATAATTATTTTGCGCGTAATAAGGAGGCACTTCCTTGCGGCTGCCGTGGACCCAGCTGCCAGCCTCTCCATGTACGGTCCACGTACGATGGAAGTCATTCCTTGACCATGTTGACCACGCCGCGCCGAGAGCACCGCGGCGGTGGACGGCGGCGAGGCCTAGGAAGGGGCGGCGGGCCGGGAAGACATGGCGGTGGATGCACACGCGGAGATAGTCGAGGTTCCTTGGTTCGCTCTGCTGCCGTCACCGCAGAATAACAGGGGTGTGGGTCGGTGGGTGAGTGGAGGATGGCCTGCCAGCGGTGGGAGTAGTAGGGGAGGTGAGGCCTCCCGGCAGCATAGCCGACCACGGGAGGCAGGAAGCGAAGCAACACGACCGGCGCTGCTTTGGGTAATTGGAGCAAGAAGACCAGAGGTTGAAGAAGCCGACGGCATTGGATGGACATCGTCTGATCCTCCAGCTAGAATCATTTATATTGACTAAGTTGACAAAGCCCTTGGTACGTCAACTTAGTAGGCCCACAGTCGACTTCGAAGCAGTGCGCCCGGATGTCGAGGGATGAATCATTTTTGGGCGGGTGAAGCTAGAATATCGAGATTGAAGAAGAAGCACGGCATCCGTTGGATGGACATCCAACGACCCTCGCTACTAGAACCGTGTGTTGACTATAAGTTGACAAAGCCTTGCATAACCGTCAACTCTGTTTTTTTTAGGGACGCGTCAACTTAGTAAGGCCAGAAGTGTGTGGCAGAGAACTTATAGCCCATTTGAGATTTGTAAGAATGTGTAGCCCATTTTTGAATTCTAATGGATCAGCCCATTTACAGTTTGTTAAAAGTACAGCCCATTTCAACCAACCGTTCAAAACAGAATTCAATAAAATTTCCCACATTTTGATGGGATCCGAATTTTTTTATCCCAAAATTTTAGTCAGATTAAATACAATTTCAATATAAATTTATATTGGGTAAAAATCCAACAAAACATTCCACTCGCAACAATTAATAAAATTAAAATTTTCAATATTCCAAAATAATATTTTATAAAGTAATCATTGTTTGGTGCATTTTTTATAGTTACTACCCAGTTTTATAATTACATCCCATTTATTATTTCTTAAAGCCCATTTTCTTGTTAAGCCTAATGCATCCCTCCTAGGAAAGATTTGCAGCCAGTGAGCGGAGAATAACAACTTGACCTTGCACAGGTATTCCTAAAAGAAAGTATAGCTGGGCTAGCCATTTTCAACTTGAAAAAAATTAATATCTGGGCTGGATATCGGCTTTGGGCTAGGCAGGCCACAGCCCGCCAGATTAATACCTGCAGCGATGTTTTCGTTGTTGTTCAGAGGAGAAAAATTAATATCTGGGGTAAACATCACACAAATACTGCTCGAGCTGCTTGGTCCCGGTGCCGGCGCTTCTTGTGCAATTCTCTCGTTTATTGACTACCCTCCTTTCCGATTTATAATGCTCAATTCAAAAATCTCACCAATCAAGGTAGATGGCGAGTGGTGGAATACTTTTCTAGTTTTGCAAAAGCACCTAATTAATGCTCTTGTTATCCTCAAAAATTATGTTTATCAATGCATTAATTGCAATGCATGCATGCATAAAGTACATCCATTGGTCAATTTTCTCTTAATACTTGCATGCAATGATTTAATGCACCTTGGAATCTGAACATGTGATGGAAAACAACCAAATTGAGCCTTATAAAATGGAAAAAATAAAATTTTGAGATAAGCCCTATAAACCGGAAAGGAGGGAGTACATAGGTAGACAATGGTGTGGGACCGTGATGTCGAGAAACCGGGAGGAAGCAAAATAAATTATATATATATATATATATATATATATATATATATATATATATATATATATATATATAATAAGGAGGCACTTGCGTACGTGAGGCTATGGACCTGGTGGGTCCCCATTGTCATCCTATCCAAGTAAAGTGATCTCCTCACCCGCGCGTGCTTTCCGCCCGAAACAGTCAGCGCCGGCCGCCCCGCTTCCCGGTTCAGGCGATTGCTCCGCCTTCAGACGACACAAGTGCCGTCCGTCCATCTGCCGCACACATTAATGACACGCGGTTGCCGAGGCGGCTACTCCGGCTTCACACGTCCGTCCCTCCGCCTGCCCACCATTGCTATATAAACTGCTGCGCCGGCCATAGCCGCAGTCATCCGCATCCGTTGCCTTTCTCCTGTCCACACCACTACTGCCCACCATGGCTTCCTCACGCTCCAGCGCTCTTCGGGACGGGCGGACGACGGACCACAAGGAGATAGCAGCCATTGCTGCCGACCGGCTGGCGGCGAGCAGCCGGAGGGCAACGGCGTCCCAATGGTGAACATGGTAGTCGGCGATCCGGCGCCAACCCCTCCTCCGCGCCATCCTCGCGGTGCATTGCACCATGACCATCGGCGAGGCCCGTGCTAATATATGGACAGGGTGAGGCGGATCGTGAGGAGCAGTTCCGAGGCGCGAGCCGGCGCCGCCTACAACCACCATCTCCTCCAGGAGCACATGCGGCGGAGGAGCAGATCGCCATGATGCGAAGCGGAGCGAGGCGCTGCTCGACTCGTGCCGCTCCGCCGCAAGGGCCGCCTCGGGCTGGCGGTACCGCATGCGGGTGCGGAGGCTGCTGCCGCCTACAAAGAGGCTAGCAAAGAGGCGATGAAGCGGGCGGCGCTGTTTGGCGAGACCGAGGGCGAGCGAGAGGACAATGGCGGCTCAGCGAGTCCCGCTCCGCCGGCGTCGGCGACGCCCTGCCCGCCGACGCCCGTGGAGCCAACAACGAGGCGAGAGGACACCACCGGCTCCGCCAAGGCCCCTGGCGCCAACAATGAGGCGAAGAACACGCGCGGCTCGCGAGCCCCGCCCGCCAACAACGAGGCAGAGGACATCACCGGCTCAGCCAGGCCCCACCGTGCCGGCAACGTGGGGGAGGATTTCCACCGCTCCGCTGAGGCGCCACCCGCCGGCAACAAGACAGAGGCATCGCCGGCTCCGCCGAGGCCCCGCCCCGCTGCCAACAAGGCCGCGCCATACAGAAAACGAGGAAGAGTAGAACACGGTAGGTCGCCGCCGCTCGGGTCCAAGTAAGGCCACCACTGCTACCCTCCGGTTGAAGCCAAACTAGGCGGGTTGATCATTGACGGACGATTAGCTTCTTGGCGGCGACGTGGAGTCAAAGAGCTGCGCTGGAGAAGAATGTTGCTTCTACTTAACTGCTGGTGCAGTTGGCTGACTGACACGTGGGCCCAACAGGCCACATGTTAGTTACGCAACTGCACCTGCGATTAAATCATAGCTTTCTGTTCGGCTCGGCGGGACACAGTGGGTAACCGGTTAATTAATTATACCTCCAGCGTATACGCCTTTTAGTTTTTCGAAAAGGAGGATGACCCCCGGCCTCTGCATCTGGGAGATGCATGCGGCCACAAACACTCCTTTTTAGTTGAAGAATGTATGAAATGTAATGAAATCCGGCATGTTTATATGAAATCCGACCGGGTATGAATGAATTTATTTCGATTAGTTTGAATTCATGTATCACTGGCATTGGATGAACATGAAAAACAATACGTACTAGCATTATTCCCAGGGTGATCACCACGTTTGCAGCAGTTTCACATGTACTCCCTCCGGTCCTTTCTAGTCTGCATACAAGTTTTGTCTGCAGTCAAAGTATCTCTACTTTGACCAATCTTATACAAAATAGTATGCACTTTCACAAATGTGCGAAGTAAAAAGGAACAGAAGGAGTACAAAGAGTTTGAGCAGCTTTTTAGCATTTCTGTACATAGCAATCAAACACACAGGCCTGGCAATTCATAGAGAACATTCAAAAAAATCGATGATTATGCATCTCAGCGACTCACATGTCAGAGGCAATATTTACTTCACAACTAAAGAAGAAAGAAAAAAATTGATCGCCGTTGCTGACAGCAAAGGGCGTCCCATTCGAAAATATCAAACGCATATCTTGCTAAAATCAATGAGCAAAATTTGACAAGGTAGTCCGATTCCAAAAGATCAATTGCCTACGATTGTGAAATGGGCAGGGTTTGCCATCAGTTCGGACATTGCCATGGTAACTCGTGCTAAATAAACCAGTTGTTCTTTTTGTGCAGTTCCACCAAAATCAACCAAATTCACGCGTAGCTTGTATGATTTCGCCCTTATATGTTGCAATGCCTTGAACTTATGGGCACCTCCTTTCTTGTGGTGGAAATGAATGATTCGATGTATTCATGAACATTTTGTGCAGTTCCCGTTGAAATCAAGCTGAGCACACCTGTTTGCACAAATACAAAAAAGTGATTAGTTTAAAGCAAACTGTACTATGAATTGATAGTTTCAATAGGCACATACATGGTCCATGTAGAGCACACTTTTAGAAAAATGGAACTCACCAGAAAGAATCCTAGAACAACATTGTACTCGCGCATCGCAGCAAAAAAATGGAGATTTGTCAGTCCTTCTGAGCTGAAGTTAGTTTGGTCTTGTGGGAAGTAATATAACCATCCTTCAACTGCTCCTTCTGATGAGAAGATAGATAGTGCTTCTTCATCCTGGCATAATCGGAACTACTCACTTCACGTACTCCATATTCTTCTTCAGAGGAAGATGATCCTATTGTGCAAAGACAAGAGGACTACTAAATGCTAGCATCCATGTTTGCTCGAAAAAAAGGAAAGGAAATATTTAAAACAACACAGATGAAGCACTTCCCAAGGACAATACCACTTTTTCATGACAGTATCTAAACAGTAGCACAACACCAATAGAGATGATAAAGCTCAATCATATGGATGAAATCGGTGGGCGAGTACCAACCTTTGTCGGGAGGTTGATTGTGTGAAACATCTGAGATGAAGCACTTCCCGGAACCATCTGTTGCTATCTCTGAGGGTGGCCATGCTTACTATATACTCCTCGATTAGTTTAATGTTTCCAACATCTTCTTGTGCAGTTCCACTAAAATATATGGTATCTTCAAAGAAGATCCTGTTTGCACAAGTAGAGATAATTACGTATGGCATCAAATTAGTGGCAAAACAATTGCTCGTTCCAGCCATAGCAATAAATTAAGATGCAAAACTATATCATTACTTGTGTCATCACAGTTCGATTGCTTCATTACAGCACCGGAGTTGATTTTGTTTTCTTCCGCTTGTTCTTCCCGTCATCACTTGGTTCAATAACAGACAAGCTTCGCCTTCAATGTAAGATTTGGCATGTCAATTAGGGAGCACAAGTATAGTACTAAACTTAATTTTACGATGAAAATGGCAAAATACTGAGCCAGCAGTTGTGAAATATCCTTATCTTACCTCAATGGGATATTACGGTGCACATCTGATTGGAAGTCTTGTCTCCATTTGTGCAGTTCACTAAAATCAAGCAACATTATCGTACAAGTGGCACAACATATGAAAGCACACTGCAGAATCATGTGAAAGAAGGCTAATCTTGACCTCTCATGATGCGAATTCAAACAACTCACAAGAAGAAGATCTGAACCAAATTAGCCTTAACGGATAGGAAGTAAGATCTCCTCTTGTGCAGTTCCACTAAGATCAAGCAATCAAACAACGTTGTCGGTGTGACATTTTGGTTGAACTGCACAAAACACTCTTAAAACAAAAGTGTTTTATGCGATTGCAATAAAAGGTCACAATGGCAACAAGGTTAATAGATAACCTTGTTTACACAGAGGTGCAAAGGAAACAATTAGTGGTCAATAACGGTGGATGACACGAAGCCAACAAAAAGAAGCATCTACCTCATCTAAATGGGAAAGAAAGCAAGGCGGTAGCATTTCTCAAGCGGTGGCATTGATTAATATTAACATAGAGATTATATTAACAATAAAATTTGTTAAACATGTAATTTGCTTTTAAGCGTGGCATTGCATCAATTTTCAGTGGCATTATTAGAGGTGTTTGTTTACGAGGACATTTTGGTGTAGGGACTAAAAAACTCCGTGTCGGTCACATCTAAACCAAACAGGAGGGACTTTTCGGGACTAAAAGTGGGCATTTGGGACTAAAGAAAGAAGACCCGAGGAGTCTTTTTGGGACTTTTCCAACGATTGCCCCTGCCACGCATCGCACCTTGTTTCTATTAGTTCATTACTAGGGGTAACATGGTCTTTTATCATGTCATTTAATAACCTCTAGTCCATGTTTAGTCCACGGAACCAAGCAGGTAGGGACTAGGGAGTTTTTAACCAAGCGGGGCCATAGATTAACTACGGCTAATGAGTTGCAGGACGGTGGGCCGCACCAGCACCATGTGCATCTACCGATGTCTTGTGGTCATGCCTGATCTGTTGCAACAAAGAACAAACAACCAAGGAGCATATTTGTGTTGGTCCCAGTTTTGTTATCTTTAGACACCTTTCCCTATGTGCGCATGACAAATCTAGTCTGCTCAAACTCTACAGCCTTGTCCCTTCCTTTCCTTTTGAAATAGTACTTTCGCCCTTCCTTTCCTCTATGAATCACGTCCGAGATTTATGCGATACAACTTTCCCCACTACTTTCCCCCATTCCTTTCCTCTTTGAACCACGTCCTAGATTCATGCTATACAACTTTCCCCCTTCATTTCCTCTTTGAACCACGTCCTAGATTCATGCTATATACAATTTTTCCCACTACTTTCCCCACTCCTTTCCTCTTTGAACCACGTCCTAGATTCATGGTATACATGCAGCTAGAGCAATCCATGTGGAGTAAGTAAAATATACCTTAAGGTTCTTGGGGCGTGGTTCGATTGGGCGACGGACGGCGGCGAAGAAGAAGGGTCGGAGGCCCTCCCACGCCCTTGTTGGGTGGAAAGTGAACAGCAGCGCCGGTAGTGGATTCCTCCTCACGGCGGCGACAGCGTTAAGCCTCCTTCCCTTCCCGGTGGGCGGATCCTGCGGCTCTTTGGCGGCGGTGAGGAAGAGAGAGGCCAGCGAAGTCTTGTTTAGATCTGGAGAGGCGAGAGAGTGTGAAAGAGCAACTTCTAGCGTTGAGGATCCAGCTCCGGTGAGAGAGGCGAGAGAGTGTGAAGAGCAACTACAAGCGGCTGAGGCTCCAGCGTGTATATATATCTTGGTGAGAGTGTGTGAAGCGTGCAAACCCTAGAAAACATTTTGACCGGTCAAAGAATCCTCTGGCAAAATTATGCTCAAGTGTAGTTATCGAACCGAGACCTCAAGTTTGATGGCGAACAGGCTAACCAGCTACACAACCCTCCCGTTATGTCCAACGAGAGGAAAATAACCTTTTATACATTCCTGCACTCGTGTAACAGGCATGCCGTGTTTTTGTGTGTGTGTGTGTGGGAGTCATTAGGATTTCAATCATAATCGTGTCATGTGGCTTTGGTGGTAAGACTCTCCATAGTGGTGCAGAAATAATGCAGCCTTAGTCACCTTACCTCTCTCCACGTAGTACGTTGGGTCCCACCAGTCAGAGGGTGAAACAAAAAAATTAATAAGAAAAACTAAAAGCGCCAGCGGTGTATCTTACTACCTCACACATCTCGCTACTTCTCGGGAACACTATCCAATTGATCCCTCTGTTCGCTCACGTACTATTTTAAGTGAATCCTTATTATAACATGCACACAAATTTTGGGCACTTGTATTCGACTTAAGTCAGTGTGCCACCGTATCTCGTATACTTACTACTCCCTCCGTCTAGGTGTAATAAGTCACGTTAGAAGGTGCAACGCGACCAAGGTGCGTCTTGTGTGCGTGTGTGTGTTTAGCAGCATGTGTGTGTTAGGCAGTCTGACAGATCGACCTACTCCTCAGAGATATGGTGTGTAGTGTATGATTTTAGCATGAGTCGGTGCATCCTCTCGTTTCGGGCGTGTCCGTAGGGACATCGGACAGCTGCCACGCCCGCTCCTAACTAGCCTGGCCCACCCAAAGCCCCCCTCCATGGCAGGCTTCCGCTTCAAAGCAGTCAGCGCTGAGGAGTTCGGACTAGGGGTGTCCGGATAGCGAACTATCATCATCGGCGGACTCCAAGACTATGAAGATACAAGATTGAAGACTTCGTCCCATGTCCGGATGGGACTTTCCTTGGCGTGGAAGGCAAGCTTGGCGATCTGGATATGTAGATCTCCTACCATTGTAACCGACTCATGTAACCCTAACCCTATCCGGTGTCTATATAAACCGGAGGGTTTTAGTCCGTAGGATGAACAACAATCAGACCATAGGCTAGCTTCTAGGGTTTAGCCTCTTTGATCTCGTGGTAGATCCACTCTTGTAACACACATCATCAATATTAATCTAGCAGGACGTTGGGTTTTACCTCCATCAAGAGGGCCCCAACCTGGGTAAAACTGTCGTGACCCTTGTCTCCTGTTACCATCCGCCTAGACGCACAGATTGGGACCCCCTACCCAAGATCCGCGGTTTGACACCGACATTGGTGCTTTCATTGAGAGTTCCTTTGTGTCGTCACCGATAGGCCCGATGGCTCCTTCGATCATCAACAACAGCGCAGTCGGTGAGACCTTTCTCCCGGACAGATCTTCGCGTTCGGCGGCTTTGCTGCTGGGCCAATTAAGCAGCCATCTGGAGCAGATCGAAAGCTATGCCCCAGCCATCGGTCAGATTTGGAAGTTTGAACTATCGGCCGATATCCGCGGAGACTTGATCTTGACGGATTCGAGCCGCAAGCCGAGTGTGCCGCCTTTGTTTGATGGGCATGATCTAGCTCTGCGGCGAGCGGTGCCACGGAGGCCACACGCATCCGCTCCGACCCTTAATCGAGCGGATTCCCGATCGAGGGCGAGTGGTTGGACACCGCCTCGGGGCTTTAATCTCTGGCGATCGAGCGAACTCCATCCCTGTCGCTGCGAAGACCTCGACTCCGGGGTGCCGGACTCCTCTCCGGACTCCAGACCCCGCGCCCCCCCAATCGAATCCGATTGGGCGCCCGTCACGGAGTTCTTGCCGCGGACATCTTTCAGCTTTTCGCCCTTTGGCGACATCCTGAATTCACTAAAGTCTCTCTCTTTCTCGGAGAGCCTGGCGAATACGGTCAGGAAGGTTGGGATGCGGACGACGAAGAAATTCAGCGCCCACCCACCACCCACTTGGTAGCCGCTGTCGACGATCTAACCGACATGCTGAACTACGACTCGAAGACATCGGCGGTATGGGCGGCGATGCGGAGACAACCAAGACCAACGCCTACTGAGGGCCTTTGGAAGGCCACCTCGTCATCGACATATACATGGTGGACATCCCAAAAGATCGGAGCAGCGATGGAACAACGGAGGATGACCCCTCAAGAAGCAACGAAGCGCCGGCGTCGTGGCGCCGCTCTAAATCCGCCACAGCAAGAATGAAGATTCGGCACGGAGATAACAATACACGGACGGTGCGAAGACAATCCACTCCGGCAAGATCCGGTAGCGGGAGGATGGAGCGCCAGCCCTCACGAGAGGCGGCGGAAGAAGAGGTAGAGGATTATATGCCTCCCTCCGGAGACGAAGCAAGCCTCGACGACGATGAATTCGTCGTGCCTGAGGATCCCGTCGAACAAGAGCGTTTTAGACGCAGGCTCATAGCCACGGTGAACAGCCTCAAGAAAAAGCAGCAACAGCTTGGAGCTGATTAGGATCTGCTAGCCGGCAGATGGACTGAAGTCCTCGCGGCCGAAAAGCATGAGCTCAAACGCCCCTCCAAAAGCAACCCTAAACGCAAGCTGCTCCCCCGATCAGAGGAGGAGGCTTACGAACCCGCATCACTAGGAGACAATACGACTGACCGACCACCCCGCGGTCGCGACAGAGAGGCCTCTAGGCCCTTCACTAGAACCGTACCCGGCATCGCTCAAAAGCACACGGCCAAAGGGGCGCTCCGGACCTGCGAGATATATTGGAGAACAAGGCAAGACAATCAAGATCGATCTATGGATCGCGTGGGCGCCGAGTGCGTGGCGACAACCGTCGCGCCGGACCACGATAAGTCGGCCGGGCGAACAAAACAGACCAAGCTCTTTTGAGCTCCGTCGTGATATCGCCCGATCTGGGCGCCGCACACCCACTATGCTTCACAGGGCGAAGTAATGGATCATAAAATCCCGAAGGGTTTAAACCCGTCAATATTGAATCCTATGATGGCACAAAAGACCCGCGGTTTGGATGAAGACTATCTCCTTCACATCCACATGGCCCGCGGTGGCGATCTTCACGCCATCAAATACCTCCCCTCAAGCTTAAAGGACCAGCCCGGCATTGGCTCAACAGCTTGCCAGCAGAGTCAATTGGCAGCTGGGAGGACACTGAAGCCGCATTCCTCGATAACTTCCGGGGCACTTATATGCGACCACCGACGACGATGACCTAAGCCACATAATTCAGCAGCAGACGAATCGGCGGACAATTACGGACATGGTTCTTAACCAAGAAAAACCAAATCGTCATTGTCCGGATGCGGAGGCTCTCGCGGCCTTCAAGCATAACATCATGACGAGTGGCTTGCCCGACACCTAGGACAGGAAAAGCCGAAATCCATGGCAGCCCTCACATCACTCATGACCCGCCTGCGGGTGAGGACAGCTAGCTAGCACGCAGCAACAACCTCGGCAAAAATTCGGCAGTCCGGACTTCAAGGACCGAAATGGCAGGCAGCGTCATAACAAAACAAAGCGCCGCATTGCGGCGACAATATTGAGATCGGCGGTCAATGCGGATTCAGAGCTCTAAACCGGTCGTGGAAAAATCCATTCAAAAGAACTACTCGGAAGTCGTCCAATTTGGATCGAATACTCGACCGCTTGTGCGGATACGGCACCCCGAAAAGCCAGCTAACCACACCAACAGGGACTGTTGGGTATTCAACAGGCAGGCAAGTTAATTGCGAAAACAATAACAAGGGGCTGCATAGCGATGGCGAGGCGAGACCCAACCGCCGAACAATAGAGGGCGAAGGTTTCCCCACAGTGCGGACGGTGAACATGATATACATAGCGCACATACCCAAAAGGGAGCGAGCGTGCACTCGAGGATGTCACGCGATGGAGCCAGTTGCCCCAAAGTTCAATCCATGGTCCTCTGCCCGATCACTTTTGATCGAAGGACCACCCACCGGCATCCGCCACGGCGGGTTCGCCATAGACGGTCTTAGACCCAATCGTCGATGGATTTCACCTAACGAGCCACGATGGAATGGCGGCAGCAGCTGAACCTGCTTTACCGGGATACGGTCGCAAAATGGGCATAGACCCTCAAGGATTAAACCTACCAAAACGACCTTTAAAGGCGTCATACCAGGTGTAAAGCCAATTATGCAGGCTCAATTACCTTTGAAGTGGTCTTCGCATCCCGGATAACTTCCGGCGAGGAGTTAACCTTGACATAGTCCCGTTCATGGCGGCTATCATGCCTTGCTCGGACGTGCAGCGTTGCAAAGTTCACGCGGTGCCGCACCACGCATACCTCAAGCTCAAGTTGCGGGCCCTCGAGGAGTCATCACGGTCAGCGAAAACACCGAGCGTTCTCTCGCGCGGAGGAACATACAGCGCTCTCACGGCGAAGTGCAATGCAGCCTCTTGAGCAATTCTCGAGTCCGGCCGTTAAGCGGCGGACACAACTAAGCGCGCCGGAGTAACTTACAACAAGACCACTGGCACGCCCGAGCGCGCGTAGCGATGCGGCCCCAACCCAGCTCTGCGAAGCGTCAAAGCAGGTCCTCGCGTACACCATTACGCTCTGAAGATACCATGGGCATGGGGAGAGGCACGACCACGATAAACCCGGCATGCGGCTCAACCACACGGGGGCTCTCAAGTGTATCGTCCCTTTTTCTTTTCTTTTTACCTTTTACTTTTTATCCACAGGACTCCGTTTATCAGAGGCCCTGTCCGGCAGCAGATCTGCCGAACTCACGATGCAACAGCCAGGGAAGGATAAAGGCTACAACGAATAAACAGGTGGTCTCCATTACGAGTATTTTTATACACCAATCTGCAGCCTACCCACGGAGAGGACATGTTATGAGTCCCATACCTTGCTTATCGCACTATTTATATCATTACGCATTCGTAGCAGCACTTATTGAATAAAACAATGCAGCACCTTTTTTGCTTATAATTGCATTTCTTTTTCATACATATGTTCATTCACGGCATGTTGCATCCGTACACTTTGGTACGGCTAATATACACCAGGGGCTTATGTTTCCCGCATTATGGTGTGATGAGTCCGAACACTTTCACAAGTGCGGCACCCCGAACTTATAGCACTATATGCATCGGCTCCTAATCATGTCTTGGGTCAATAGTTGGGTTTGCCCGGCTTCCATGTTTTGGTACCTTCGTTCCGTTATATCGGCTAAGGTAGCTTTGGGAGAACCACTGCGATTCCGCCCCAGTAATTTGGGTTAATGCCTCGATGGAAAGCTAAAACTGACCGTCATGATGAGGCGAGAGCGATCGCTGTTCGAGAGGTTTTGCGAGTCCTTAAAGACTTATGCGCTTAGGCGAGGAGCGAGATCTTGTCCGGCCAAGGCGTGGATAGCGCTCCAAATTGACCTTCGAAGACTAGGGGCTTCACGAAATTTAAAATTATAGAATTCTATGGCTAAGTGAGAGTGTTCAAGCATTATAAGTCCGGTTGCCTTGTTCGCTGTGTTGAGTGCCTCCTAGATGGACCCAAAAATGGGAACAAGAGCGCTCAAGTTTATCCCGAACACCCGGCTTTTCGTGGCATGGGGGCTGAAGCCGACGACTTGCCATCTCTCAGATTTGATAAACAGCCGCACTGAAGGTAATATTTTAAATTAACAAGCGTTGCTTAGCGCATATGAACTAAGTTTTCAGCATGAGGATAACAAAATGCGAGTCTACTCAAATATTACATCTTTGGAGCACTCACCCGCAATAGTCTGGCGCCCTTCAAACACACTCTTATAATACATCTCGGGCATGCGATGCTCCTTGCCCTCTGGTGGCGGGTCCGTCCACGAGCCTCTGGCATCCATCTTGCCCC